>QRFJ01000253.1:394999-891586 GCA_006176705.1 Cocos nucifera
ATCATTATTATGCATATTTTCAAATCTAAATTATCTCATAATAATCTAAAAAATTAGATTTAAATTGATCTAATCAAAATAAATTCTAATCTAGATAATTATGTAGAACTATTCTACAACTAGTCTAGACATGCATCAATCATATCTCATATGATATTCAAAAATTAAATAATTTTATTTGTTATTTTTCAGATATTATTATAACACTTATAATATCAAAAAATAGTAAATAAAAAGATCTAAAATATGATTTAATCAGATTAAATCAAAAACATGCAAGACTATTCTATAGAACTATTCTATTCTAGAACTAGTCATGCATATCTTCTAATCTTAGATCCAAATCATTTAATTTTAATTTTTTCTAATTTCAGATCTGATCACATCTCATGTGACATCTGAAATCAATTATTTTCTAATTAAAATAATTTTAAAATTATATCTAAATAATTTAGAACCATGGCTCTGATATCAGTTGAAGGAAAATCCTGATTTCTCGGTCCAGGTTCGTTCAGATCTGATCAGATCAAGAGATATATTTCAAAACTTTTTCTCTTAATTTCAATCAGATCTTGATATATTTCAGATTTGATTCTTATTATTTTAATAAAATAAAATTAAAAGGATAAATTAAATCAAATTTAATTTACCTGATCTGGGTAATCCTATTACCCTGTTGATGATCCTGTTTGCAGCGGAAGGTTCTGGATCTTAGCCACGCAAGCGCCTGGCCTCTACCGGTATCCACTCGGGTTGGATCTGGAGATCCTCTTCTTCTCTATCATGCCTCCAAAAATTAGATCTGAATCTGATCTGGAGGATCTTCAAAACTCTTTTGAAGATGAGCAGTCATCCTTTGCAGCAGCGCAGCCTTCTTATTTTTGATCGCCTTTCTTTGATCTGAATCGCACCAACCAGGGTCCAAAACTCCTTTTGGATGTGGAGAGCAAGGGGAGAAGAGACTATGGCATGGAGAAGGAGGGGAGAGGCAGCCTTGGGGCGTGGGGTTTCTCAATTGAATTGCTTCTTCTAATCTGAGTTGGGCGCGGAGTCATATTTATAGACTAAGCGTGATCCAACTTCTCTTCCTCCCAACCAATCACAACCCTTTGTGAAATCAGATCTAAATCTGATTGGTGGGAATAGAGGCCCCTGGATTCCTCCTTAGAGGGTGCCTAAGACCAGTCAAAGTTGGTTCTTAGAAGAACTCTAATTGGAATCCAAAAAGGAGATGGAGTCCTTATCCAACAAGGACTCCTAGGCGCCTCCAACTTGGGCACACGCCTAGGGTGGTGTGCACCCTTCTTCTTGCTAGGTTCTGGCAGGGGGATAGGCCTCCACCAGCTCTCCAATAGGTGCATGATATGTGGTCAAAAGTCAAAGTATCAACGGTCAACGTTTGACCAATCAAAGGTAGACTTTTGACCAAAGTCAAAGAACAAAAAATGGCAGGTGACCAAAAATGGCAGGTAATGTCTTACAAATAAGACAATCTTTTCTAACTTGGACAACCTCCTGTCAGACCACATGAAGGCCTCTGTTTGAGCACAAAATTCTTTGGCTCAGACAGGACAACTTATTTATGATAGCAAAAGAAGAACGTTAGGTTCAATCGAGTGCTAGCACGATTTCCTTGAACCTAATTGAATCTCATTCAGATCAATTGAACTAGATCAGTTCAATTGATGATCACCAGATTCAAACCCTTGTTTGTGTGACCCAGTTAGGTTCAGTTCTGTATGATAATGGGATATGTCATGATCTCTATCATCGACATCATCGAAACTCCTTTCGATGGATCAGAACTCTTCTGATTCGAACAGCTAGAATGATCGATCATCTAAATCATTCTAATTGCTCCCAAAATCCACCAGTGACACCTAGCAGTATATGGTGGTAACCCATCAGAGCTGAATGTGAACCTCTTGGTGTAGCTACCTGTGTGATTCAGTTCTTCTATCTTGAGCCCCGATCAGATTAGGGTTTAGGTGAACTCGTCAAACCCTAGTCTCTGTCATATGATGTAATCATTCGATTCGAGTCCAATGTGAAAATCTAAATAGAAACTCTTTCTATTATTTCACTCTACCATGGCCATGGATTTCTGGACTTGATTCTCATGATCATCATAGGGCTACTCCTCTACCACCGAGGTAGATAGATTCCATCTTGATGCAATCCAGTTCCTACAATGAACATGTCATAGCCAACATACACCTCAGGATTTCATATGGCTAGGAGATCGAGTAATGGTGTAATCAAACTATAACATCCTCAAGGTGAACTGTCGATGCATCTCAGATCAAAGAACCAGACACACTACTGCAGCATCGAGTCAGTCATTGACGAGAAGGTAGACTCCCTAATGACTACTCGAGGTGGTCACGCTCAGTGCCCTCGTTCTCTAACGAGTACTTGTACTCTCGCTTCGGTGTCTCCACACCATAGACTCAAGACTCATCTACTAAAGAGAAGCGATTGTACATCAACCTTCCGGATCAATCACCATCCTCATGATGATCCTATGGTCAGGAGCAATTTATGAGTTAATAATGATTATTCATGTCTTAAATTTTCAACTCTTGAAAATATGAATTATCATTACCATTAACTCAAAGGATGTATCACAGACACTAAATACACATATGTGATAGAAAATAACCCATTTATTGATTTTAGTCAAAATTATAATTTTGCCCCTAGAAGTGTATTACAAGTGTCAGCCAATTCTGGCTTCTAGGGCACATATATCCAACACTGCATACTAGAGCTTTTAAGGAATATTCTTTCGGATGATGCACAAATTTTGAAGAATAATTATGAGGCATCGAAGATTATTGAATAACTAGACTTTACTTACACCAAGATACATGCATGTCCCAATGATTGCATGCTCTATTGGGAGGGGGTGTCAACCGACATGAGTGCATGGGATACGGTGTATCAAGATGAAAATAAAATAAAGATGGCACATCGACTCGTATATCTCAAAAGTTAATATGATACTTTTCTTTGATTTTGAGACTATAAAAGTTGTTTATATTGATAAGACATCGAAGGACATGAGATGGTATGAAGAGGACTGAACAAAAGATGATGCATTGAGACATCCAACCGATGGTGAGGCATGGTAGAAGTTTAATAAAATACATCCCGACTTCGAATAAAAGATATGTAATTTAAGATGAGCTTATCATGTGATGGTTTCAACTCGTTCAAGCATATGAATACTGTCTACAGTATATGGCTAGTGTTTATTTATGTTTACAATCTTTCATTGTAGATGTGTATGAAAAATCTTTTGCTTTCATGACAGTGCTCATTTCTGGACCGATGGAGATAAGTAATAACATTGATGTCTATTTGCAGCCTCTTATTGCTAAGCTGAAATATTGTAGAGCATTCAAGATGTTTTAATTTTTGATGCTTTGATGAATGAATCATTCTTCATGCGTGCAGCACTTCTATGAACAATAAATGACTTTCCAGCTTATGCTCTAATATCGGGTTGGAGCATAAAAGATGAGTTAGCATGCCCAGTTTATGGAAAAAATATTCGGTCTAAAAGATTGATACATCAGAGGAGCTTTAACTTTATGGGGCATCAACGTTTCCTCCATTGAAACCATCTATATAGAAGGGATACACGCTTCTTTGATGGCACTGTTGAAGAAAATGAGGTGCCTAGCCAGATGTCTGGGAGTAAGATATTGAGAGAGTTAAATGGTCTCAATGTTGAATTTAAAAAAGATGATCCAATTAGTGGTAAGAAAAGGAAGCATCGATCAAAAAAAGAAGACATACACTTTAATTAGAGAAAAAAGAGCATCTTCTTTGACTTGCCATATTGGAAGACAAATTTATTGTACCACTGCTTAGATGTAATGCATATTGAAAAGAACGTGTGCGAGCTCCTATTGACAATAATCTTGAACACCAAGGATAAGACCAAGGATGACTTGAATTTTTGATTTGACTTGAAAAAATGGGATATTAAATGATCACTCCTCCCAAAATTGGTAGGGAAAGAACATGGAGGCTCCCTCATGCATGCTGAAACTGGTAGAGAAAGAACATGGAGGCTCCCTTATGCATGCTATGTTATGAATGCCTCCGAATAGTCCATATTTCTTCATATATTAGAGAACGTAAAGGTTCCAAATGGGTACTCAAGCAACATATCAAAGCGTGTAAATATTAAGAATGTCTAACTTGGGGGATTGAAGACTTATGATTATAATGTATTGATGCAGGAGTTGATCCCAATAGTTATTCATCACATATTGCCAAAAAATGTCAGAATGACTGTTATTCATCTTTGCAACTTTTATAGAGATATTTGTGCAAAGAAGTTGCTTAAGAAAGACGTAAAGAAAATGAAGGCAAGGGCAGTGACTATATTATGTGATATAGAAAAGATATTTTTACCATTATTTTTTATAGTTATGATGCATCTCACTGTGTACCTTATGGAGAAAGTTATACTTGGAGGTTCAGTGCTCTGCCAATAGATATACCCCACCGAGTGGAATATTCAAATGCTGAAATCTTCTATAAAAAATATGAATCGCCCAGAAGGATCCATAGTAGAAGGTTATTTCGATCAAGAGTATATGGATTTTTATACTATGTACTTAAATAAGCTCGAAACTCGTTATAACCGACTAATGAGAAATTAGGATGATCAGTATGAGCCAATTGAGCTTACATTTTAGTCCATTCCATAGTCAGATGAACTTTTCACTTTATATCGCCTTACTAATTTAAATATTGAGGAAAGAAAAAGGCACACTATTATATACTCTTCAATTATGATGTTATTGAACCGTATATAAGGTGAGACACTCAGCCTTATTTATTTCATAGTATTTAGAAGAAATATTCGATGACATCTAAATTTATTTTTTGTGCATGCAGCAAATACAAGAAGATCATAAGAGTAAAATATGATGCTCTAAGTATATGAAAGAAAGAAAAAATGCACAACAAAAAAATTTTTAAATAGTTCAAAGATCATGTAAGTAATTACATATTCTCCATGCATGCAACTTATTTGAACATATTTATTAATCAAGCATCATCTCCTTAATTAGATGTGGAGATTGTCATTTGGTGATATGAGCTCTGAAGTGCGTGCTCTTTCAATGGACCCTAACTGTACCGTGCGTGAGTATAAATAGCTCATCATTAATGGCTATAGATTTAATATTCACAACTAGTCCATAAACATGGCAACATAAAATAGTAGCATGATGTTGAACGTCACTACTAGATATTATGCTAGCTCGAGGGATTCACAGCCTCGTACAGAGGATCTGAACTATTATGGGATGGTGGAGAAGATAGTCATCTTGGACTATTATTCTAAAGAAAGGATTGCATTGATGAAATGCAATTGATTTGACACCTTATCTCAGTCAGGGATGAAGATTGATGAGTACGATTTTACTTTTGTCAACATGCAATGCCATCTCCATACTAAAGAATCGTATATACTTATCTACGAAGCTAGTCAAGTCTTTTACGTTAGTGATCCCTTGGAGCCTTAGTGGGGTGTTATTGTGAGGATGATGTCTAAGCATATATTTGATGATATCGAGGTTGATGACGATGTTAGACCATGCATACAAAGTGCTCTTCTAGGACAAAACTTATCTGGAGCTGTAGATGTCCCAGATATATTTGTCAAGAGTGATGATGATGTCCATATTGTAGATGCCACTAGACGATGACTTCAATATTCTGGTATAAATGTTAGAGTCTATTATTTATTGACGCTCTACTAATATTATTGTTCAACATGTTATATGGATTAATGTTCATTAATATTGTAGGTCACGATGGCACTGAAACGTCATCTCACATAGATTGAAACTCCTGGTATGCGGTGCAACTCTACTTGGAGGGGGAGGGAAACCTTCGCATCATATACTATAATTTATCAGATGTCTACGACAAGCTCAACCTATCCATGTAGATATATCAGAAAGAACAATCATCTAGATTGAGCAAAATGAACTTTTACAAACCTTAACATTGATTTTTAATGCAACATTCTCTAGATATTGCTTGTTTCTCCTACTAGATATGTGCTTTGGTAAGTAACATTATTAGCAATGCTGCTTACCAAAGCACATATTTCGTAGGAAAAATAAGCAGTATCTAGAAAATGTTGCATTGAAAATCAATATTAAGGTTTGTAAAAGTTTATTTTGGTTAACCTAGATGATTGTTCTTTCTAATATATCTACATGGATAGGTTGAGCTCATCGTAGATATCCGATAAATTACAGTACATGATGCGGAAGGTTTCCTTCCCCTCCAAGCAGAGTTGCACTACATACTAAATATTTCGATCTACGTGGAACTCTACATCTAAGTCATAGGCGGAGCATACTCCATCCATCTTCATATTAGCTGTTTAGAAACCATCAGCATCTACTCTACTGATATTTGAACTCCAGCTCCAGCCCCACCAGCTCCAGCTCCTCCAACTCGTGCTCCATCTTCTTTCGGTGATGATGACTTAGATGTAGATTTAGCAGACTTTTGATGTATTTATTTTAAAATATTATAATAAATTTTATTTAATAATAAAAATTAATTATTTCAGAAATATTATCATGTTTATAATATTTTCTTATGTTATATATATTTAACTATATTTATCAAGTAAAAATATATTTTTTAAAATTTATATTTTTTTATTATTCAAAATCTACGGTAGCAGTTGCAAAATCGCTACCATGGGCATACCAACTGCTGCCATAGATCACATGCCAATCGATTCAATAGGTCTATCATCGTGGTTTTATAACTGTTGTCGTAGACACTATGACAGCGATTTTGTAACCGCTACCATAGTCGACCTATGGCGGCAGTTACATAATTGCCGCCATTGTTTCTTTGGTAGTGGTTTATAAACCTCTTTTATACATGATATAGCAATGGTTTTATAACCGCTTCCATAGATAAAAAATATTAGCAGTTTAAAAAATCGCCGTCATAGTTTATCTATGGTAGCGATTCAAAAAATCACTGCAAAAACTGCTGCCATAGATCTACGACGATAGCTGCAGTGGCAGAGGTTATATAACCACTGCCGTATCCTATGGTAGTAGTTTTTAGGGCTATGATAATGGTTGTAAATCACTGTCATAGTCTTGTTCTGTAGTAGTATAACTGTCAACTCTTGATTAGTAATTCTTATAGTGTTTTAACCTGTTCAATTCTATGACTCTCACAAGGAATATCCTGGTCAAGATTTTGCTAAATTGAAATACATTGAGACATTCTCTTCAGTTTTACTTCAAGTAGTCAATTCCTATCTTGACTCATACATCGACTTAACAAATACTTGACTGCACCCAGAAACCTTCCATTACTAAATTAGAAATTCAGATAGTCCGGTATCAAAGTATAGTGAATTGCTTGTAAGTCATCATGGTGATCTCAGGTTGGAGGAACACATACCCATATCCCCTCATATAATACTCTCGATAACAAAGTATTCCGAAATGGTCATGTTCAGTGCAGATCATATCCCACTTGTATGCCATACTAGTGTCCATACACTCCTTAGTTGAGAGGACAACCAATCCATATAGCACATAATGATTTATACTTAATACAATTATCATTCTTATTAATAATATATCATTTGGTCATGAACAAGTTTAAAAATTATATGATAAATCCTTCTTTATCATATTAGAAGTAGTTCTAAGAACTTTCATCATAATAATAGAGTTCGATTAAGAAGATATACAACCTTATGATAAAATATACCAAATAACTTTTATTATTGAATGATTCTTATATAATTACATAAATGACCTTAATCATCTACATGCTAGACGATTGGATTTGAAACATATTTTTCAACAACTCCTATTTGGACTAAATCCAATTGATACAGTACCAAATACCCATCTTTAATTTATGATGCTCGAACTCCTTGACGATAAAGGGCTTTAGTGAATGAATCGGCCAAGTTTTTCTTTCTATCGATCTTTTGAAGATCGATGTCATCTCATTCCATGATCTTCTAGATGAGATGGTAGCGGTGCAGAATATGCTTTGTATGCTATGGGCCTTCGGTTCTTTCATCTGAGCTATGGCTCTAGTACTGTTACAGTACAGCAAAACTGAACCATCAATGGAGGGTATCTTTTCGAGCTCGCTGATAAACTTTCGCAACCATACAGCTTTATTTGCAGCATCTGATGCAGCAATATATTCTGTCTCATATACTGAATCGGCCACGGTGTGCTGCTTGAAATTTTTCTAGCAAATCATATTACCATTCAGGATAAATATAAATTCCGACATACTCTTGCTATCATCACCATCTGACTGAAAACTAAAATTAGTATATCCCATAAATTTTAGATCAGATTCTCGATAAACTAATTATTATTCTTCAGTATTTCTGAAATACTTAAGGATGGTTTTATCAACCTTCCAATGATTCTCTTCTAGATCAGATTGGTATATGCTCACTACTCCTTATGAGTATGCTATATCTAATTCATACAAGTCATGGCATATATTATAAAATTCACTATCGAAGCATATAGAATTCTACTCATACGTTCTCTCTCTTGAGAAATTATCAGACAATCTTTCTTCAAGAGAAAAATTTCATGGCCTATCAGAAGATAGCCTTTCTTGAAATTATCCATGTTAAACCTCTTCCGCACAGTATCTATGTACGTGCACCGAGACAACCCAAGTAATATTTTAGATCTATCCTTATAGATCTTTATCCTTAGGATGTAGGATGCTTCTTTCCACTTATAGATGCAAGGTTCTTCTCCGCTCTTAATGAAGCCATATAATTTTATCACCTTATCAAAATACATATTCCAACTCCAAGATGCCTGCTTCAATCCGTAGATGAATCTCTGAAGCTTGCATACCTTAGACTAGTCCGTGGATGTGAAACTTTTAAGTTGTATCATATATACATCTTCTTCCAGCTCTTCATTTAAAAAAGCTATCTTTGCATCCATATACCAGATCTCATAGTCCAGATGTGCAGCTATTGCAAGCATGATTCGAATGAAATTTAGCATTGCCATAGAAAAATATTTTATCATAATCAATACCATAATATTGACGATATCTCTTGGCAACTAGACGGACTTTATAGGTCTCCACCTTACCGTCTACGTCTTTTTTTCTTTTGAAGATCCACTTACATCCTTTAGGATTTATCCCTTCAGGTGGATCAACCAATATTAATATATCATTGATCTTCATGGACTCCATTTTGGATCTCATGGCTTTCAGTCATTTTTCATTAGAATCAGACCTCTGCATTGCATCCATATAAGTGATTGGATCCTCGTCATTCTCATCAAATTTAATAAAATTACCATTCTGGATCAAAAAATCATAGTATCTATCTGGTTGATGCGGTATCCTATCGGATCGTCCTAAAGATATCTCTACACTAGATTTTGGATTTGATCTTATCAAATCCGATTCAAGTTTAATCATTGGTGTTGGTTGTTCTACCTATCAAACTTTCTAAAGTTCAACTTTAAAAGTACTAGTTCCTTTCACAAGAAACACTTTTTCTAAAAAGGTTGCTTTATTCGAACAACTTTGTTCTTTAGCATGGTAGAAGTAATACCCTTTTGTTTTTTTAGGATACCCAATAAATAAACATCTATCAGACCTTGCTCTAAGCTTGTCTATTTTCAAATACTTAACATGAGTTGGACAATCTCAGACCCTAAGGTGTAAGAGTACCGATTTACGTTTTATCCATATCTTATATAGTGTTTTACTTATAGACTTACTCAAAATTCTATTCAGCAAGTAACAAGCCGACTTTAGTGCATATCCACAAAAGAAGATCGATAGACTCACAAAGCCCATTATAGACTGAATCATGTCCAATAAGTTTCGTGTCATGCCTTCGATCCAAAATCGGGAGCCAAGGGTCATGGTAACTACCGCACACTCATAGACAACTCTTCTCACAAGCATACAAGACATCTCATCATACTTACAAAAACAACAACAAAAATAATTTAATAATTAAATTTATTTTAAATTAAAACTAATCAAAAATCTAATTTAAAAATTATAAATACAAACTTTAAAAAGATTTATTAAATAATATTCATAAATCAATTATTAATTTAAATAATTAAAAATCAAAATTTACTTTTAGATTTCTCAATATCATAAATTTATATCTTATCGAATTAAATTATAAATTTTTAAAATTTATTTCAAATCATATTCTCGAATTATCTAGGTTTGAATTATTCTGTCAAATAAAATTTATTTCTTTGAAATTAATTTGCATTCAAATTTATCTATCAAATCAATTTCTATTGTTGTATGGTTATTTTATAAATTATATCATTATAAGGATCCTCAAATTTTCAATCTTTAAATCTCCATTTCTTAAGAATTTCTTTCTTCATCATTATATCCCTTTCTATTCAAAAAGTAACATTGATATCACCATCATATTCCTCCTTTAATAAATTATTTATAAATATTATCAATCATCATAAGATCATAATTTGTATTTAATTTATGATAATTTGAAGATGAACATAGAATAAAGTCAAAATTTCTAAATTTTCAAAAAATTCTCATTTAATTTCAATATTTTTTTCATATCTTATATTAAAATTTTATAAAAAAATTATAAAATCATAAAATTTATTTCAATTATTATAATTTCAATCATTCATAATAAACAAATTTCAATTAAGAAGATTTTAAAAATCAGAGAAATAAAGATAAAATCTTATTAAATTCATCTAAAAATATTATTATGCATTCGATTTTCCATCAAATCAAATCTTTTCTTCTTCAAAATTTCAAAAATAAATTCCAACATTATTTTTCTTTTCTTTTTTTTAAATTCTTAATAGGATAGATAGATCTTTTTTTTAAGATAACAAATTTTCTTAATTCAAAAGAATCTCCTTTCTTCTTCTTTTTTTACAATCAAAGGTTTCTATTCCAGCGATTTTTCAAAATTTTTTACTCTTTCAGAATCTTAAAATTTCCATTCAGAGGAGCAATTCACCAAGAAGATCCAATCAATGTTGGCAGTTCCAAGACTGAAAATCATGGAGCCCAAATCAAAAACCAAAATTAGGAAAAAAAAATATTTAAAAGGGTTTTCAGCAATAAAAATTTGGCTAAATTCATAAAAGATTAAGAAGAAGATGTGGAAGGGATTTACCTTATCTTTGATGAAAATTTATTCTAATTTCTAGTAGCCAAAAACAAGATCAAGTGGTCGGTAATCTGAGAAGAAAGAGAGAAATGGATAGTGATCTTTGATGATTTTGTGATGAGGAAGAAGTAAGGGATTAGGTCTTTAAATAGATCTCAAAGGGAAGGATTTTGAGTTTATTTCCAACTTAATCTACAAGTGGATTGAGACTTTCAATCAAAGAAGAACTTGGTGTATTTCCTGATTCCCACCCAAATTCCAGCATGTCACATGCTAGCTTATTATTTTTTTTTATGCCTAAAGATCTATGCTGAACTCTTTTTGATTTAGAGTCCGGATTAGAACTGGGGTATTACATTCTTCCCCCTAAAAAAAATTTTGTTTCAAAATTTTTTTATCAAAGTTTTTTGGACTTTAAAGTTTTTACAATTATGATCTCATTTCTTGTAAGAATAAGGTTCAATACCTCATGCCTTGACTCTTTTTATAGATGATTGAAATTGAACCCATCTTTTCTAAATGAAAGAAAATAAACATCTTAATTCTGAATAAAAATTTTAATTTTTTATTAAAATATTAACTATTATTAATTAATCAATCCATCATAAGATAGGAGAACATACTAATATGAATCACATAATGTTGTCCAAATCAGTCGAGAATCAAAAATATTTTTTTCTTATTCATGCTTTCAAAAGTTAGAGATTCACATTCTAATCTCATCCTTAAATATTTTAATATTTTAATTTTTTATGCAACTTCATTATTAAAATATTTTATAATAGAAAGATCAATACCATCAATGTTGATTACAATCAAAAATATTATTTCTGATTATTGAAATCAGTCTGATAAAGATATTAAGTTTCTTGCCAAAATCCTTAACTATTCATGATTTGATCAATTTATCATAAGATCATAAACAAATTTTACAATGCTCTCCATAGATGAACATTTGAGTATAAAAATCTAAGATCAAAATCAAAGATCAATACATAATCTCAAATTCTTTCTAACAGATAGAGATGCATAAGATTCAATTATAGAATGAAAAAAATCTATCTCTAAATATTCAAATCCAAAATCAAGAATCAAGGGTCCACTCATCAAGACTTAGAATGCTAAAATTTTCTTAACATAGTAGATAGGAGCACTTCATTAGAAAATCACATAAAGATATCCAACTTAGTCACCAATTTAAGTCTTTTTTTTTCACAATAAAGTCATCCTATAAGGAGAAAATCAAATCAAGTCCTCTATCATCAAACTTTTTAAATCAATAGATAATAATTCTAACTTACAAATATTCCAGACCACCATATTTCCCCGGTGCACTCTAATTTAACAATCAAATTTTTTAGATTCACCAAATAATGTTGATCAAAATATTATTTATACTGTAATCAGAAAAAATTTAAAATTTTTAAATTCTAATTAAAGCTAAAGATGAACTTTCGATTCTCATTCCTATTTCTTTTTGAAGCATCATCATCTTAATTAACTCTTGAGTCTAATATCTCATTCAAGACTATCATATAAGTTTACTATAAGCCCAGATTAATCAAATCTTAATTCTCACATCAATTGGTTTAGACAATCAAAATCTTGTAAGTAAAATCAATAAGAAAAATATTATGATGCTCCTCCAAGTTAAGATTTAAATCAAAACATGCAAGTAAAATTGTCTCAATCATTTCTTTTAAAGTTTCTTCCATCAAGATCTTTGACAAATTTCAAAATCCTTCCATAACGATCATCCAAGCCTCTTAAAATTGAATGCTTCATGCCGTATTAGATTTTAATACCGGCCTCAATAATAATGATAAAGAATCTCTAGGTCAGTTTCTAAATTTAAAATTTTAAATTGCAATTTCATATGGTCTCAAAACCTCAAAGAGATACAATCAAGATCTTTTATCTAGATCCAAAGATAGCAATTAAAAATTCATTAGTAACCTCAACCACAATGGTAGAAAATTTTTAAATCAATTTATATACATAATTTTCGAATTGAAGTTTCATACACATCGTATAGTATCTGATAAACATAAATAATATCTATTATTTGGACCCAAAATGGTAATTAGGGATTCCACCAATGAGTATCCTACAATCTTATAATCAATTTTCCTTTCAACAAATTTTTTTTTTTTTTATAATCCAACCTGGAATAATATTTTATCATCAAATCTTTATCTACTACTAATAATAAACTTTTCAACTAGGAGTAATATCATAGTATTACTCCCACATTGATTTGAGCTTATAATTCACTTGAACAACTAAAAATCAAATTAATAATCATAATGCATAACCAAATTTCATGATCAATCATCCAGTAACTTTTTTAGATCATAATCCAACTATCATATCTTGACCCATATATTGCTATATCATATATCAAATCTTTTGAATCATTATTCCTAAGTGATTTTGTCATTTTTAATCATAAGGCTTAATAAAAAAATCATGAAGACAACTTATACTTCAATTATAATAAATCTATATCTCAATATCCGTAATGTCTATCCACCTACACTCATCAATATTTAATTCTATGAATTATATTTTATCTACTCATGCTCTAATACCACTTTAATTATTATGTCTTCGATTCAAAATCAGGAGCCAGGAGTCATGGCAACCATCGCATACTCATAGACAACTCTTCTCACAAGCATGTAAGACATCTCATCATACTATCATAAAGCAATAATTGAATAATTAATCATAAATTAAATCTAAAATTTAACTAATTAAAATCTAATTTAATATTTCATAAAGTTTAATAATGCTCAAAAGATCTTACATTAGTTTTAATAAAATTTTTAATTTACAATACAAATATTGAAATCCTGCTTCTAGTCACTCTTCTGTATATATATCCTCATATTATTTTAGTTCTCAAGATCTGTAAAAATAGTAAAAATAAAAAAATGAGCTAGACAATCCAGTAAGTAATGATCACTTTAACTAGATTTTATTAGATTAATAAAATAAATTATCACTTATAAAAAATAAGCATATAGAGTTCATCAGTTCGAAATCAAGTTTTATTATATAGTATTTTCAAAATATTATCATGTCAAATTCAATCTTTTCGAGTTTCTTTCAAGAATTCAATCTTCTTTCAAATCATCATATTTTTATCAATCATTCTCGTTAGTAATGAGATATGACCATATTATCCTTACAGTAAGGTCATAACACTGCATATTATCTTATGATGACTATGAATTATCTGGCTGTAAAGTTCTTCAGAACCATTGGTCTCGCTGGTGATTTATGGGTCTACTGGTGACATATACCCTCATAACTAATTCTTTGCCAATATATTAGCCCCCATTGATAGGGACCTCCATATAGTTAGGTTGAGAGTTCAAATCATCTTAAATCATTATTCATATTTTTTTATTTTAGTTCGAAAAGGATGCACATAATCATGTGGTATCGAAATCAATTAAGTATAATACATAATAAGATGGATACTTTCAATCATGCTTCATCATAATATTTTAAAAATAAAATACTTTCAATAACAAAATATCATTTATCAAATTCATGCAATATTTCATAAATCATGCAAAGAACATATATTATAATTTATTGATAAATCTAGAAAAAATAAAACATTACTTATCTCATATACATTCCATCGAATCCTCATAATTCTAGTAATTTCTTTTCAAAATCTTCTATTCATAGATCATATCATAGTAACCCATTATTGGACATCTACAATCCTATGCAAAATCAATTTCAATAATTAAAAAAGGTATAAATAATCCAAAAAGATAGATTAGCGGTAGTTATATCTAATGATCTAGATTGGTCTGGTCATCCTAACTTCATCGATCAAGATTAGACTAGAAGATAGATGGTTCAAAGTTTATTTATCTTGATCAAATCATATTCGAAGTGGTAGGACCAAAAATCTTTTATTGAGTTCATTAATTAAGTGAAGAGAGAAACTTTAAGGATGAAGGAGATTAATCAAGTGATATAGTTTGACAATCTAATTGATCAAATCAAAATAATTTAAATTAAATCATGATAAAATTATCATAAAAATTATTCAATAAAATCATGAATAATAAAATCTAAAGATATCTGGTCTGATCAAGGTGGGTGCCCGTATACTATTCAATGATCACATATCAAGGCTCATTCACTAGAGTTGTTCAAATTTATTATTAATCTTATCAAAGATCTAGAAAATCCTAGAAGAAAAAAATTTATAAAAAAATACAAGCAGTCTAGAGAGAGAATTTTAGATAGAGAAAATTATAGAGAGAGAAAGAGAGGGAGAGAGAGATTTTTTTTTTCTTATTTTTTTTTCTTCCCAAATCCAAGAATTCTAATAGAGAGAAAATAGGAAAAAGAAAGTAGAGAGAAAATGAATCTTTTAGAAAAGTCAGATTCTAAAGAGGGATTGAAGATCAGAGATGGAAGAAAGAAAAGAGAGAGAAATGCTCTCTCTTTCTTCTTTTCTTTTCTTTTTCTTTTTTCTTCTTTTTCTTTTTTTCTTTTTTTTCCCTCATGGAAAAGAGGATCCACACATCTTTTGGTTTCTTTTTCCCTCTTCATGGAACAGAGGATGCAAGTCCTCTTCTTTCTCCATTCATGGAATAAGGAATAGGAGATTTACTCCCCCTTTCCTCCCAAAATAAAGGAGTCCCCCCTAGCTGGCAATGCCCCAGGCCAGAGGACCATGCCACCACAGCGACCGATAATCTAGATCCCGTGACTAGCATCAGCCAAGGTGATGAAAATCAATGTTGGAACACCCAAAAAAATAAGGGAATTCGAAAAGTAGTAGATTTAAAAGGGTTTTTAGCAATACAAATTTGGTTAAATTCATAGAAGATTAAGAAGAAGATATGGAAGGGATTTACCTTGTCTTTGATAGAAATTTATTCCAATTTCTAGTAGCTAAAAACAAGATCAAGCCATCGGTAATTTGAGAAGAAAGGGAGAAAAGGGCAGCAATCTTTAATGATTTTTCGATGAGGAAGAAGTAAGGGATTAGGTCTTTAAATAGATCTCAAAGGGAAGAGTTTTGAGTTCATTTCCAACTTAATCTACAAGTAGATTGAGACTTTCAATCGATAAAGAACTCCTTCGAGAGTTTTCTTGGTGTATTTCCTGGTTCCCACCCAAATTCCAGCACATCGCGTGCTAGCTTATTGTTATTATTATTTTATACCTAAAGCTCTGTGTTGAACACTTTTTGATTTGTGGTCTGGATTAGAACTGGGGTATTATAGTTCGATTCCTTCTTTCAGACACACTATTAAGCTATGGTGTACTAGGAGTGGTCCATTGGAAGAAAATCTCATTCTTTTCTAGATATGTCAAAAACTCACCAATAAGATTCTTCTCATCGATCTGATCGAAGGATTTTAATACTTTTATCAATTTATTTCTCTACTTTAGTACGAAATCATTTGAACATTTTAAATAATTCAGACTTATGTTTCATAAGATAGACATATCCATACCTTGATAGATCATCTATAAATATAATGAAGTAGTCATATCCATCTCTAGCACTTATATTTATAGGTCTACATACATCAGTATGTATGAGTCCTAGAAGTTCACTGGCCTGCTTACTTTTTTCAGTAAAAGATAACTTAGTCATCTTTGCAAGCAGACAAAACTCACAAGTTGGTAATAATTTATAATCACCAACTTCAAGGATATCCTCTTGTACTAATCTGTTTATCCTACTCTTGTTAATATGACCTAGCCTATAGTGCTAAAGATGGATATTTGAGACATCATTGTTTTAGGGCATTTATTGGATGTGTACACTATACTATCAGGCTGTGATAATAAGTAAATATTGTTGTTTATTTATCCATGCATCACCATAATACCATTCATAATAACATCATAATGATCTTTCTTTATTGACAATTCATAGATGTTCATGGCCAATTAGCCAATAGAAATAACATTGAATAAGAAAAAAATTAGAACAAAAATGACAATCACTAAGAACAATGATATTAGATTTGAATACAAGCTTGATGATTCCTAAAACTAAAACTGAAATTGATGTTCCATCTTTAATATTCAGGACTCTCTTGTCGTCTCTAAATCTCTTACTGACCTCAAGTCTCTATAATGAATTACAAATATTAATAGGACTACCGATATCCAATATTCAGATAGTAAAATCATAAATAAAAAAATTATAAGGCATTATCATAGAAGTACCTTGTCCAGCAACAGCTTACTTCTTTCTCTTATTTGACCTATTTGGATCCAATGAGAAAATGTATAGAAGATAGTTTCTCTTTCAGTGCCCATGCTTCTTACAGTAGAAGCACTCTTCCTGACTCTAATCGGACTTGGGCTTCTTGGTTTGACTAGACTGAGATATCATAGCACTTTGCACCTTCTTATTCTTTTTTTTCTTATTCTTCTTTTCTTTTTCAAAGGATCAATAACTAGAAGAAGATCCTTCCACTCACCATCTCCTTTTGGAGCTGGTGATCCTTCTCAGAAGTCTATAACAATTCCAACAAACCATGGTAGTTGACTATAGGCTTCATCATTTTGTAATGATTGAGAAAAGAAAGATATGACCTAGGCAATGAATTTAGTATCGCATCCTTCACAAGCTGCTCGTGTAAGAAAAATCCAAGTTTGCTCAAGCGCTCGATAATCTTAATCATGTATAGTACATAATCTATGACCCACACTCTCTCCTTCATTCTGATATTGAAGATGGCATAACTAGTTTTGTATCTCTCAACGTCATCTGTAGTGCCAAAAATTTTAGCAACACTTGCAATATATCCTTAAGCTAAGCATCCTCAAACTTATAGCTGAATTCATCACTCATAGCTGCCTGCATAATACATCGAATAGTGATTTGGTTATTGAGTCGCTTCTGATAAGTATCTCAAATCGTACCATGCATATTTAGTGCGAGCTCCTCAGGTGCCAAATCCATTATCACATAAAGAATCTGCTCGTGCTCCAAGATAATCTTGAGCTTTCGATACCAGCTATCAAAGTTGGGTCCTAACAATTTTTTATTATATAATAATGAATGGAGAGACAAAAAATGGCCATATTCAAAAAAAACCAAAGACCTTATTAGTATATGAATCATTTGATCCTAAAGATATGAACGGTTCTCCTACTATTTTATATAAATTGGTAGCCTCTATCTCCAACTCGAGAAATTACATTAATTTTTTAGTGAGTACTAGAATTTATACTGACTACATGCAAGCCCAACTTTGGTCAGCCCATCCATGTGCATGTATGATTCATAAGTTTATGATTAAATAAATGCTAGGAACTAATAAATACAATAATTATACTAAAAATCAAAAAAATATATATTTTACATATAGAGGTGAAAATCATATGGTTTATGCTTAAATAAATTAGATTTTCTTTGAATCTATATTCTTATTATTTTTGTTTTCTTAGCATAGCGATTTTTGAATTTATCAGATCTAGTCTAAGATTTTTTTAGCATTCCATAAATGAAAAATAAATAAAGAAAGAAGATATTCATGATATAGGGATTCTAAAGGAAGTTATGGTTATTTTATTGATATTGTAAATAGACGCTACATATTATCATGGAAAACTTATTCTATTAAATGTTCTTGATCCTATTTCTTAGTCTTAATTCACTTTGGATGCTCATGCTATACATTCAACTTTATGTTATTTTAACTATTTTTGTAAAATATAACCAATTAAAGAATTGTATTTATCGATGCTTTGGAAATTCCTAGCTCCATACCCTTTTTACTATATATTAGTTGCTAAAGTTATTTTTATCATTTGGTGTCTTTTAGATAGCAAGCTAATTTATATTTCATGAAAGATACTAGTGTATACAAGGTTAAATGCATTATTATTGCAGCATAGAAGTAGTGTGGTGTAATTCTCGAGTATCTATTGCCCTATTTTCATGATTTCTCTTTTCTTTTAGTGTGTAATATGATTTATAGTATTTTTTATAATAATTGTGCTGCTTGTAAAATCTATTGGCTCAATTCTAGTTAGACTTTAAGAAACATATCAGTTTTCTATCCACCTGTAATATTTACATGGAAAAAATGTTGGTTATTTTCTCCCTTATCATGGGTTGACGATCAATGGAGCATAGTTCATTTGTAAAAGCTAGTTATCAAGTGAAGTTTAAGGTCTTGTTAGAATTCATTTGTACTTTATTTGGATTATGTTTGTCATTATGATACATTTTTTTAAAAAAGTTTTGAAAGGTAGTTTAAGTGCGTTACTCTAAAATGATAAGGACGCCATGTTCAAATGTACCTTGAGTGTATTTGACAATTCATATTTTAGCATTAACAAATATAAAGAGATATCTCATATTAAATACTTGCAATCGGGTGTCAATTGCCTACTCTTTGTTGCAACCTGAATAGAGATAAATTTATTTCTAGTATTATAATGTAACCTAAGAATATCGAAACATCAGAATTATGAAAACTGAAATTATATTTCTCAGACTTTGCTTATCAATGTAATCCTTTATATGTCTTTGATGGCTCATCAAGAAAGTCTTCTTTTTTTTTTTTTTTGGCATAGGCATTATAATGTTTATGGAGTATTCTTGTTTGTTGGTTGCTGAGGCTGATGTGTGAGATAATATGATTTCAGCATGGTGCACTTTATCTATTGGATAGCAAAACCAAGAAAATAGGCCCATGTTGACATGATAGAAAAGTGTAAAAATGGTATAACTATATAAATCATTGTTTTGGTGTCCATGAGAGACTATAGTTGGGGGTAATGCGGTGTAATATTTGATATCATTTAGCTTTGTTTGGTGGTTGGTTGAGAGATTGAGAACATGACTTGTTGGTAGTTATTCAGTCCAAATGCCCTTTGGAATAATAGTTGAAGCAATCTTTTGTATATTTTCAACCAGTTGCTGAAGTGTTTGGAGGACTTTGCTATAAACAAATATCAAGGATTTGTATGAAGTTTTGAAGCAATGTGCTTAGTACGAGCTGAAGAACTTTTAGGTTTTTGATCATAGGGGCTTTAATAATAAAGAAAGGTGTGCAACCTCTAAGAGGACTATTTGAAGGATAAAGTGTTGGAATATTATGACGCCTTCAAGATGAATTCTTCACATTAATTCTTCTAAATTGTTGCTTTGTCCTTATGCTGATCGTGATATTGTGTTGGATGAATAACTTATAAGGATGTTGGCTTATCACTTGAAGAAGTTAATTTTCATGAGTCAAGAAAGTATAACATAAGTTGATCCAAATAATTAAATTTTTCTTTAAATTTTCTATCTCAAATTCTTATTCAAGGGTTTAAATCTCAATAGCTAGTTGTATCTAGGTGCTTCTAGGATAGTATTATATATAGTAGTACGGGGTAGTATTGTTGGGATGGGTTAAAATAACTAGTAAGAGAAGGATAAAAAGAGAAAATAGTCTCAATTCTAACCATCATAGTGCATCCAAGTATTATGACTTAACCAAGATGGTCAGGTCATCTTACTTCTAAAGAAAACTGGTGTCCTAGCTCCTAATTCTTGTTGGAATGGTATAGTATCGATAGTACTTTCCTATTCCCGCAGGATAGTCTTTGCTAATTAAAGTATTCTTCATGATAACTAGATAATCTATCATGATATTGAAGCACTACATTAAGTTAATTATTGTTGCAAATCGTGGTTTTGGAAAGGAGATATCATCTTGAAGAGGAGAATAGAAGAAAAGATGAACCAAGATCCAGAGTCTTGGTATCAGATACCATATCGATACCTTATCGATATAGTACGATCGTTATGGTACAGTATGCATCTTGCATTGAAGTAGCTTTCTAACCATTTTTCTTAATTTTTTATTATTATGGCTTGATATAGGTCTGTATACTAGGAAATTGATTGATATAACTCAGTACATCTCAGTATAGGTCAGTACATCTTAGTATGGGGATTGTATTAGCTTGAAATTAGAGTTTCATATAGATTTCCTCTTATGATATAGTTCACCCCATACCAGATGGTATGGGATGATATGACAGACTATGAGATGAAGAATCAATTTATTGCTCCAAAAACAAAGGTTGCCAAAAAGTTTAGGCATTTAATGTAAGAGGAAGAAGAGATTGGGATGGAGAAGAAAGTTGGAAAGAAAGATATCCAATGGAATCTATTTCTAGATTGAAAAGATATACACTTAAATATACCTGGTCTTCATTGCATTATTTTTTACTATTTAACTTTCTATAGACATCTTATGACTTGTTATATTCTTTTTGAAATACGAAAAAAAATACTAATTTTAAAATCTATAGATGACAAATGCATGAATTATAACTAATAAAATATAGAAAGACTAAAAGATGCATTTCATATTCATGAATACATTTAGAGCTTAATTAAGACCTAGTTATTAACTATCTAATAAATATATTTGATTTGATTTGGCTTAGAATGAGATACAGACCTCTCCAAAATGTGCTAATTGAAAATGGTTACTTTATTGTTCCCATGTCATCAAGTATTATTGTAGTATTTTCGATGAAGCAATATTTTTACCAACATAGATTATCATGTCTTGAATGAAATGATACCATATTGCATAGGCTTAATTGGCATCTTTTGTTCATAGTAAAAACTAATAAGCTTTGTGTTGATTCAAGATCCTTCAATTTAAATGATTGTGTGAAAATAGTAATTTTGACTTCTAACCCTTGAAACAAATTAACTAGCAAACTAAGTTTAAATTGTATTCAACTTATCCCTAGATTTGGCTTAAAAAGAGAATTAGTTATTTAGTGAGGTAATTTAAGCATTATTAATAGTACAAAAACAATATAGCCAACTTATTCCATGGAATTTTTGACTTTTTGCTAGGTCCTATGTTATTACACGATCATGTGTTTTGATCAACTATTAATATTGCATAGATGCCATATATTGTTGTAGTTAGATTTGCTATATGACAATTCTAGCATTGCCCTATAATTCATGTTGTATGTTTAATCTCATCTACAAACATCTTCTACCATTACCAAAATGTTGAATAAAAAAATTTAGAAGGCTGTGAAGTAACTAGTATTGCTGTTGTTGTTGTTATTGCTATCATCATTATTATTAGTTTTTTTTATATCATTCTTCTTTCAAATTTGTAATAAACTACATTACTTCTACTTAATATGAATATTCTACTTAAATGAATATTCTTTTATTACTTCTCTTGGTGAAACTTCACTGAAATAAGGATTCCATTTTGTTATACTTGACTGTTGATATTTGAAGAACAAGAATGGACCTAATGAGAAGCATAGGTTCCATTTCTTCAATATTTTTTTCTTTCATAAATTAGTGGACATGGATAAGGATCTAGGCAGTTCTTCAAAAGGCAAAGTAACTTTCCTACATGTCTGTAAGTGGACAAAGAAAGTAAATATATTTGAGAAGGATTAGATGTTCATACCAAGTAACTTCAAGTAAGAATAATATTCTCAAATGTTTATGATAATTGTGAAGAAATTAACTTTGGAAAGCTAATTTGAGTTTATGACCCCAAATTATAGTTTGCATTGGAGTTTGCTTGTTATTTGTCATCCTAGAGAAGTAGCACCTTTAAAAGTCAAGATTTTTCAATGAAAGTTTAACACTTTATTTCATAGGTATTACCCAACAGTACTCATGATTTATTATTTTCTTCTGGATGATGATATAAAGGAGTAGTCTTCTAAGTGCCTTGTATATTACATATGGTCTCCATTAAGGGGAGTCATAGTGGTCTCAACAATATAATTATTATTAATACGAGTAATCATGTTCGTTATTACTCATACGAGTGGATATTATAATTGCCAGATCCCATTGATGATGTTGCTACGGCCTGCTACTCAAATACTTGTTTACAAATTATATATTCTGGAATATGGGCTTTATTTTAATATTATAGGGTATATATGCATCACTTTCTCATACTTCTACTTTGATGCTCTTGTCTATAGTTCATAGACTCATCCAAATACAGGTGTTGACATTCTTTATATATTTGCATTTCTCCAAGATGTGCTCAAATCAGATCAATAAACAGACTTTACACTCGTTATACTCTTTATACTTTGCTACACTTTCAAATGTGGGCTTCATTTCACTATTAGACAGTATACTTATATCATTTGCTTCTGCTTCTATTTTGGAGTTTTTGTCTATAGTCATATATTCATCCAAAGACAGATGTTCTCACTCTTTACATAGTTACTGTAGTCCAAGTTTGCTCACATCAGAGGGAATAGACTTTACACTCCTTATACTTTTCTATAGTTATCATTTATAATTTTGTGTATCTTCTATGTATGGTTATCTTTTCTATATTGTTCCCATTTGGTTGGCCTATATCTTCTATATATTCATCATAGGAATTACTTGTACATAAACTAAACATTGTTCTTTTGGTTTCAACGAAGTCTCTCTTTCTACCAAAAAAAAATATTATTCAAAAGTTTGTTTATCTATTTTTATACTTGAATATAGTTCACTTTAATTATTGATGTTCCTCTTCTAACATCTCTATTTATATATGTAAAACTTCCTTGCATCATGGTTTTTAAGGCATCCAACGTGGCGCCTATTCCAACCAAGGATAGACATGCTACTATATGTATTCTATCATATTGTATGAAGTAAAAGAGGCTAGGGTTAAGCACTATTTGGTATTCCAATAGAATACAATGTAACATATCCATAAAATTAATAGTGCTCTTTTACCTTTCAAAAATAATTTAAGTATATAATATCCATGACAGTCGAGAGCCCATAATAAAATCTTGTGCATGCTTTATGGAATTGTCATCTTATATGGTCGCAAATTGCTTTTTCATCTTGATTTTTATCTTTCATGAATCTGTGATAATTTATTTACTGAATTTTTCTTGTTCTATTATGTATTCCCTCTTCTAAATAATAACATGGAATATTTACACTAAATATGTTAATTTTATATTATTGCATTACTAAAACTTTATGAGACACTAATAACACAGTTCAATCATTATATTAGCTATGAATTTGTCTGAGCCCCTCAAACTATTGTGAAGTTCATATGCTTGTGCTTACTCTGGTTCATGTGGTAAGTGGGTCTATCCATGTAGAGGCACGGGTGATGTTGGGGTGGACAAGATGGAGTGTTGACTTAATAGTTGATAACCAGTGAAAACAAAAAATTGAGAGTATATTATATGTAAGGAAGATTCTTAAATGAATTATTTATCTTGCTCGTACCTTGATGCATGCTTATAAGGTTTTAAGTGCCAATGGAAAGAAGGTGTTTTTGTTTCTATAAAAAAATGGGATCGAGATAAAGTCGGGACTTCAAAATCTATCTATATAAAGAAAGAAATAAAAAAATAAAGAAAATAAAAAAAATGAAAGGATAGAAGAAGAAAAAGAAAAGAAAAAAGATAAAGAAGAAAAAAGAATGAAAGGAAAAAAGAAAGAAGAAAAGAAAGAGAGAAAAAAGAAAAGGAGAAAAGAAAGCAAAGGAAGGGATAAGAAAAAGAAAGGAGAGAAAAAAAAAAAGAAAGGCAAGAAAAGATGGGGAAAGTAGGAAGACAAGGAAGAAAGAAAAAAAAAGGTAAAGAGGAAAAGAAAAGGAAAGAAGAAGGTACGTAAGAGAGACAAAAAGTATCTACAAAGCTCTCAATTGGGATTGTTGCCCGGATGAAATAGAACAATAGAGTGTCAAATTCTATGAAGAAACTGGACACCTCTATCTCATGAAATTTAAATTCTTGTATCATATATACCACATACATACAAATATTCACTATAACAAGTATTGGCATATCTAATTTCGCTCATATGTAATTTAATTTCATTCTTAAGTTATATAAATTATAATAAATATAATGAAATACTTTGAAATATTGTAAGAAATGTGCATTCAAATACATAAGGCTCCTGCTACTGCAAGGTCTAGAAGGGTCAAGCATATGCTGCTTTAACACTACATGCAGAAAGATTGTTTCCATTTAGAACCTATGATACTAAGTCATAATGAAGCATCATTATGTCAATTCGCATCCTTAGCTTAAAATATCGTTCAATATTTTTTTAAAAAAAAATTGTTTATCTTATAATTTTTATTTTTTTTATTTTTTCTTAAAAAAAAAAGAAGAAGATCAAAACCTTGAAATATGGGTCAAAACTCTACCCAAGGGATTGAAATCAAAATTGCAACTAAGTTTTAAAACCTTGGAAGAAAGATACTTGTGTAGTTGATAGGAGAATATAGTATGATAAGACATGCTTTCACATATTTTAGTATTTGTGCCTATTTAGAATTTACTAGTATCCATGAATGTGTCTATTTTATTGTGTCTATTTTATTGGAAGTTATCATGCCCTAATCTTTTTTGTCAATTTGTTGAAAGTTCTCATGTCAGAATCTTTGAATGTATCATACGAAATAGACGAGTATAAGTTTGACCTTTAAAGTGGTTAGTATGATTTTTATACGGTGTCTATGATATTTGACCTTATGGGCGGTAATGCTTGGGATGGTTTTTGTGGACTCCAATGGTTGTGGGATTCATGGATTATACTAATAATAGATTGATCAGGATGTCTAAGGTTTATATCTATTAATTTTTAATTCTGATATTAGATTTGCAAGCATGGATTTTTAGGCTTTTGAACAATATAAGTTTCGATAAATTAAGTTTCGAGTAAAGAGTGTGGTATTGGTTTTTAGATAATTATTAATTGAATGTAATGCTCATGAGATTTATCCATTGGGGAATATTATAGTTTTCTTGTAAACTAAATATTGTCGCAATTTTGAGGGCTCACGTTATATTATGTGTAACTTAATAGGTGGCTAGAACATCACCATTACTTGGTTATTTTCTATAACCTATCTAATTTTGACAATTCATCTGATTAGAAAAAATTAAATATGTATGTCAAATTTTAATATATTTTTTAATTTTTTGAAAATTATTTTTTAATCGTTATACCATCTATTTTCCCAAAAATCCAGGTCCGACAACACCAATGTAAGTTTGTAACATTTAAGATGACGGTTTTCAATCTGTTTCCACTAGCATGATTGAAACTTGGCGATCAGCTATGCTCATGAGCCTTAATCCTACCAGCATGGGGGCCATGCTTATGGTTCCAGATTTTGTACAAGTTGAGTCCAACTTAACTAGGCCCATGAATCCAATTCAGCCGAAAGACATGATAGTTGGGCCTAGAGAAGGCCCATCAGGCCAAATCAGTTATATGGGCTAATTTTTGCTTGTCCCTGGGATCAAGGAGAGGTCTAGTCCACCAATCAGACAATCACGCCCATCTGTCATTTGCACGATGTTCATGGTCTAATGTATACCGCATGCCACTACGTTGATCGAGTAAATATAAAAGGAAAACTAAAAATGGTTAGCGTTTCCTTAGCCTAATCATCATTAAGTTTAACCTTTGCTTTATTAGATGTACTATTGAGAACTAGTTGGACTTTGGGAAATTTGGGACCGTTTGGGCTAACATGGTTGCCTTAATGATGGCTGGACTCGATTTGTCCTCCGTATGGTATTAGAAAATCACCGCTAAAACATTGACGTTCGCCTCATCACGATACATAAATGATCACAACCGTCCATAACCTCCTTTCTCCTGCATTGGCTCCTGATGGAAGAAATAAACCAACGTACAAACTTATTCCTAGAGATAAGAGGAAATTAAAAGAAGTATTCTATGTCCCAATACAATAAGGACTGGAATTATAAAATAAATAAATAATAAATAAAACCATCTCTTCCCATCTTTTGTATATTTATGTATATATAAGACCGGCCTCGACGCCTTTTCTCCCCAGCAGGCTCCCTTCTTTCTTTGTTTTCTGTCGCTGTGTTTGTTCTGTTCCTTCTTCCAGCATCCAATAATCAAGAACGTCTCGAAAGATGACGAAATCCAAAGGCAAGGCGGTCGATGAAATCCATCTCCCACGCATGACTCCTGCATGGGTGCTGGGTTTGGCGCAGCAGCGGAACGGCACCGAGCCATGCTTCATCATGGCCAAGACCCTCACCAAGACCGACCTCGACGCTGGGCAGAACCGCCTCCTCATCCCCATCGGTTTCGTGAAAGCCCACCTCATCCCTTTCCTCTCCGACGAGGAGAGGGCCGCCGCCAACCTTCTCGACCAAGAGAGGAAGCGCTAGAAGCCCAGCACCGGAGATGAAGACCTCCAAGGCCGGGAGACCAAGAAGATGAAACCGGCCGAGTCCGGCGATGGGGTCCAAGAACCAGGCGAAGGAGAGACGTCCTCCAGGGAGAAGATCAAGAACAAGAAAGAAGCCGGGAGGAAGCATGGAGGGCTTCGTGTGCCGGTGTACGTGGGAGCTTGCATGTGGAAGGCGTACGTGATGATGACCCATTGGGACTCCTCCAACGGCACCATCCTCAAGGGCGACGGGTACTCGAAGTATCTGGCCAGGTGGAGCGGCATCAAGGTGGGCGACAAGGTGGAGTTGTGGGGGTTTCGGGAAGGAGAGATGGGGCTGCCGTGCTTCGTGCTCCACAGGATCGAGGAGGAAGTAACCGATCAAGGGGGGTTCAGGGTGTTTGATCTCCGGCAAACAGAATGATTCTTGATTCCTTCCAACGACTGGTTGCCTTGTCATTATTATTACCGTTCTTTCTTCTTTTTGGTTCAAGTGGTTCATCCGTGAACTTGTGTTTAAATCTGAGATTCATTCTTTTATTAAGGTTTTATTTATGTATATATGTGAAGACAATGTAATTATCATCCGGAACGAGGCTATTAATTTGGTGAATAATAGATACTGCAACGTATTATTTTTGGATTATCCGTTCAATTACATTTTCTTGGTTCTGTTTCTCATGACATTTCAATTAGATAACGGATGCTGTGGCTTTCCCTCGATCGCATAGCATCCTTGCTGCCAATTGCATATTTTATATGTTTTTGAATCTGGGAAATATAAGGATGAATGCAACATTATCATTCTGATGTTTGTTGGCACTGTTCATCTCGTATCCATGGCAGTCTTCACTGCTGTAATAGAATATTTCGTTTTCTCTCATGCTAGGGTTACGTAATAGTCCTCCGTATAATTGAGTAGAACATTTAAAGCAGCTCAACCATGATTAGTTTTTGGTACGTTTGGGGCTGATTAGTGTATATAACGAGATTGAAGTGAGTTTTCGTTCAAGATGTTAGCCTTTTGATGAATATGATTGTTTGGAGCAAGCTAGCGTGCGGATTTTCATCGGTTCCAGTCTGTGGAGCAGTAATGTTGCGGCTTCCATTGGCTTTTAACGACTGGTTAGTCTTAGAGAGGTGATGTGAGTGGTGATGCTCTAGTTCTTTGGTTGCGTTAAAATCTACTTCTTATGCATATGCCTTTTATCTTTGATAGGTTATTCGTGAAGAACATCCTTGTATCTGTCCTTGTGGGTAGTGCTGCTAGCATCCTAAGGCCTTTTCATTTCCTTGTTTACAATTACTAATATGTAGAGATGAAAAGAGCTTCATCGTATCTTGCTTATCTTATTTTTTTGTACCCTTAAAAGGATATAATTGGCATCCCTTTAAAAGCCCCATCCCATCAAGCACATTTTTGATACTTTCTACAAGACTAAAATAATGTATGCAACTCTTCTCAACAAGCACAGCTATTCAGAATCAATCCAAGAATATTAGTCTTACAGGTCGGGGATGGAGATCTCTAGAGAGAGGAGCTCTGGTGATTCTAGAGAGGGAAACCACCACAGCTCCTTCCAATACCCAAAACAAAATTCGAAGACATCCTTCCCATCTTCATCAACCTTCCAGTACCCTTCCATCCCAAATTATTGGAAGAAAGCTTATTTCCTCCCATCTGGAAGCAAATGAGTGAGGGGTCGAAAAAATGAATCTCTGTTTGGAAATGAAGAGGATAGCATGTCATGTTGACGGATCTCCGATACAGAAGTTGGGGAGCTGCACTCTTATAGCATGGAAGTTTCACATGGCAACCGATGGAGCGGCAAGGTTGACTCGATAGAGCTCCGACGATAGCATGTGAATTCCGGAGCTATGTTCGGCAACTCATTGTGAAACTACATAGCCACAGGAGCAAATGCCATCCCCTTGGGAAGGAGATCTTCGTCTACCCTAGGATGCCCGTTCTCAGGTTCTGTGGGTCAGCTGGGCCCACCACCATCTAAATACGCTTCCACTGCGTTGTGGAACCATATTAATTGTTGAGACTCTCTCTAACATTCCATCACAAAGAATCGGCCAACCCCATCACCCTACAGCTTCGTCAAGTCTCTCATCGCCGTTTATAGTGCTGCACGTCAGCCAGCTAGAATCACCTCAGAAAGTTATTAAGCACCATGCAGATTGAAGGAAGCCCCCGGCCCGTAGTCCTGCACAGAAGGTAATACCCTAGAGATAAGCCGACAATGGCCGTCTCAGAACATCTCCTTGCTGAGCTATATGAATAGGAAAGAATATCGAACCTACGTACGTAGAAGCGCTAAGGCTTGGTACCAAGGATTGGTGGACGGTTTGCCACCGCAGAAGCTTTTGCGCCACCCGCCGAATGCTGATCATCATCCTACACTGTTCGCTATGGGGACGTATTTTCGGTGTAGTGATAAGGATCACAGAAAGGAGTCATGTCGTGATCCTATAAAGTGCTTCTTCTGCAAAAGGTTTGGTCATAGGGCCCGTTCGTGTAAGGATCGTCCATTAGCATTCATCAAAACGAAGCGGAGGCCAAAATCAAATTCAATGCAGGGCAGGCGCTCTCAACCACCGGGGAGGCAAAGAGAGCCTCATCAAAAACAATGGCAAACCTGATTACTCTAGCATCATCATCAACATTTGGCTCTGAGACTCATAAAGCCTTCATTACCATCTCTTCAAATTTATGGAAGACTGATCAGAGAAGATGGTATGCAGGATGCACCAGTTCCAAAGGCGAACGCTGCTGGCACCTGAACAACAAGAAGACTTGCTAAACCTAACACATTTTCGTGGCCTGTCCTTCCAGGGAAGTGGTCCATCAATTACTGACTGGAGGTAGAATTAGAGGTAATGGGTTTCAGCTTCAGGTAAGCCATTGGGATCAATTTAAAGGAGGTGTACCCCATAAGCTGAAACTCAAGATGAGTGCCAGCTTAATCAATCTCCCCTTAGTCTATTAGAACTCACAAGTAGCGGCGACGATTGTTTCAAGCTTTGGGCTTCCCCATAGAGCAAGCAAAAGTTGTCTCAAATGGGAGGATCTTACATCATTTGACCTTGATTTCTTTTGTGAAGACATTGAAGATGTCCCCAGGTCCATTAATGTAACTGTGGAACCTTTTATCTCTAATGTTAAGGGAAGAATTAATTTTATTTCTGAGCAGATCCTCCGGGTACACCCTCAATGTAAGAGGTCTCGGATGGTGAAGGGGAAGATTGGGACTACTGGTTTGGTTCTGGAGCTGGATCACCCTTGCCAGAAAATAGAAAGGAACTGGCAACCCAGTTAGATGGTGCATTAGCTAGGAGGCAAGCACCTAGAGCTTGGATAGAGGGCAGTCCAGAGATCAGCCTGGAGTTCAATCAGAGGTCCCCCAGCCCTCAGGTGTTGATGACTGACGATGACTCACTGGTATCTGAAATCAACCGTTGGCTATTATTTTTTTCTTTTCAAAATTACTTCATGAGGCCAGACCCTTGGATCCAACCGACGATCAATATGTCGCTAACCTCTTCTAGTTGGGTTGCCAGCTTGGTAAATTCAAATTCAAACGCTGCTTTTCTGTTTTATCACCCAACAGCTATATTTTTGGTTCAGATCTCAAAACCTAAAGTCACTTCTAAAGGCTGACCAAGATATCAATTCAATTCAACAGGAAAATTGAAGATAATGGAAATCCAGCGATGTGGGAAGATGGCTGACCAAGTTGCTGAAGTTATAATCGGATGATCTCTTGTGCTCAGATTCTAGTAAGTCGCCTTGGGAGTCTTAGTTGGCAGCACTCCTAATCTTCTTCTAGAACCCACTCTTTCGTATTCTGTATGTCCTTTCTCTCCCGTGGTGTAGTAGAATTTTGGATGTCAAACATTTTGACTCGCAAAATCAACTCTAAGATGGATGTACCTCTCGCAAAATCAAACATTTTCTTTACCTTGTACCCACATTGGTTGTGCCCTATAAGTTTAACATTTATAGTGAATGATATTAAGCTGGAATACAAGAGGTACTGGTAAGCCCAAGAAAAAACGAGCCATCAGAGAAACCATTAAATGGTCGAAATGTTCAGTTGTGTGTCTTCAGGAAACCAAACAAGACCGAATGGATCGGAGATTGCAAAAATTGATCTGTGGTTCAAATCTAGAAGGCTGGGTATTGAACGATGCTTCAGGTTCAGCTGGTGGCCTAATCTCTTGTTGGGATCATAAGGACTTTGAATGATGCTCAATTAACATGGGCATCTACTCCTTAGCTATCAAACTCACCTGCAAATCCACTGGTTTCTCATGGATGCCATCTAATATTTATGCCCCTCTCAACCAACATGAGCATCGAACATTATTTGCTGAACTTAGCTTACGGAGGGGATCTAACACACTTCCTTGGGTCTTGATAGGAGATTTTAATGCAACAAGATTCTCATCAGATCGCAAGGGCATAGCCAACTCTCAGAAAGTCTCAAGTCTCTTTAATAGCTTTTATAAATTTATAATTTCTGATAGAAATAGGGCTCTCTAATAGGCAAGCTACATAGTCCAACTTTAGAGAAGGGCCTTCATTGGCAAAGCTAGATCGTTGCTTCATTTCCATTGAATGGCGTAAAAAAGATTTCCACTGGCGAGTCTTACCTTATTAGTTCGATCTACATCCGACCATATCCCTCTCCTGCTGCGACCTAGCTCCCATGTATAGGATAAACCTCCTTTAAATAAACCATTTTGCTTCAAAAATTTTTGTCTTACCATTGCAGGGTTTGACAATATGATTCAATCATGGTGGGAAATTGGACCAATCTCCCATAATGCAACTGCAACCCTTGTTTTGAAACTTCAATTACTTAGATCCAAACTCAATCAGATCTTGGAATTGTTTTGAAGTGTGCAATATTATTATAAGGAAGAATGAAATGCTGGAGAAAATAGATTATCTAGACTCAAAAGAGGAAATGAGGGGTCTTCTTACATTACAACTTGACGAACGAACATTATTAAAATCTGAACTTCACCAACTACTAGCACAAGAGGAACTGTTGTGGAGGCAGTGATCGCGTATACAATAGCTTGACAATGGGGATTGCAACGCTATTTTTTTCCATATATGGGCCAGTAATATGGGGAGGAAGAATCTCATCCTAGAGCTCCACCGTTAGGGTATGGTTGTGAATGACCAATAGAAGATACATGAATGTTTTCACGATTACTTCAAAGAGTTGCTTGGCAATTCAGAAAGCCCTTATATAAAGGCTGATTGGAAGATGTTGTATCCAAAAAGGCCGCTTCAATTACCTGAGCTAGATGCCCCCTTCACAAAGGAAGAAATCAAAAAGTTGTCTTCTAGTTAGCCTCCCAAAAGTCCCAGGATGGATTCTCGTTTGCCTTCTATAAGCATTACTGGAGCATTATTAGGACAAACCTAACCAAGACATTTCAGAGCTTTTATGATCATTGTATAAATCTAGAAAGGATCAACTATACCTACGTAGCCCTCGTTCTGAAGGAGATGATGTGAGCTCAAAAGTAGAGCTCCTAAGTCTTGGGAACATGAGAAGACAGATCATGAAAAGACGGAGGCAAGTTGGAAGAGAAATCAGCCCAAATAGCAAAATTCAGAAACTGCACCGACTCACCTTGAGATTGAGCTGGCTAAGTTGGAAACTGGACCGGCTCAGTCCAGGATTGGGTCGGCTATATCTCAGAGAAAAATTCAGACAAAAAGAAGCATTTTTGAGCTGTTGGCATGGATTACAACTGAGTCGGCTCAGTCTGAAACTGAGCCGACCCAATCGTAGGTTAGTCAGCTCAGTCTGAAATTAGGCCGGCTCAATTTTTGCGGGTTTATTTTGTGTACATGGAATATTTGAGTTTTGAGAAGTTTTTCTATGAGCTTGGGGCTTGACTCTTTTGTAAAGTATAAATACTGAAAATAGATCAACATTGTATATGATGCTGAATTCATGAAATAAAGCTCTTTCCTTCCGAAAAACTCTTATGCTCTCTTTCTCTCTTTTCTCTTAAATCCATTATTTTACTTCCATGTTGATCTTAGGAGATTGTTCCTTATTGCTTGGCTAATTACCAATAGTTATGCCAGTCCAAGAGAGGATAGTTTATCCCAATAATTGATATTAGAGCAGTGTTGCACGAAAGAAAGGAAAACACCTAGGATTACTACATCCAGGATCTGTTGCACTAGGTTTTATCCAAAATCTTCTTATTTCTTTGTTGTTTATCTCTAGATCAAGGTGGAGATTGGTTATACGGAGGGATGGTGATACAGATGGTTGAAAAGAGGATCTAAGATGTTTAGATCTTCTTTGAAGGATAGTGTTACTGGTGTATGATTGAAGAAGGATGTTAGGGATCTATTCTTGACTTGTTTGAAGTCATGGGATAGAGTGGATTCAAGATGAATTTTGAGAAGTTCGATGGCAAGGAATATTTTATTCTATGGCAGTAAAGGGTAAAGAACTTGTTGGTTCAGCAGAGGATCTACAAGATCTGATGCGGACACCAGAGCCATCAGAAGTTGGCAACATAATTTAGATTCAATTTGGATTGAAGAAGCCATATCAGAATAACTCTACTTCAGTTATTTTGTTCTAGTTCTTTTGATTTAATCAATTAGTTCTTTTGATGCATTTAGTTTTGGGTCCATAGGATCATACTTGGGTTTATTTTGGATTGAGCCTTATTTGGAAAGAGATCATCATAAAAAAGCAAGCTTGGTCCACGTCATCTTTGGAGCCACCATCCTCCACATGCCCAAGGAGGAAATACACACGCCAGCATATGCCATACCCAAGGATCCTTATGCCAAGTTGTACCAGGCATCAAGCGCCCACATAGAGTTTTTTTTTTTTTCTAGGATTTCTTAAGAGTTCTTGATTTCTTACTTATTTTGTTAAAAGATTGATTTCTTTCCTATGATTCCATAAAATATAGATATGATATATTATTATATTTAAAAATCATACATAATATTTTACTTTTTTGTTGGAAGGATTGATTTTTTCTTGTAAAGAAAATAGGATTTCTAAAGAAATAGGATCCTTAGAATCCTATATAAATCCATGTATCTTTTATGAATGAGACAATGAATGAATGAATCGATTTATAATTTTCACAAACACTTATGTTGATCGCTTCGAGAGGAAGAGAGTGTGAGATCCAAAATCGCTCCACGAGGGGAGGATGTGAGGCCCACCTTTTTCTATCTCTTTAATCTTCATTTTCTTGAGATTCAGTATTCCTATGATCTTGATTCGTCTTCACCATCTACCTACATAAGCCTATTCTACCAAAAAAAGATCTGTCTCCTCCAAGATTTTTATCTATCATGCAGAGAGAGAAAGAGTGATCTATTATTCTACAGATCAAATATTGACAAGGACCTTCGTTCCTTCTCAACTGATCTTTGATTTTTTTTACTTATTTTTTTTAGATCTGATGTTGGTAAAGATCCAGTTCTTTATCGATAGATCTGCTTGTTTAAAAGATTAAGAGTCCTAATCAGGGTAGTTTCTTAACTACCATGATCCGAACTCTTCTTATCTTTTTTTGGATTTCTTGCGAGCTTAATTTCTTGCTATCCTTCATTTCATTTATATATTTTTTTGCAATTATTCATGAGCATGTTTAATTTCTGCTATCTGTCTATTTACTTTATTATTGCTAGTTATTTACTGATCTCTAAAATGGCATTCATCAGCATCATTTAGATTAATCGTGTTTTGGTCCCATGTTAATCAGTCACACCTTCTGAGTAGAGTATAGACAACTATACTGTCTGTCCTAAGAATAATGTATCATGGTCGGACGTGACTTATTGTTGACGAATGGAAGGAAGCTTTATATTTTCTTTTTTTTTTTAGATTGTCCTGCATCAATTTGGTATCAGAGCCGGATTGGTTAGGACTTTAGTTTAAATTCTATAATTTAAAATTCTTGCAAGTTAAATTTTTATACTTTAAATTTCATAATTTACTTTTTAGTATTTTTTTTTCTTTTTTTGCTGCATCTTATTTCTGCATCCTGGACTTGCATAACCACTAGATCAGGTATCCAATATCAACATCCTACTTTCTCACCCAGTACCAACATGGATCCCAATACAGCAGCCATCATTAATGTCCTGACTGAGAAATTTGATGATATGAAAGATTTTATGAAAACAATGAGTGAAAGAATAACAGTACTAGAAAAAGTTAGGCAAAGACAATCTGAACCTGAGTCTCTTCAACTACCTATAGGATAGAGAAGAAGAAACCTCGTTCTAGATCGATCTATAGCAGTACGCCCCCATCATAACCAATTCGATCAGGATGAGTATGTCCTTAGGAATGTAAAGATCGAAATCTCAAGTTTTGATAATTATCTAGATCCGAGAGAATACCTAGATTGAAAATCGAACATGAACCACTATTTTGGATGGTACGAAATGTCTAAAGCAAGAAGAGTTAGGTTTGCTAGGATGAAGTTGGTTAGGCAAGTCCGACTTTATTGAAAAAATATTGAATGTCTTCTCAACCAGAGAAGACAAGATCCGATAGAAACCTGGGATGAAATGAAGGAGAAACTTAGAAAAAAATACCTCCCCACCTCCTACCAACAAAAATTTTTAGATCAGTGGCAGAGACTTACTCAAGAAAATAGATCAGTCACAGAGTACATCATGAGATTTGATGAGTACCTCATGAGATGTGGAGTAACTGAAGATAGGGTTGTTATCTTGTCTAGATTTAGAGCTGGATTATGAGAAGATATCCAGCGTAAGCTCTTTTTATGAGAGGTAATCATGTTAGAACAAGCTTATCAACTTACCCTAGACTTGGAGAGATTTTTTAGGTATTCGATCATCCATCATCTTGAACCTTGCTGAGTAACCCCTTCTGGATCGAGATCCAATACTACCCAGACTCCTAGGAATGGACCTGTACCTATAAATCCTATTATGAGAAAAGAAGATAAAGAAAAAAGAGTTGCAGGAGAGTTATCTAAGGTAAGTAGTTCTCGATCCCACTACTTCAAGTGTCATGGTTACGGTCATTTTGTTGCACAATATCCCAACTGATCATTATTTATGGAAGAATTAGAAGAAAAAACTCTAAAAAATATTGAGGAGAAAGTTTATGAAGCTGATCCAGACTTAGCCGAGCAGTTTGAGAGTACTGAGAAAATTCTAAGTTTTGTTGCATCGGAGTCAGACCTTAGGCTTGGAGTCGTTAGGTATGTTCTAGCACAGACTAAGGAGAGTGAAGACTGGCGTATGACTTTTATTTTTCATACCTTCATAAAATTTAATGATAAAATTTGTAAGGTGATCATTGATAGCGATAGCTGTATCAACGCCATCTCTACCGACACGGTTAAGCGATTAGGATTAGCTCATGTAGATCATCCCAGCCCATACCATATGTCTTGGATAGATTTCTTCTTTATTTTCATCAAACTTAGATGCCGTATTTCCATCTAGCTTCATTCTTATTAGGATCATATTTGGTACGATGTCTTACTCATGGAAGTCGAAAGTATTATATTAGGTTGGCCTTAGCTGTTTGACAATGATGTTACGATTTATGGTCGAACCAACTCCTATAGTTTTACTCATAAGGGTAAGAAGATCACGATCAATCCTTCCCCATCTAAGGCTACCAATAGAAAGATAGATGGTGGACCAAAAAAAATATCAAAAAGAAAAACCTCCATCTGATAGGTATTAAGGAATTAGAGATGACCGTGAGTAAAGAATCATCAGTTTAGATGATTGCTACGAGAAAATTTCGTGAGGACCCTAAGATAGATCATCCCAAGAAAGTAGTTCATAGATATCAACCTAAAAAATTAATAGACCTTATCCCACTGCCCATGCATGCTAGAATTTTCAAATCTACAGAGTCATTTGCATAGTATGTCAAGAGTTTACATAAAGAGATCAGTAAAAAAATTAGTATTAGTAATAAAGTTTATAAATAGAATGTAGATTCTCATCGACGTGCCCAAGAGTTTGCAGAAGAAGACTATGTGATGGTTCGAATGAGGCCTAAACGATTTTCACTAGGAATCGTCAAAAAGTTACATGCTCGAGGAGCAGGTCCATTTAAGATTTTAAAAAAGATCGAACCAAATGCGTATGTTGTGGACTTACCTTCTGATTTTGGGATTAGCTTTACTTTTAATGTTGCTGATCTCGTCGCTTATAAAGAGCTAACTTAGATACCTAGTGAGCCATTTGAGTCTGAACCAATCTTTAAAAGAATGCCTATTTTCGAATGTCCACCGATCAAAATGTCAAAGCATGATCAGATTGAGAGAATTTTGGATGAGCATATCATCTCCACCCGGAGTCGAGACTATCAGTGGTACTTAGTTAGATGGCGAGGTCGATCAAAGTCTGAGGATATCTGAATCACTCGAGAAGAGCTGCAACATATTGATCCTGATTTGCTTGAGCGTCACCAGAGCAAAATCGACCCCCACTCGATAGGATCGAGTTCTCTCCACTCTGACAGAATTGGTGCGGACATCAGAGCCATCAAAAGTCGATAACATAATTTAGATTCAATTTGGATTGAAGAAGCTATATCAGAATAACTTTACTTTAGTTACTTTATTCTAGTCCTTTTGATTTAATCAATTAATTCTTTTGATGCATTTAGTTTTGGATCCATAGGACCATACTTGGTTTATTTTGGATTGAGCCTTATTTGGAAAGAGACCATCATAAAAAAGCAAGCTTGGTCCACATCATCTTTGGAGCCACCACCCTCCACACGTCTAGGGAGGAAATACACATGCCAACATGTGCCATGCCCAAGAATTCTCATGCCAAATTGTGCCAGGCATCAAACGCCCACATGGAGTTTTTTTTTTTTTTTCTAGGATTTCTTAAGAGTTCTTGATTTCTTACTTATTTTGTTAAAAGATTGATTATTTTTCTATGGTTTCATAAAAGATAGATATGATATATTATTGTATTTAGAAACCATACATAATATTTTACTTTTTTGTTTGGAGGATTGATTTTTTTTTGTAAAGAAAATAGGATTCCTAAAGAAATAGGATCCCTAGGATCCTATATAAACCCATGTATCTTTCATGAATGAGACAATGAATGAATGAATCAATTTATAATTTTCATAAATACTTGTGTTGGTCGCTCCGAGAGGGAGAGGATGTGAGACCCAAAATCGTCCCATGAGGAAAGGGTGTGAGGCCCATCTTTTTCTATCTCTTTAATCTTCATTTTCTTGAGATTCAGTGTTCCTACGATCCCGATTCATCTACACCATCTACCTACATAAGCCTATTCCATCAAAAAAAGATCTATCTTCTCCATGATTTTTATCTATCATGCAGAGAGAGAAAGAGTGATCTATTATTTTACAGATCAAATGTTGATAAGAACTTTCGTTCCTTCTCAACTGATCTTTAATTTTTTTTACTTATTTTTTTTAGATCTGATGTTAGTAAAGATCCAGTTCTTTATCGATAGATCTGCTTGATTAAAAGATTAAGAGTCATAATCAAGGTAGTTTCTTAACTACCATGATTCGGATTCTTCTTATCTTTTTCTGAATTTCTTGCGGATTTAATTTCTTGCTATCCTTCATTTCATTTATATTTTTTTTATAATTATTCATGAGCATGTTTAATTTTTGCCATCTATCTATTTACTTTATTATTGCTAGTTATTTACTGATCTCTAAAATAGCATTCTTCAGCATTATTTAGATTGACCGTGCTTTGGTCCCATGTCAATTAGTCACGTCTCTCGAGTAGAGTATAGGCAACTATACTGTCTATCCTGAGAATAATGTATCATGATCAGACGTGATTTGTTGTTGATGAATGAAAGAAAGCTTTGTATTTTATTATTTTTTTTTTTAAGGCTGTCCTGCATCAAGATCTTGACAAAAAAAAGATAAAAAAAGATCAGTACTGAGGATTGAAAAGAGTTGAAGAAAATTACTTTCAGCACAATTTGGATGTACTTGATCGATCAGATTTTATCCGAGATTTACACAAAGACTATGGCAAAGAAGTTCTGGACGAGACTGGAGAACACATACATGTGAAAAAATATGACGAACAAGCTATGGTTGAAGAAATAACTGTATAGTCTGAAGATGCCCGAAGGCGGAGATCTTATTGCACATATCCAAAGGTTCAATCAGATGTATTCTGAGGTGATGAGTTTGGATGTGAAGATCGACGAGGAGGATTGGACGTTGCTGCTATTATGTTCTCTCTCAGATTCATATAATGGTCTCATAACAACTTTAGTTTATGAGAAAGAGATCCTAAACTATGAAGAGATTGTTGGTGTGCTCAGATCAAATGAGCAAAGGAAGAAGATCTACAACGAAGATCCTAAGTCTGAGATCTTGACTATAAATGAAAGATAAGAAAGATCAAAGAAAAAGATAAGAGAAAAATCCAAGGGCAGGTCGAAGTCTCGGGATCAGAGGAAGATATTGAAATGTTATAAATATCATCAGCCTATACACCTGAGGAGAGATTGTCTCCTTTTGAGATTAAAAAAAGAGAAGGCCAGTAAGGAAGATGATACAGCTTCTATGAGTAATGGAGAAGACTTGTTAGTTGTATCAGATGGATCCACAGAGTGTAATACTCTATGGATATTTAATTCAGTATGCTCGCATTACTATACTTCTCATCGAGAGTGATTTGCTACTTACCAAAGATCGATGGTAGAAGTGTCAGTCTTGGAGATGATCACTCGTGCAAAGTAGCTGAAGTTGGCTCTATTAGGATGAGGATGTACGATAGAATTATTCGTATATTATCAAATATCAGATATATACCGGAGTTGAAAAATAATTTGATTTCTTTGGGCTACTTGGAGGAGGAGGATTATGCTTTTAGTAGTCAAACTAGGAGTGAATATCTGAAAATTTTCAAGAAAGCTTTGGTGGTGATGAGAGATAGAAGACTGAGCAACAATGTTTACAGAATAGAAGGCTTAGTGGTGAATGATAGTGCAGAGGTGCTAGCAGCAGCATAGGAGGATTAGATTTTATATCCATTGTGGCACTATCAGATAGATCATATGAGTGACCGTGGGCTCACTGAACTTAGCAGAAGAGATATGATCCCAGTCCTAAAGAAGAATGACACAGATTTGTGTGAGCCATATATCTTTGACAAATAGCATATGATAAAATTTATCGAAAGTACCAAGCGCAGTGAAGGAGTGCTGGATTTAGTGCACTCGAATGTATGAAGATCAGCTCCTATATCAGCTAGAGGTGGGGCAAGATATTTTATCACTTTTATTGATGATTTCTCAAGGAAGGTATGGATTTATTTTATTAGAGAAAAATCAGAGGTATTTACCCAGTTTAGAGCCTGAAGAGCTAAAGTAGAGAAGGAGTCTGGAAGATAGATGAAGTATCTTAGATCAGATAATGAAGAGAAGTATACTCAGATGAAAGATCGGTATGAAGTGCCAGTAGTTCAAATGGATGTGCAGGATTAGCCACAGACATCAGGCAGAGATGTGCTAGTGGAAGTGGCTTTGTAAAATCTCAGTATACTATCAGAAGACCAGTTAGATATAGCATCGATGAGATTATCTCCTATATACTTATCACTACTAATGAAGATCCAAAAAATTATGCAGAGGCTATGGAGAGTGAGGATCATGATTCATGGATGCAGGCCATGATGGAGAAGATGGAATTACTTGAAAAAAATCAGACATGACAGTTGACGGATCTTCTAAAAGATGCTCGATCTATTGGCTCAAAATGGATGTTTACAAAGAAAGAGACACCTTCAGAATAAGGTGGAGTCAGATTCAAAGCAAAACTGGTAGTAAAGGGATACTTACAAAGAGAAGGAATTGACTACATAATTTTTTTTTTCTATAGTACATCATACATCTATTCAAATTTTGCTATCACTGGTGGCATAGTATAACATAAAATTAGAACAGATGGATATGAAGACGACCTTCCTTCATGGCACATTAGAGAAAAGGATCTACATGAAGTAGCTAGATGATTTTATGAAGATTGGACAGGAAGAAAAGATGTATTTATTCAGAAAGTCTTTGTACAGCTTGAAACGGTCTTCTTGTCAGTGATATCGAAGATTTGATAGTTTTATTTTGAGTCTGAATTTTAGTAGATGTGAACATGATTACTGTGTCTACGTCAAGAATATAGATGAGGAGGATGCTTTGTACCTGCTATTGTATGTAGATATATATGCTTATAGCCAGTAAAAGTATGAAAGCTGTGAAAAGACTGAAAAGAATATTATCATCTGAGTTTGAGATGAAGGATTTGGATCCAGTTGAGAAAATTCTTGAAATGGAGATTTATAGAGATAGGTTCAAAGGAGTGCTCTATTTGTCACAAGAAAGATATGTCCAGAAGGTTCTAAAGAAATTTGGGATGGAGAAGGCCAAACTTGCAGAGATGTCATTACCAAGCCATATATCTCTCTCTAAATTACAAAATCTCCAATCAGAAGAGGAGAGAGAATACACAAAAAATTCGCTTATGCGAATGTTGTAGGCAGTGTGATGTACACTATGGTGTGCTGTAGACTAGATATAGCACACACAGTGAGCACGATTAGTAGATATATGGCTAGCCCTGGGAAAGAACACTTGAAAGCATTGAAATGGATATTATGATATCTGCATGGAGTAAGAAATTATGGTTTGGTGTTTGATGGATAGCCAGGAGGATTTGAAGATGGAGATTCGAGTCCTTTGGAAGAATTTGTAGATACGAATTATACAGAAGATCTTGATATAAGAAGATCTATTACTGGATACCTCTTCTATGTATATGGTAGACCTATATCTTGGAGATCAATCTTTTAGTCAATTACGGTCTTGTCTATTATAGAAGTCAAGTATATTGGAATAACGGAGGTTGCAAAAAAAATCCTTTAGCTTAAGAGGCTGATTGTTGAGTTGGGGGTGGAGCAAAGCAAGGTTATACTATTTAGTGATAATCAGAGTGCTCTGCTGTTAGCATAGAATCCAGTCTATCATACGCGCACAAAGCATATAGACATGAGGCACCATAGGATCAGAGAGCTGGTGGAGGAAGGTGAAGTGGAACTGATGAAGGTCCATACCAAGAAGAATCAGTCTGATGCACTCACTAAGGTACTCCCTAAAGACAGCTTTTAGATGTATGTGGCAAGGATGGATTTGCTGAGAAAAGATGAGTTCATAAGGACTTGAAAGCACCAAGGTGAAGAATGCGAGCTAAAAAATGGTGCTTTCAAGTCTTGAGAACATGAGAAGATAGGTTATAAAAAGATGAAAGCAAGCCGAAAGAGAAATCAGTTATGGTAGCAAAGTTTAGAAATTGGACCGACTCATCCTGAGACTGAGCCGGCTAAGTTGAGAACTGGATCGGCTCAATTTAGGATTGGATCGATTATATCTCAGAGAAAAATTCAAACAAAAAATAGTATTTTTAGACTGTTGGCATGAAACACAACAGAGTTGGTTCAGTCTGAGACTGAGCCGACTCAGTCGTAGGTTAGCTGACTCAGTTTGAAATTAGGTCGGCTCGATTTTTATGGGTTTATTTTGTGTACATGAGATTTTTGAATTTTGAAAACTTTTTCTATGAGCTTGGGGTTTGATCCTTTTATAAAGTATAAATACTAAAAATAGGTCAAGATTGTATATGATACTGAATTCATGAAATAAAACTCTTTTTTTTCGAAAAACTCTTGTACTCTTTTTCTCTCTTTTCTTTTGAATCCATTATTTTGTTTCCACATTGATCCTAGGAGATTGTTCCTTGTTGCTTGGCTAATCACCAGTGGCCATGCCGGTCCGAGAGAGGATAGTTTATCCCAATAGATGAAATGCATGGTACAGGATTATCGATCCTTTAGCCTATTGAAAATAATTATGAAAAATATATCAAAGGTCATATCACTAAGATTAGCCAGCAAGCTTGATAGATTGGTCTCGTATACTCAGTTTGCATTCATTCGATGAAGAACCATTATAGATAATTTTGCAGTAGCAAATGAGATTGTTTTATAGGCTAATAAGTCCAAACACAAAGGAATCATCTATAAGCTGAATTTTGAAAAAGCATTTGATAATGTGGTGTGGTTTTTTTTTCTTGACCTCCTATATGTAGAAGGATTCGGTGATAGGTGGTGTTGATGGATTTTGGACATTGTTTCAATTGCCAAATCTTATATTATGGTCAATGATTTTTTAGAAAAACCTTTCAAACATCATAAGAGATTATGATAAGGAGATCCTTTGTCATCTCAGTTATTCATACTAGTCATAGATACATTGGATAAGATTTTCAAATATGCAGTAAATCATCAAATGATTGAAGGAATTGGCATGGGAGAGATCGCCAGGCATTTCTAGAATCTACAATTTGCAGACAACATACCCATTTTTTGTGGTGCACATAGAATGCACATCACTTCTCTAAAGTTCATTTTCTACTCCTTTAAAATGCTATCTAGGTAGAAGATCAACTTCGAAAAGTCTACCATTTTGAGTCTTGGCATTCAGCAAGCTCATAGAAATCGCATTGCAGCTATTTTGGAAAGTAAGATAGCAGAATTTCTACTGACATATTTGGGAATGCCGCAACACTATAGAAAGCTTAAGATAAATGATTAGACCCTGCTTATTGAGAAAATTATGAAGCAAATAGCTCGATGGAAAGGTAAAATATGTTTCAAAGCAGGAAGAGCAATGCTGCTTAATGCTGTAATTTCACTAATTACAGTATTTTGGATGTCTAACTTTATATTGTCATTTGGTATCATTAGAAGGATCGATAGATTTTGCCATGCATTTCTGTGGAGTGGGGAGGAAAAGTGCAAATTAATCGCGAGGTTCTTGTTAAATTGGTTCTCAATCTACCGATCCAAGAAATTTAAAAGTATGAGAATTATTAATCTAAAAGTATTCAATCGGATACTATTTTGCAAATGGTGGGGGAAGCTATTCTCGAACCTATCCAAACCCTGCGATATATTGGTGAAAGTTGGTTACCATCAAGATCAACTAATATAATTGAAGATACTGTGTTGGTAATAATTATCACAATTATGGAAAAATGCCCAATAGGTTAGGATTATTTTAGTCATTAGAGAAGTTTCTTATTAGAAATGGCCTGCACACCTCATTTTGGAATGATTCTTGGCTATTCGATCATCCTCTTAATGAAGTTATACATTCTTTCAGCCAACTGGGACATCTCGATAGTGGAGGCTTATAATTAATCTATATAAGGATAATGAGAGTTGGCCCATTACAACATTTCTAAATGATTATCTACATCATCAGAAGTTGAGATAGGATTTGTCAGTAGTTGAGATTTCTACCCAACCAAATGCCATTGAATGGAGATGGTTCTTGGTGAAAAGGTTTCAACCAAATATTGCTACTGGTTTCTTTTTGATGGTGGTGTAAGACTATACATTAGCAAAGTAATTTGGAAAATTAGAATACCAGAGAAAGTTAAATTCTTTCTTTATCTCAATTTTCATGAAAAAATTCTTACCAAGAACAACGTTGCTAAGCGACGGTGAAAAGAAAAGAATAGCTATGCCTTATGCGATTTGAGTTAAGAGACGATAGATCACCTATTTGTCCGATATCCCTTCTCATGAAAAATTTGGTCATTGCTTCTTGAAGATTTTCACCTTAAGGATCTATCAGTATCTCAAATAGCACTATGGAACATATAGAGGCTAGAAGATCACATGCGCCCCTTTGAGAAAGGATTAGATATTATGTTGGTCACGAGACTATGGAGTTTATGGAAGGAATAAAACAAATGATGCTTTGAATATCATAAGTATCTCCTAAACTTTGTGGCCCAGCAAATTGCAAGGCTATTTATCACCTGGACTAAACACATTAGAGGAGTGGACATCATGCCCATTGAACTAGTTAGATGTTTTATTAACAAATTTCTTGACAAACCTATTGTAACTTCGATTAGCAGACTGCAACTTTTTTAGCAGTATAATTGATATTCGATTGTAAACTAGTTGTAGATCGAGGTGGAAGCACTTGGTGCTAAGCCTAGAGATAGCAATAGTTTCTCAAGGTCAAATCCTCATAGAATTCATACCACAAACTCTGTTAAAAGTATAACAAGGGTCTATAGGGAAATAGAAAATCAGCATTGATCAATACCTTCTCTTTACTATATACATATGTATACATAAGTATTGTAACTCTTATTTAAACTAATATGATACTTCTGAATTAGGCTTTCCCTAACTCATTTGCATTAGAAAAAAAAGTATTCATGAATAGGTTTAGTAACCAATACCTTCCCCCTTTAACCTATTCATAGAGAACATACTCCAAGATTTATTCTTAATTTCTTAAAAGCCTCAGGTTGAAGTAGCTTTGTAAAGATATCTGCAATTTAATTTTCTGATTTGTAAAATTTAAGCTTAATAAATTTATCCTTAACTTATTGCCAAATAAAGTGTTTCCTTTTATCTATATGCTTGCTTCTTTCATGTTGGATAGAATTCTTTACTAGCTCGATCGTTGACTTGTTATCAATAAAGATTGTAGTTGGGCCTTCTTATGGATGACTTAATTCTGCTAATAAATTTCTGAGCCATATAGCTTCACAAACACTCGACACCACTGCAATATATTCTACCTTACATGAAGATAGTGCCATAATTTATTATTTTTCGAGCTCGAGGTAAAAGCAGTAGATCCTAAGTAGAAGACATATTCTAAGGTGCATCTTGATCTCTACCCCAATCACTATTCGTATATCCAACCAACCAACCAAACTAGATTAGTTTTGGAATAATTTAAGCCATATCTAATTATACTTTTAGGTACTTTTGGATTCTTTTTGTCGCTTCCAATGTGATTCCTTAGGGCTCTTCATATAATGACTCACCAATTTTATCCTATCGACAATATCTAGCCAGCTAATAGTCAAGTAGTTGACTTTCAACAAGACTTGTGAAGAGTGCTGAGTTTATTACTTTCACTTATGATCTTTACCAAATTGTGTTCCATATACAGTTGGAGTACTAACATCTTTGTAATTCTCCATTTTAAATTTCTCTAAAATAGTCTTAGTGTACCTTTTTTGAGATATGAAAATTTTATCATCATGCTGCTTTACTTCAATGGCCAAAAAGTAAGACATGAGATCATTATCTATCATTTTAAACTCTCTTATCATGCTTGCCTTGAATTTTTGAATCATCTTATGACTGCTTTCAGTGACTAATAAATTATCCACATAGATGAAAATGATTGAAATATCTTCTTTTTTTATCTTTCTTGATATATATAGCATACTCATATAAACATTTATTAAAGCTACTTCCTTGGATATAATTATCAAGTCGAGTATTCCATGTTCAAAGTGCTTGTTTCAAACCATATAATGTCCTATTTAATTTATAAATATTATTTTCTATACTTTTAACTTTATAACCATCGGGTTGTTCGACATAGACTTCTTCTTCTAAATAATCATTAAGAAATGCTGAGCTGACATCCATTAGATATATCTTTCAATCATGTTGTGCTATAAAAAAAAGAATCATCCTTATGGTATCAAAACGAGTGCTCGGTGCAAATACCTCATCATAGTCAAATCCCATCTTCTGCTTACATCCTTTTGTAATAAGCCTTGCCTTGTACGTCACAATCATGCTATCCAAGGTTTACTTGATTTTATATATCCACTTCACTCTAATATCCACTTCACTCAAGTTTTATTTCTTTCAATGGCCTTAATTTCTTCATCCATGGTTACTTTCCATGTTTTATTTTGCAAGGTTTCTACAACAGTTAGTGACTCGTGGTTGGCAAATAAATACTATAAATTGACACTATGAATTTTCTCTATCTCTTCATAGATTTCATCCAGACTCCTCATCTTCACCGAACTTGTGCTTGTACTTGATTCGGATGTCCTTGATGTTGAAAAAGATAAATTTATAGATGATGAAGGTGGAGTAGATGTAGAATGAATTAGGGTAGGAACTGGTTGATTGTTAAGTATATGTATGTTTTCCTTATCTTCAATGACTTTATCCATAGGTCTTTTACTTTGTCCTTCTATTGTGCTCCAATTTCATGAAGCATTCTCCTCAAAAATTATATCTCAACCAATCACCATCCGTCCTATCATTGGAGTATAAAGTTTGTAATCTTTTGATTGCTTGTTATATCCAATGAAGATGCTTTTCTCATCCTGATCATCCAACTTCTTTCTTTTTTCCTTGGATACTTGGGAATAGGCAATACATCAAAATATCTTAAGATGACTGACACTTGGCTTATGTCCACTCCATGCTTCTCGTGGGGTCATAAGGTTGAGACTCTTGGTTGGACTTTTAGTAATTAAATAGGTTGCATATAACTTCTTCTACCCAAAATAACTTTGACTGTCCTTTCTCCTTGAGCATATTTCTTATCGTATCCAAGATAGTCTGGTTCTTTTATTATATGAGCCATTTTATTAGGAAGAGTATGCTGTTGTAAATTGTTAATAAATTTTTCTTCATTGTAATTGTTTTTGAAAATATTTAAGGTATATTCTCTACCTCTATCTAATCTTAATATTTTCAATTTATGACCACTCTCCCTTTCTACCATAGCCTTAAATTTTTTAAAAATATGAAATGCAGCAGACTTTTCTTGAAGAAAATAAACCCATAGTTTCCTAGTTTAGTCATCTATGAATATAATAAAATATTTTTTACCTCCATATGACTCTGGCATAGCTTTCCTAATTATACATCCTTTGCATATTTGCTTTGGATGGTTCATTTTCGGAAGCCCTTTTATCATTCCATTAATAGATAAAGACTTCAATCCATCAAAATTCAAGTGCCTATACTACAAATGCCAAAGCTATATGTCGTCTCTCAAACATACTTGAAAGCACCTCTCAATCTTTGTTTTTATGTTGATGGAAAACATTCGATTCTTTAACATCAGAACCTCTTTGTGATCAACTTATCATTCTTATTTCTTAAAGTCATTGTAGAGTCCTCTATGTGGATGATGATCATCTAGCCCTTTTCTAACAATTGTCCAATGCTAATTAAGATGTTGCTCTTTAATTCTAGTACATAATACAGATTGGAGATATACTCATATGAGCCATTCTTCAAGTGGATTATAATCTTCCCTTTTTTCTTCATAGGAACTTTGGAAGAGTCACCAAACTTAATATTTCTATGCACATCATCATCTATTTCCACTAATAGCTCCCTTCTGCTATATATATGGTCTGTTGCACCTAAATCAAGGAACTATAAAGCATTTTTACATTTTTCTTGACAAGCAAGTAGAAGAGTTGCTTCTCCTTCCACAATGCCAATAGTATATTTATTTTTCTCTTCAACTTTTTTATTCCAACATTTTCTGCTATATTACCTATAATTTTTGCAATTATAACTTTGAATATCAGACTTACTAGTACCATGCCAATTAAAGTTTTCTTCACGATGTTTATCCTCCTTTTCTAGAATTGCAGCCTCCACTAGTATAGCATCTATGATCATTGTCTCCTCTTTTGTTATTGTTGTCTCCATTTTGGTTCTTATTTTTTATTCATTTAGCTTTAACTTTATCTCCAGAACTTACTTGGTTGATATTATATTAGATTTCTTTTGCAATCTTTGCTCATATACTTAGAGAGATCCTATTTGTTGGTCGATAGAGAGCAGCCTGATGTCCTTAGACTCCCCTATGGCAATGATAATGTGCTCAAATTTTAGAGATGATGAGTACAAAATCTTCTCTACAACTTGAATATTTTTAAAGTATTTCAATATTTTTCTTCATTTGATTCACAATAACTAAAATCCAAGAAACATAGTCTTCAACACTTTTGGACTCTTTCATGCGGATTCCTTCAAACTTAGCTCGTAATGTTTACAAGCGAATCCGCTAGCTTCATATGCCGATCTCCTTGAAGACAGTGGTGAGGATATCACATGCTTTCTTGCTTGATGTTGTTTCAGCAATTTTCTTAAAAAAGAAAGACTCCTCCACCACTTGATAAAGGAAGAACAATGCCTTCTTATCCTTCCTTCTTGCATCTCTTAACTCATTTCTTTGATTTGTCGAGAGGCCAACTTCTTCTTCTTGTGTTGTGAGTTCGTGATATCCATTATTGATGATAATCCCATAGATCTTAGGATCTAAACAATGCCTTTATTTGAAAAGACTAATTTTCATCATTCCCCTTTAGAAGTTTTAAAATTTGAGGTTGGAAGAGATAATTGGCTATTTTTTGCTAACAAATCTCTCCTTTCACCTTGGCTCTGATACTAGAGTGCTAGCCTTTTAGAGAGCTTCAAAGAGAAACTCACACACAAGAAGAAATTAAAAAAAGAGCAAGAAGATAGAGTGTTAAAAATAGTAATATTTTAATTCACCATACTGGTCTCCATATACTATATATTTATTATTATTTAATAGACACAATTGGTATCTCTTTAAAAGACACATCGTATCAAATACATCTTTACATCCAATGGACATTTTAGATACTTTCTATAAGACAAACAATGGATGCAACTCTTTTCAACAGACACAACTATTCTTGAATAGGTTTAGTAACTAACATATAGTTGATGTATCAATATGTAGAGATGAAAAGGGCTTTATTGCATAAGTCCTTTAGTCATTGTATCCTTTAGTTCTTAAAGTTTGATAGAAATAATAGTTTCATCTTTGTTATCAACGTAATTCTTAATTTTTTATGATTTGGTATAGATATTCCATGGTAATTGTTTTAGGCTTTTGTAATAATCACATAGCCTTACATTATATGCTCAAATTATTTTGGACATAAAAGTATGCTATGTAGAATGTTTGGCTTGGTGATTATTCCAAGCCTACTTGTCTCTTCCCCAGCATACGATGACCAATGGTTTAAGGCATATCTTCGATGTAATGATTCTGATGTACATAGAGTTTTTTATGTAATATTCCCAAATGATCAATGGTTCAATATCTTTATTTCATTTTTTATGTCATTTGTATTTATTAAAAGCTGAAAATTATGGAATCATTTAGAGAATTTTTGTTGGTCTAAACTCATGACTAAATCTTGGATGCTGAGGCTTAGTTATTTCTCTTTCAATAAAAAAGTTATATTTTGGTAGGATAAAGAGATCTATTTAAATATATTTGTCTCAAAAAGGTCCTGACATATAATAAGATGGATTATAGGATGGTTTTGGTCTCATGGGATTGTCTTTGGGGTCTTTTAAACATCATTTTATGATGGATAAGAACATCAAAGAATTGTGATATTAAGCTAGACTAGCTATTGAATGGAGAGAAAAAAACTCTTGTGATGGATTTCACCTCCGTATTCATGAACTTTCTCTCTCTCTCTCTCTCCTCTGGCCCTCTTCTCCCTTCTCTTTTTCTCCTATCTTTATTGCAAGGAGGATTTTTTCCATCTTTTCCAAAGAACCATAAGCAGCTGAACTTCAAAAGCCAATAGCCCTTCCTTGAGAAATGAGAGCAACAAAGAAAGGTAATAAATATTGTAAGTTCTTTTATAGATGTTGCGAGATAAGCCCTTTTTGTGCAAAAATACCTTGTTATGGAATCCACTACTTGCTTTGCTATGTGAAGTATTGTCTGCTTTGACTCTGACCATTTCAAACTTTAGTGGGCCTTATGGGGTCTCCAAAGGATTAGTCCTGATTGGTCTTAGTAGGCCTTGGCTATTGAGAGTCTCACTTGCCCTTGAAAGATGCTTCATATGGAAAAGAAGGTTTCAATCCATACAAGCTATATTCCCTCTTGACTCACAATCGATGTGGGACTAAAGAGCCATCCGCCCACAACAAGGTGGCATTTCACTTCTATGGGTGAAAGAAGAAAAACCATCTAAAGTTCTTCATATGCAAATTTTGATGTGACAATTAATTCTGTATTTTTTTGTTTCATTTTTTGATAGTAGATTTGTAAAGATAAGTGGGCAAATTTCACATGCAAATAGACATAAAATCTAGCAAGGCATACAATAATCTTTATTCTCTTGTTGCATATTGGATTAGAATGCCATTGTAAAATTTCTAAAAAGCTTTGAAATTATTCGTAGAACTCTAACTGAGAATGCTGGGTTGAATGCTATGAAGATTATTTCTTTCTTGTATGCTGAACATGCTGCTGGATACATACCAACATTGGTATTGATTTGGAAGGTGGTATCCACAAGATATCACCATGAATATCTAAGATCTCCATCTCACCATGTGAGCCTCTTCTTGTTACTTTTGGGATCATTGAAGTATTCTTTTGATTTATTGCTATTGATTTCTTGCCTTTTTCATCTAATCATATTTATTTTTAATTAAACTTAAAATTTTAGCTCATCATGGGACCGAGATCTGCTAAGTTAGCTCACTGGTGAAACCTATATTCCTAGTAACTTTTTCTTTTAGTTTTGTTTTCTTTAGTAATTTAGAATTTGCATTAGACATTGCCTAATCTATTATTTATATAATTATTTTGGAATTAAATTTAAACTAATTATATTATACTACATGATACATGGGATGCATCTTTTATTAAATATATAAAATATTATTTTATTAATAAATATTTTTTAATTAATTTTTAATAAATTATTATTTTATTAATACACTAATATATTATTGTTGTGATATATATTTATTTTATTAAATATATTTATCTCAAAAGGTCCTGACATATAATAAGATGGATTAGGATGGTCTTGGTCTTATGGAATTATCTTTGGAATCTTTTAAATATTATTTTATGTTGATAACAAAATCAAAGAATTGTGATATTAAGCTAGACTAGCAATTGAATGAGAGAAAAAACTCTTGTGATGGATTTCACCTCCATACTCATCCCCCCCCCCCCCTTCTTCCTTTTCTTTTTCTTCTATCTTGTTACTTATTCGCTCACCTAAAATCAAAATCCTATACCTTTATGAATGCATTGTGGGTTAAGATGGCATCTTGATGCCAATAAATTATCTCATCCTTCTCTTATTAGGTGGTGTCTCACTCTATGGGTGAAAGAAGAAAAACCATCTAAAGTTCTTCATTTGCAAATTTTGATGTAATAATTAATTCTATATTTTTTTATCCCATTTTTGATAGTATATTTGTAAATATAAGTAGTTAAATGCTATGGAGATTACTTTTTTCTTGTATGTTGAACATGCTGCTGGATACATACTAACATCAGTATTGATTTGGAAGGTGGTATTCATAGAGGATCATCATGAATATCTAAGATCTCCATCTCACCTTGTGAGCCTCTTCTTGTTACTTTTAAAATCATTTAATATTCTTTTGATTTATTACAATTGATTTCTTATTTTTTATCTAATCATATTTATTTTTAATTAAACTTAAAATTTTATATCATCATTGGACTGGCATTGCTAAGTTAGCCGACCAGTGGAACCCACCTTCCTAGTAACTTTTTTCTTTTAGTTTTATTTTCTTTAGTAGTTTAGAATTTACGTTGGACATTACCTAATCAGTTATTTATGTAATTATTTTAGAATTAAATTTAAACTATTATATTATACACATAATACATGGGATGCATCTTTTATTAATATATAAAATATATTTTATTAATGTCTTCAATTGCCAAATCATATATATTATGGATCAATGAGTTTAAGAAAAAAACCTTTACAAAACATCATAAGAGAATGACTAGAATCCTTTGCAAATCTCAGTTATTCATACATCATAGATACATTGGATAAATTTCAAAATATGACAGACATCATACAAAATGATTAGAAGAAATGGCATGGGAGGATCGCCAGCATTTCTAGAATCTACAATTTGACCAGAACAACATACCCATTTTGTCGGGGCACCATAGAAATGACAATCACTTCTCAAAGTTCATTTTCTACTCTTTAAAAATAGCCTATCTAGGTAGAAGATCAACTTCGAAAGTCTACCATTTTGAGTCTTGGCATTAGCAAGCTCAGTAGAAATCGCATTGCAGTATTTTGGAAAAGTAAAGATAGTCAGAAATTTCTAATTGACATATTTGGAATGCCGCAACACTATAGAAAGCTTAAGATAAATGATAGACCCTAGCTTATTGAAGAAAATTATGAAGCAAATATGCTCGATGGAAAGGTTAAAAATATGTTTCAAAGCAGAAGAAGCAACATGCTGCTATAATGCTGTAATTTCACTAAATTAACATTATTTGGATGTCTAACATTTATAATTTCCATTGGTATCAATTAGAAAGATCGATAGATTTTGCCATGCAATTTCTGTGGAGTGGCGGAGGAAAAGGCAAAATTAATCCGAGCGATCTTAGTTAAAATTAGTTCTCAATCTTACCGATCCAAGAAATTTAAAAAGTCATGAAATATTAATCTAAAAGTATTCAATCGGATACTATTTTGCAAATGGTTGGGGGATAGCTATTCTCGACCTATCCAAACCCTGCGATATATATTGGTGAAAAGTGGTTACATCAAGATCAACTAATATAATTGAGATAACTGTTGGTAATTAAAAAAAATATAATAATCACAATTATGGAAAACATGCCCAATAGGTTAGGATAATATTTTAGTCATTACGAGAAGCTTACTATTAGAAATGGCCCTGCACACCTCATTTGGAATGTTCTTGGCTATTCGATCATACCTTTAATGAAGTTTATACATTCTTTCAGACCAATGGAGACATCTCGATATGGAGGCTTATAATAATCTATATATAAGGATAATGAGAGTTGGCCATTACACATTTCTAATGATATCTACATCATCAGAAGTTGAGATAGGATTGTCAGTAGTTGAGATTTCTACCCAACCCAATTGACCATAATGGAGATGTTTCTTGGTGAAAAGGTTTCAACCAAATATTGCTACTGTTTCTTATTGAATGGTGAACTGGGTAAGGACTATAGCATTAGCAAAGTAATTGAAAATAGGAAATAACCAGAGAAAGTTAAATTCTTTCTTTATCTCAATTTCATGACAAAAAATTCATTACCAAGAACAACGTTGCTAACACGGTGAAAAGAAAAGAATAAGCTATGCCTTATGCGATTGAGATTAAGAAGACGATAGATCACTATCTTGTCCGATAATCCCATCTCATGAAAATTTGTGTCATTCGCTTCTTGAAGATTATTCACCTTAAAGGACTATCAGATATCTCAAATAGCACTATGGAAACATATAGAGGCTAGGAAGATCACAATGCGCACCCTATTGAGAAAGCGATTAGATATTTGTTGGATCACGAGAATATGGAGTTTAGGGAAGGAAAAAGACAATATGCCAATTAAATTCAATAATATATCTCCTAAAACTTTGTGGCCAGCAAATTGCAAAGGTATTATCACCGGACTAAACCACCATTAGAGGAGTGGACATCATGCCCATTGAAACTAGTTAGATGTTTATATAAAAAATTATCTTGACAACCATACTTCGATAAGCAGACTGCAACTTTATTAGCCATATAATATGGCATATCGATTGTAAACTAGATGTTAGATCGACGGTGGAAGCACTTGGTGCTAAAGCCTAAGAGATAGCAAAAGTTTCTCAAGGTCAAATCCCACTAGAATCATAACACGAAACTCTCGTTAAAAGTAATAACAAGGGGTCTATAGCAAGGAAATAGAAAATCAGCATGATCAATACTTCTCTTTACTATAACTAGTATAACAATAAGTATTTGTAACTCTTATATAAACTAATATGATACTTCTGAATAGCTTTCCCATAAAACTATTTGCCATTAGAAAAAAAAGTATTCAGAAAGGTTTAGTAACCAATACCTTCCCCCTTTAAACCTGATTCATAGAGAACATACTCCAAGATTTATTCTTAATTCTTCAAAAAGCTCAGAGTGAAGTAGCTTTGTAAATAATCTGGCCAATTTAATTTATCTGATTTGTAAAATTAAGACTAATAATATTATCCTTAACTTATTCCAAATAAAAAGGTTTCCTTTAAATCATATCTTGCTTCTTCATGTTGATAGAAATTCGTTACTAAGACTCGCATCGTTGGACTTGTTATCAATATAGATTGTAGATTGGGCCTTCTTAATGACTTAATTCGCTAATAAAATTTCTGACCATATAGCTTCACAAACACATCGACACCATGCAATAATTCTACCTTAACATGAAGATAGTGCCATAATTCTATGATTTTCGAGCTCGACGGTAAAAGCAGTAGATCCTAAGTAGAAGACATATTCAAGAGTGCATCTTGATCTCTACCCAATCACTATTCGATATATCCAACCAACCAACCAAACTAGATTAGTTTTGGAATAATTTAAGCCATATCTAATTATACATTTTAGTACTTTTGGATTCTTTTTGTCGCTATCCAATGTGATTCCGTAGGAGCTAATTCAATATAAATGACTCACCCATTTTCCCTATCGACAATATCTAGCCAGCTAATAGTCCAAGTAGTGGACTTTCAAACAAAGACTGTGAAGAGCTGCTGAGTTTAATTACTTTCACTTATGATCTATACACAAAATTGTGATTCCACTATTACAGATGGAAGTACTAACATCTTATGTAATTCTCCATTCTTAAATTTCTCTAAAATAGTGCTTAGTGACCTTTTTTAGAATAAGGAAAACTTTTAATCATATTGCTGCTACTTCAAATGGCCAAAAAGCTAAGACATGAGACCATCATTAATCTATCCATTTTAACTCCATATCATGCTGCCTTCGAATTTTTGAATCAATCTTATGACTGCATTCAGTGCACTAATAAATTATCCACATAGATGAAACAATGATTGAAAATATCTTCTCTTTTTATCTTTCTTGATATATATAGCATACTCATATAAACATTTATTAAGCTACTCTTGGATATAATTATCAACGAAATATTCCTGATATCAAGTGCTGTTTCACAAACCATATAATGTCCTATTTAATTTATAAGAATATTATTTCTATACTTTAACTTGTATAACCATCGCGGTTTGTTCCGACATAAAGACTCTTCTTAAATACATTAAAGAAAAATGCTTTATGTTTGAAAAGCGAAACCAATTTTTTTTCCATTTACGAATATATCTATTCAATCATGTTGTGCCTATAAAAAAAGAATCATCCTTCATGCGTATCAAAAACGAGTGCGCGGTCAAAATACCTATCATAGTCAAATCCCATCTTCTGCTTACATCCTTTTGAAATAAGCCTTGCCTATGTACGTCTCACAAATCATGCCATCCAAAGGTGTACTTGATTTATATATCACTTCACTCTAATATCACTTCACTCAGAGTTTTATTTCTTTCAATGGCCTTAATTTCTTCATTCCATGGTTACTTTCCATGTTTTATTGTGCAACGGTTTCTACACACAGTTCAGTGACTCGTGAGGTCTGGCAAATAAATACATAAATGACAACTATGAATTTTCTCTATCTCTTCAATCTAGATTTCATCCCAGACTCTCATCTTCCACCGAACTTAGTGCTGTACTTGATTTCGGATGTCCTTGATGTGAAAAAGATAAAATTTATAGAGATGAGGTGGAGTGATGTAGAAGAATTGGGTAGGAACGGTGATTGTTAAGTAATATGTATGTTTCCTATCTCAATGACTTTATTCCATAGGCTCTTTACTCTTGTCCTTCTATTGTGCGCAATTCATGAAGCATTCTCCTCAAAAATTAATATCTAACAACCAATCACAATCGTCCTATCATGGGTATAAAGTTTTGTAATCTTTAGAAATTGCTTTGTTTATCCAATGAAGATGCTTTCTCACCGGATATCCAACTTCTTACTTTTTTCCATTGGATACTGGTGAAATAGGCAATACATCAAAATATCTTAAGAAGACTACCACTTGGCTTATGTCCACTCCTGCTTCTCGGGTGGGTCATAAGGTTGAGGGACATTCTGGTTGGACTTTTAGTTAATTAAATAGTTAGCATATAACTTTTGCTTCTACCCAAAATAAACTTTGACTGTCCTTTCTCCTTGAGCATATTTCTTATCAGCTTATCCAAGATAGTCTGGTTCTTTTATTATATGAGCCATTTTATTAGGAAGAGTATGGCTGTTGTAAATTGTTAATAAATTTTCTTCATTGAAATGTTTTTTTGAAATATTGAAGGTATATTCTCTACCTCTAATCTAATCTTAATATTTTCAATTTATGACCACTCTCCCTTTCTACCATAGCCTTAATTTTTTAAAATATGAATGCAGCAGACTTATCTGAAGAAAATAACCCATAGTTTCCAGTTATCCATACTGATGAATATAAATAAAATATTTTTACCTCATATGACTCATGATAAGCTTTCCTATTATACATCCTTTGCATCATTTGCTATGGATGAGATTTCAGTTTCGGAACCCCTTTTATCATTCCATTTAATAGATAAAGACTTCACAAATCATCAAAATTCAAAGTTGCCTATACTACAAATGCCAAAGCTATATGTCGTCTCTCCAAACGATACTTGTAAAGCACCTTCTCCAATCTTCTGTTTATGTTGATGGTAAAAACATTCGAATTCTTTTAACATCAGAACCGCTGTGTGATAACTCTATCATTCTTATTTCCTTAAATCATTGTAGAGTCCTCTATTGCGATGATGATCATCTAGCCCTTTTCTACAATTTGTCAACAATGCTAATTAAGATGTTGTCTTTAATTCTAGTACATAATACAAGATGGAGATATACTCATAGAGCCATTCTTCAAAGTGGATTATATCTTCCCTTTTTTCTTCATAGGAACTTATGAAAGAGTCACCAAACTTAATAATTTCGATGCACATCAATCATCTATTCCACTAATAGCTTCCCTCTGCTATATATAATGGGTCTGTTGCACCTAAATCAAGTGAACTAATAAGACAATTTTTTTACATTTATCTTGACCAAGCAAGTAGAAGAGTGGCTGTTCTCCATCCACAATGCCAAAGTAAATTTATTTTCTCTTTCAACTTTTTATTCCAAACATTTCTCTATATTACCTATAATTTTTGAGCAATTATAACTATGAATATCAGACTTACTAGTACATGCAATTAAAAGTTTCACTTCACGATGTTATCCTCCTTTCTAGAATATGCAGCCTCCACTAAGTTATACACTCTATGACTCATTGTCTCCTCATTTTGTTATTGTTGTCTCCAATTTGGTTCTTATTTTTATTCATTAGCTTTTAACTTATCTCCAAGAACCTTACTTGTTGATATTATATTAGATTTCTTTGCAATCTTTGCTGCATATACTTAAGAGAGATCCTATTTGTTGGTCGATAGGAGCAAGCCTATGTCCTTAGACTCCCCTATGGCAAATGAAAGTGCTCAAATTTTAGAGATTGATGAGTACAAAATTTCTCAACAACCTTGAAATATTTTTTAAAGTATTTCAATATTTTTCTTCATTTGATTCACAATAACTAAAATCCAAGAAAAACATAGTCTATCAACACTTTTGACTCTTTCATGCGGAATTCCTCTCAACTATAGCTCGAATGTCAAGCGAATCCGGCTAGTTTCATATCCGATCTCCTTGAAGACAGTGAAGTGAGGATTCACATTGCCTTTCTTGCTTATGTGTTCAGACAATTCTTCTAAAAAAGAAGACTCCTCCACCACTTAGATAAAGGAAGAACAAGCCTTCTTATCCTCCTTCTTGCAATCTCTTAACTCATTTCTTTGAATGTCGAGAGAGCCAATTCTTCTTCTTGTTGTTGTGAGTTCGTGATATCCAATTATTGATGATAATCCCGATAGTCTTAGGATCTAAACAATGCCTGTTATTTGAAAAGACTAATTTGGTATTCATATCCCCTTAAGAAGTATTTAAAATGTGAGGTGGAAGAGATAATTGGCTATTTTGCTAACAAAATCTCTCCTTTCACCTTGGCTCTGATACTAGAGTGCTAGCTTTTAGCAGAGTCCAAAGAGAAACATCACCACACAAGAAGAAATTAAAAAAAGAGCAAGAAGATAGAGTGTAAAAATCAGTAAATTTAATTTCCACCATACTGGTCTGCACTATACTATATACTTTTTTATATTATAGACCACAATTGGTATCTCTTTAAAGGACACATCCGTATACAAATAACATCTTGACATCCAATGGACATTATTAGATATTTCTATAAGACAAAAAATGGCATGCAACTCTTTTGCAACAGACACAACTCTCATTGAATAGATTAGTATGACTAAAACATATAGAATTGATAATCCAATACTGTAGAGATGAAAAGGGCTTTATTGCTATAAGTGCCTTTAGTCATTGATATCCTTTAGATTCTTAAGTTTGATAGAAAAATGTGTTCATCTTTGTTATCAACTTAATTCTTAATTTTTTATGATTTGGGTATAATATCCATGGTAATTGTTTTAGGCTTTTGTAATAATCCAACATAGCCTACCATTATAGCTCAAATTATTTGGGACATAAAGTATGCTATTGATAGATGTTTGGCTAGAGTGATTATCCAAGCCACTGTGTCTCTTCCCCAGCATACGATGACCAAATGGTTCTAAGGCAATCTTCGAGTAATGATTTGATGTACATAGGAGTCTTTTTATGTAATATCACCAAAATGATCAATGTTCAATATCTTTATTGGTATTTTTTATGTCATATTGTATATTATTAAAAGCTGAAAAATTATGGAAATCATTTAGAGAATTTTTGTGGTTAAACTCATAAATCTTGAAGATGCTGAGCTTAGTTATTTGCTCTTCAATAAAAAGTATATATGTTTGGTAGATAATGAATCTATTTAAATATATTTGTCCTCACAAAAAGGTCCTGACATATAATAAGACTGGATTAGGAGTTGGTCTTGGTTATATGAATTGTCTTTGGGGTCTTATAATCAATTATTTCATGTTGATAACAAAATCAAAGATTGTGATATTAAGCTAGACTAGCTATTTGAATGAGAGAAAAACTCTTGTTGATGATTTCACTCCATATCATCCCCCCCCCCTTCTTCCTTTCTTGTTCTTCTATCTGTACGTTATCGCTCACCATAAAATCAAAATCCTATACCTCTTATGAATGCATTGTGGGTTAAGATGGATCTTGATGCCAATTAAATTATCTCATCCTTCTCTTATCTAGGTGGTGCTCACTCTAATGGTGAAAGAAGAAAAACCATCAAATTCTCATTTGCAAAATTTTGATGAATAATATTCTATATTTTTTTTGGCCCATTTTTGATAGTATATTTGTAAAATATAAGTTAGCTAAACATGCTAGGGAGAATTACTTTTTCATGCTCGATCTATTGGCTCAAAATGGATGTTTACAAAGAAAGAGACACCTTCAGAATAAGGTGGAGTCAGATTCAAAGCAAAACTGGTAGTAAAGGGATACTTACAAAGAGAAGGAATTGACTACATAATTTTTTTTTTCTATAGTACATCATACATCTATTCAAATTTTGCTATCACTGGTGGCATAGTATAACATAAAATTAGAACAGATGGATATGAAGACGACCTTCCTTCATGGCACATTAGAGAAAAGGATCTACATGAAGTAGCTAGATGATTTTATGAAGATTGGACAGGAAGAAAAGATGTATTTATTCAGAAAGTCTTTGTACAGCTTGAAACGGTCTTCTTGTCAGTGATATCGAAGATTTGATAGTTTTATTTTGAGTCTGAATTTTAGTAGATGTGAACATGATTACTGTGTCTACGTCAAGAATATAGATGAGGAGGATGCTTTGTACCTGCTATTGTATGTAGATATATATGCTTATAGCCAGTAAAAGTATGAAAGCTGTGAAAAGACTGAAAAGAATATTATCATCTGAGTTTGAGATGAAGGATTTGGATCCAGTTGAGAAAATTCTTGAAATGGAGATTTATAGAGATAGGTTCAAAGGAGTGCTCTATTTGTCACAAGAAAGATATGTCCAGAAGGTTCTAAAGAAATTTGGGATGGAGAAGGCCAAACTTGCAGAGATGTCATTACCAAGCCATATATCTCTCTCTAAATTACAAAATCTCCAATCAGAAGAGGAGAGAGAATACACAAAAAATTCGCTTATGCGAATGTTGTAGGCAGTGTGATGTACACTATGGTGTGCTGTAGACTAGATATAGCACACACAGTGAGCACGATTAGTAGATATATGGCTAGCCCTGGGAAAGAACACTTGAAAGCATTGAAATGGATATTATGATATCTGCATGGAGTAAGAAATTATGGTTTGGTGTTTGATGGATAGCCAGGAGGATTTGAAGATGGAGATTCGAGTCCTTTGGAAGAATTTGTAGATACGAATTATACAGAAGATCTTGATATAAGAAGATCTATTACTGGATACCTCTTCTATGTATATGGTAGACCTATATCTTGGAGATCAATCTTTTAGTCAATTACGGTCTTGTCTATTATAGAAGTCAAGTATATTGGAATAACGGAGGTTGCAAAAAAAATCCTTTAGCTTAAGAGGCTGATTGTTGAGTTGGGGGTGGAGCAAAGCAAGGTTATACTATTTAGTGATAATCAGAGTGCTCTGCTGTTAGCATAGAATCCAGTCTATCATACGCGCACAAAGCATATAGACATGAGGCACCATAGGATCAGAGAGCTGGTGGAGGAAGGTGAAGTGGAACTGATGAAGGTCCATACCAAGAAGAATCAGTCTGATGCACTCACTAAGGTACTCCCTAAAGACAGCTTTTAGATGTATGTGGCAAGGATGGATTTGCTGAGAAAAGATGAGTTCATAAGGACTTGAAAGCACCAAGGTGAAGAATGCGAGCTAAAAAATGGTGCTTTCAAGTCTTGAGAACATGAGAAGATAGGTTATAAAAAGATGAAAGCAAGCCGAAAGAGAAATCAGTTATGGTAGCAAAGTTTAGAAATTGGACCGACTCATCCTGAGACTGAGCCGGCTAAGTTGAGAACTGGATCGGCTCAATTTAGGATTGGATCGATTATATCTCAGAGAAAAATTCAAACAAAAAATAGTATTTTTAGACTGTTGGCATGAAACACAACAGAGTTGGTTCAGTCTGAGACTGAGCCGACTCAGTCGTAGGTTAGCTGACTCAGTTTGAAATTAGGTCGGCTCGATTTTTATGGGTTTATTTTGTGTACATGAGATTTTTGAATTTTGAAAACTTTTTCTATGAGCTTGGGGTTTGATCCTTTTATAAAGTATAAATACTAAAAATAGGTCAAGATTGTATATGATACTGAATTCATGAAATAAAACTCTTTTTTTTCGAAAAACTCTTGTACTCTTTTTCTCTCTTTTCTTTTGAATCCATTATTTTGTTTCCACATTGATCCTAGGAGATTGTTCCTTGTTGCTTGGCTAATCACCAGTGGCCATGCCGGTCCGAGAGAGGATAGTTTATCCCAATAGATGAAATGCATGGTACAGGATTATCGATCCTTTAGCCTATTGAAAATAATTATGAAAAATATATCAAAGGTCATATCACTAAGATTAGCCAGCAAGCTTGATAGATTGGTCTCGTATACTCAGTTTGCATTCATTCGATGAAGAACCATTATAGATAATTTTGCAGTAGCAAATGAGATTGTTTTATAGGCTAATAAGTCCAAACACAAAGGAATCATCTATAAGCTGAATTTTGAAAAAGCATTTGATAATGTGGTGTGGTTTTTTTTTCTTGACCTCCTATATGTAGAAGGATTCGGTGATAGGTGGTGTTGATGGATTTTGGACATTGTTTCAATTGCCAAATCTTATATTATGGTCAATGATTTTTTAGAAAAACCTTTCAAACATCATAAGAGATTATGATAAGGAGATCCTTTGTCATCTCAGTTATTCATACTAGTCATAGATACATTGGATAAGATTTTCAAATATGCAGTAAATCATCAAATGATTGAAGGAATTGGCATGGGAGAGATCGCCAGGCATTTCTAGAATCTACAATTTGCAGACAACATACCCATTTTTTGTGGTGCACATAGAATGCACATCACTTCTCTAAAGTTCATTTTCTACTCCTTTAAAATGCTATCTAGGTAGAAGATCAACTTCGAAAAGTCTACCATTTTGAGTCTTGGCATTCAGCAAGCTCATAGAAATCGCATTGCAGCTATTTTGGAAAGTAAGATAGCAGAATTTCTACTGACATATTTGGGAATGCCGCAACACTATAGAAAGCTTAAGATAAATGATTAGACCCTGCTTATTGAGAAAATTATGAAGCAAATAGCTCGATGGAAAGGTAAAATATGTTTCAAAGCAGGAAGAGCAATGCTGCTTAATGCTGTAATTTCACTAATTACAGTATTTTGGATGTCTAACTTTATATTGTCATTTGGTATCATTAGAAGGATCGATAGATTTTGCCATGCATTTCTGTGGAGTGGGGAGGAAAAGTGCAAATTAATCGCGAGGTTCTTGTTAAATTGGTTCTCAATCTACCGATCCAAGAAATTTAAAAGTATGAGAATTATTAATCTAAAAGTATTCAATCGGATACTATTTTGCAAATGGTGGGGGAAGCTATTCTCGAACCTATCCAAACCCTGCGATATATTGGTGAAAGTTGGTTACCATCAAGATCAACTAATATAATTGAAGATACTGTGTTGGTAATAATTATCACAATTATGGAAAAATGCCCAATAGGTTAGGATTATTTTAGTCATTAGAGAAGTTTCTTATTAGAAATGGCCTGCACACCTCATTTTGGAATGATTCTTGGCTATTCGATCATCCTCTTAATGAAGTTATACATTCTTTCAGCCAACTGGGACATCTCGATAGTGGAGGCTTATAATTAATCTATATAAGGATAATGAGAGTTGGCCCATTACAACATTTCTAAATGATTATCTACATCATCAGAAGTTGAGATAGGATTTGTCAGTAGTTGAGATTTCTACCCAACCAAATGCCATTGAATGGAGATGGTTCTTGGTGAAAAGGTTTCAACCAAATATTGCTACTGGTTTCTTTTTGATGGTGGTGTAAGACTATACATTAGCAAAGTAATTTGGAAAATTAGAATACCAGAGAAAGTTAAATTCTTTCTTTATCTCAATTTTCATGAAAAAATTCTTACCAAGAACAACGTTGCTAAGCGACGGTGAAAAGAAAAGAATAGCTATGCCTTATGCGATTTGAGTTAAGAGACGATAGATCACCTATTTGTCCGATATCCCTTCTCATGAAAAATTTGGTCATTGCTTCTTGAAGATTTTCACCTTAAGGATCTATCAGTATCTCAAATAGCACTATGGAACATATAGAGGCTAGAAGATCACATGCGCCCCTTTGAGAAAGGATTAGATATTATGTTGGTCACGAGACTATGGAGTTTATGGAAGGAATAAAACAAATGATGCTTTGAATATCATAAGTATCTCCTAAACTTTGTGGCCCAGCAAATTGCAAGGCTATTTATCACCTGGACTAAACACATTAGAGGAGTGGACATCATGCCCATTGAACTAGTTAGATGTTTTATTAACAAATTTCTTGACAAACCTATTGTAACTTCGATTAGCAGACTGCAACTTTTTTAGCAGTATAATTGATATTCGATTGTAAACTAGTTGTAGATCGAGGTGGAAGCACTTGGTGCTAAGCCTAGAGATAGCAATAGTTTCTCAAGGTCAAATCCTCATAGAATTCATACCACAAACTCTGTTAAAAGTATAACAAGGGTCTATAGGGAAATAGAAAATCAGCATTGATCAATACCTTCTCTTTACTATATACATATGTATACATAAGTATTGTAACTCTTATTTAAACTAATATGATACTTCTGAATTAGGCTTTCCCTAACTCATTTGCATTAGAAAAAAAAGTATTCATGAATAGGTTTAGTAACCAATACCTTCCCCCTTTAACCTATTCATAGAGAACATACTCCAAGATTTATTCTTAATTTCTTAAAAGCCTCAGGTTGAAGTAGCTTTGTAAAGATATCTGCAATTTAATTTTCTGATTTGTAAAATTTAAGCTTAATAAATTTATCCTTAACTTATTGCCAAATAAAGTGTTTCCTTTTATCTATATGCTTGCTTCTTTCATGTTGGATAGAATTCTTTACTAGCTCGATCGTTGACTTGTTATCAATAAAGATTGTAGTTGGGCCTTCTTATGGATGACTTAATTCTGCTAATAAATTTCTGAGCCATATAGCTTCACAAACACTCGACACCACTGCAATATATTCTACCTTACATGAAGATAGTGCCATAATTTATTATTTTTCGAGCTCGAGGTAAAAGCAGTAGATCCTAAGTAGAAGACATATTCTAAGGTGCATCTTGATCTCTACCCCAATCACTATTCGTATATCCAACCAACCAACCAAACTAGATTAGTTTTGGAATAATTTAAGCCATATCTAATTATACTTTTAGGTACTTTTGGATTCTTTTTGTCGCTTCCAATGTGATTCCTTAGGGCTCTTCATATAATGACTCACCAATTTTATCCTATCGACAATATCTAGCCAGCTAATAGTCAAGTAGTTGACTTTCAACAAGACTTGTGAAGAGTGCTGAGTTTATTACTTTCACTTATGATCTTTACCAAATTGTGTTCCATATACAGTTGGAGTACTAACATCTTTGTAATTCTCCATTTTAAATTTCTCTAAAATAGTCTTAGTGTACCTTTTTTGAGATATGAAAATTTTATCATCATGCTGCTTTACTTCAATGGCCAAAAAGTAAGACATGAGATCATTATCTATCATTTTAAACTCTCTTATCATGCTTGCCTTGAATTTTTGAATCATCTTATGACTGCTTTCAGTGACTAATAAATTATCCACATAGATGAAAATGATTGAAATATCTTCTTTTTTTATCTTTCTTGATATATATAGCATACTCATATAAACATTTATTAAAGCTACTTCCTTGGATATAATTATCAAGTCGAGTATTCCATGTTCAAAGTGCTTGTTTCAAACCATATAATGTCCTATTTAATTTATAAATATTATTTTCTATACTTTTAACTTTATAACCATCGGGTTGTTCGACATAGACTTCTTCTTCTAAATAATCATTAAGAAATGCTGAGCTGACATCCATTAGATATATCTTTCAATCATGTTGTGCTATAAAAAAAAGAATCATCCTTATGGTATCAAAACGAGTGCTCGGTGCAAATACCTCATCATAGTCAAATCCCATCTTCTGCTTACATCCTTTTGTAATAAGCCTTGCCTTGTACGTCACAATCATGCTATCCAAGGTTTACTTGATTTTATATATCCACTTCACTCTAATATCCACTTCACTCAAGTTTTATTTCTTTCAATGGCCTTAATTTCTTCATCCATGGTTACTTTCCATGTTTTATTTTGCAAGGTTTCTACAACAGTTAGTGACTCGTGGTTGGCAAATAAATACTATAAATTGACACTATGAATTTTCTCTATCTCTTCATAGATTTCATCCAGACTCCTCATCTTCACCGAACTTGTGCTTGTACTTGATTCGGATGTCCTTGATGTTGAAAAAGATAAATTTATAGATGATGAAGGTGGAGTAGATGTAGAATGAATTAGGGTAGGAACTGGTTGATTGTTAAGTATATGTATGTTTTCCTTATCTTCAATGACTTTATCCATAGGTCTTTTACTTTGTCCTTCTATTGTGCTCCAATTTCATGAAGCATTCTCCTCAAAAATTATATCTCAACCAATCACCATCCGTCCTATCATTGGAGTATAAAGTTTGTAATCTTTTGATTGCTTGTTATATCCAATGAAGATGCTTTTCTCATCCTGATCATCCAACTTCTTTCTTTTTTCCTTGGATACTTGGGAATAGGCAATACATCAAAATATCTTAAGATGACTGACACTTGGCTTATGTCCACTCCATGCTTCTCGTGGGGTCATAAGGTTGAGACTCTTGGTTGGACTTTTAGTAATTAAATAGGTTGCATATAACTTCTTCTACCCAAAATAACTTTGACTGTCCTTTCTCCTTGAGCATATTTCTTATCGTATCCAAGATAGTCTGGTTCTTTTATTATATGAGCCATTTTATTAGGAAGAGTATGCTGTTGTAAATTGTTAATAAATTTTTCTTCATTGTAATTGTTTTTGAAAATATTTAAGGTATATTCTCTACCTCTATCTAATCTTAATATTTTCAATTTATGACCACTCTCCCTTTCTACCATAGCCTTAAATTTTTTAAAAATATGAAATGCAGCAGACTTTTCTTGAAGAAAATAAACCCATAGTTTCCTAGTTTAGTCATCTATGAATATAATAAAATATTTTTTACCTCCATATGACTCTGGCATAGCTTTCCTAATTATACATCCTTTGCATATTTGCTTTGGATGGTTCATTTTCGGAAGCCCTTTTATCATTCCATTAATAGATAAAGACTTCAATCCATCAAAATTCAAGTGCCTATACTACAAATGCCAAAGCTATATGTCGTCTCTCAAACATACTTGAAAGCACCTCTCAATCTTTGTTTTTATGTTGATGGAAAACATTCGATTCTTTAACATCAGAACCTCTTTGTGATCAACTTATCATTCTTATTTCTTAAAGTCATTGTAGAGTCCTCTATGTGGATGATGATCATCTAGCCCTTTTCTAACAATTGTCCAATGCTAATTAAGATGTTGCTCTTTAATTCTAGTACATAATACAGATTGGAGATATACTCATATGAGCCATTCTTCAAGTGGATTATAATCTTCCCTTTTTTCTTCATAGGAACTTTGGAAGAGTCACCAAACTTAATATTTCTATGCACATCATCATCTATTTCCACTAATAGCTCCCTTCTGCTATATATATGGTCTGTTGCACCTAAATCAAGGAACTATAAAGCATTTTTACATTTTTCTTGACAAGCAAGTAGAAGAGTTGCTTCTCCTTCCACAATGCCAATAGTATATTTATTTTTCTCTTCAACTTTTTTATTCCAACATTTTCTGCTATATTACCTATAATTTTTGCAATTATAACTTTGAATATCAGACTTACTAGTACCATGCCAATTAAAGTTTTCTTCACGATGTTTATCCTCCTTTTCTAGAATTGCAGCCTCCACTAGTATAGCATCTATGATCATTGTCTCCTCTTTTGTTATTGTTGTCTCCATTTTGGTTCTTATTTTTTATTCATTTAGCTTTAACTTTATCTCCAGAACTTACTTGGTTGATATTATATTAGATTTCTTTTGCAATCTTTGCTCATATACTTAGAGAGATCCTATTTGTTGGTCGATAGAGAGCAGCCTGATGTCCTTAGACTCCCCTATGGCAATGATAATGTGCTCAAATTTTAGAGATGATGAGTACAAAATCTTCTCTACAACTTGAATATTTTTAAAGTATTTCAATATTTTTCTTCATTTGATTCACAATAACTAAAATCCAAGAAACATAGTCTTCAACACTTTTGGACTCTTTCATGCGGATTCCTTCAAACTTAGCTCGTAATGTTTACAAGCGAATCCGCTAGCTTCATATGCCGATCTCCTTGAAGACAGTGGTGAGGATATCACATGCTTTCTTGCTTGATGTTGTTTCAGCAATTTTCTTAAAAAAGAAAGACTCCTCCACCACTTGATAAAGGAAGAACAATGCCTTCTTATCCTTCCTTCTTGCATCTCTTAACTCATTTCTTTGATTTGTCGAGAGGCCAACTTCTTCTTCTTGTGTTGTGAGTTCGTGATATCCATTATTGATGATAATCCCATAGATCTTAGGATCTAAACAATGCCTTTATTTGAAAAGACTAATTTTCATCATTCCCCTTTAGAAGTTTTAAAATTTGAGGTTGGAAGAGATAATTGGCTATTTTTTGCTAACAAATCTCTCCTTTCACCTTGGCTCTGATACTAGAGTGCTAGCCTTTTAGAGAGCTTCAAAGAGAAACTCACACACAAGAAGAAATTAAAAAAAGAGCAAGAAGATAGAGTGTTAAAAATAGTAATATTTTAATTCACCATACTGGTCTCCATATACTATATATTTATTATTATTTAATAGACACAATTGGTATCTCTTTAAAAGACACATCGTATCAAATACATCTTTACATCCAATGGACATTTTAGATACTTTCTATAAGACAAACAATGGATGCAACTCTTTTCAACAGACACAACTATTCTTGAATAGGTTTAGTAACTAACATATAGTTGATGTATCAATATGTAGAGATGAAAAGGGCTTTATTGCATAAGTCCTTTAGTCATTGTATCCTTTAGTTCTTAAAGTTTGATAGAAATAATAGTTTCATCTTTGTTATCAACGTAATTCTTAATTTTTTATGATTTGGTATAGATATTCCATGGTAATTGTTTTAGGCTTTTGTAATAATCACATAGCCTTACATTATATGCTCAAATTATTTTGGACATAAAAGTATGCTATGTAGAATGTTTGGCTTGGTGATTATTCCAAGCCACTTGTCTCTTCCCCAGCATACGATGACCAATGGTTTAAGGCATATCTTCGATGTAATGATTCTGATGTACATAGAGTTTTTTATGTAATATCCCAAATGATCAATGGTTCAATATCTTTATTTCATTTTTTATGTCATTTGTATTTATTAAAAGCTGAAAATTATGGAATCATTTAGAGAATTTTTGTTGGTTAAACTCATTAAATCTTGGATGCTGAGGCTTAGTTATTTCTCTTCAATAAAAAAGTTATATTTTGGTAGATAAAGAGATCTATTTAAATATATTTGTCTCAAAAGGTCCTGACATATAATAAGATGGATTAGGATGGTCTTGGTCTTATGGAATTGTCTTTGGGGTCTTTTAAATATTATTTTATGTTGATAACAAAATCAAAGAATTGTGATATTAAGCTAGACTAGCTATTGAATGAGAGAAAAAACTCTTGTGATGGATTTCACCTCCATACTCATCCCCCCCCCCCTTCTTCCTTTTCTTTTTCTTCTATCTTGTTACTTATTCGCTCACCTAAAATCAAAATCCTATACCTTTATGAATGCATTGTGGGTTAAGATGGCATCTTGATGCCAATAAATTATCTCATCCTTCTCTTATTAGGTGGTGTCTCACTCTATGGGTGAAAGAAGAAAAACCATCTAAAGTTCTTCATTTGCAAATTTTGATGTAATAATTAATTCTATATTTTTTTGTCCCATTTTTGATAGTATATTTGTAAATATAAGTAGCTAAATGCTATGGAGATTACTTTTTTCTTGTATGTTGAACATGCTGCTGGATACATACTAACATCAGTATTGATTTGGAAGGTGGTATTCGTAGGGGATCATCATGAATATCTAAGATCTCCATCTCACCTTGTGAGCCTCTTCTTGTTACTTTTGAAATCATTTAATATTCTTTTGATTTATTACAATTGATTTCTTACTTTTTATCTAATCATATTTATTTTTAATTAAACTTAAAATTTTATATCATCATTGGACCGGCATTGCTAAGTTAGCCGACCAGTGGAACCCACCTTCCTAGTAACTTTTTTCTTTTAGTTTTGTTTTCTTTAGTAGTTTAGAATTTACGTTGGACATTATCTAATCAATTATTTATGCAATTATTTTGGAATTAAATTTAAACTATTATATTATACACATAATACATGGGATGCATCTTTTATTAATATATAAAATATATTTTATTAATAAATATTTTTATTAATTTTTAATAAATTATTATTTTATTAATACACTAATATATTATTGTTGTGATATATATTTATTTTATTAAATATATTTATCTCAAAAGGTCCTGACATATAATAAGATGGATTAGGATGGTCTTGGTCTTATGGAATTATCTTTGGAATCTTTTAAATATTATTTTATGTTGATAACAAAATCAAAGAATTGTGATATTAAGCTAGACTAGCAATTGAATGAGAGAAAAAACTCTTGTGATGGATTTCACCTCCATACTCATCCCCCCCCCCCCCTTCTTCCTTTTCTTTTTCTTCTATCTTGTTACTTATTCGCTCACCTAAAATCAAAATCCTATACCTTTATGAATGCATTGTGGGTTAAGATGGCATCTTGATGCCAATAAATTATCTCATCCTTCTCTTATTAGGTGGTGTCTCACTCTATGGGTGAAAGAAGAAAAACCATCTAAAGTTCTTCATTTGCAAATTTTGATGTAATAATTAATTCTATATTTTTTTATCCCATTTTTGATAGTATATTTGTAAATATAAGTAGTTAAATGCTATGGAGATTACTTTTTTCTTGTATGTTGAACATGCTGCTGGATACATACTAACATCAGTATTGATTTGGAAGGTGGTATTCATAGAGGATCATCATGAATATCTAAGATCTCCATCTCACCTTGTGAGCCTCTTCTTGTTACTTTTAAAATCATTTAATATTCTTTTGATTTATTACAATTGATTTCTTATTTTTTATCTAATCATATTTATTTTTAATTAAACTTAAAATTTTATATCATCATTGGACTGGCATTGCTAAGTTAGCCGACCAGTGGAACCCACCTTCCTAGTAACTTTTTTCTTTTAGTTTTATTTTCTTTAGTAGTTTAGAATTTACGTTGGACATTACCTAATCAGTTATTTATGTAATTATTTTAGAATTAAATTTAAACTATTATATTATACACATAATACATGGGATGCATCTTTTATTAATATATAAAATATATTTTATTAATAAATATTTTTATTAATTTTTAATAAATTATTATTTTATTAATACACTAATATATTATTATAGTGATATATATTTATTTTATTAATATATTATTAATATATCAATTTTATTAGCTTTTAATATATTAACATGATATTACAAAAATACCTCCTTTTTCTTCTAAATTATCTAAAAAATTCACTTAAACTTTCCTATGAAGTTAAAGTATGAAGTGTTGAAATATCTTTACTCTTTTATTATACTACAAAAAAAAATCCTTAAATATTATATACATGGGGAATAGAAGCTCTACCACTATAGAGCCTGTGTCAAAAGATGATGCTAGAGAAAGTAAATAAAATAATAAGAAAATATTATATAATATAATCATAAATTTTTATTTTTGTCTCTTAAACTAAATATATTTAATTGTTTCTTCCATTGAAATGTAAATAGGATTGTTTAGAAAAGGATTATATACTTTTGATACATTACCTAGGACTTTACGTCTAAGATTCAAGGCTTTGTTGCATAGAAAAATAAATTCTTTCTCTCCAAGAGGGTTTACCACTCTTAAAATACTTATATAGATTTATTATCATGCAATTACTTTACTAGTTAAAAACTTTAAGTGATATATATTGCTTAAATAGATTTATTTTAGAGAGGACTAGGCATTGTTGATATATTACCTATGACTTTTTATCTAAGATTTGAAGCTATTATTGTATGGAGGAGCAATAAATCACTTCTCTCCGAAATATATTACCACTCTTGAAATGCCTATAGCTGAGACCTATGTATCATAAAGTATATTGGTAGACAAAGATATCTCTTCCAAATTTCTTAATTAATTCAAATAGATCTTGAAGCATCAACCATTAAAATGGGTCACCCACTCTCTTTCTCTATCAATACTGTTGGTGCAGAATCTGATCGACATCGGACCAAGCTGGGATTGAAGAAGAAGAGGTCGCCGTCGGTGACATGCAAAATAAAGTTCCATCCAAAGTCGATGGTGGTGGCTCCGGTAGGATCCTCCGACGATCAAGTCAGCTCTACTGACCAACAGAAATGGAGTGCTCAAAAAAGAATTCAGCAAAATTTTAGGAAGAAGAAAAGAGCTTAGAGAAAACGTATCTAGAGGATCTCTTTTTATAGATGGAGTCGGTAGCAGACTGATAGTGACAGCCATAGTCATCTGGTAGCGGACCGCTCGAAGCTGCATGAAATCTATCATAGAGGAAGGCACCGCCTGTAGCACCATCTGTAGCAGACTAATAGTGATAGCCATAGCTATCCGGTAGTGGGCCGTTCGGAGTCGTGTGGAGTTTGTCATGGAGGAAGACGTTCATTATCATGATGTAGCCATTTGTTGAGATTTAATAGTCGAAGTTCAGAAAAAGCAGGCATTGGTTGATGAAAAGCTTTGACATATATCAATTTCAAAGAAGTTCGGACTCCTACAGAGAATATAGATAGAGAGGATCATCCAGAAGGAATGCTAGTTGAAATCTGAAAGTAATCCACTAAAAAAATTTGGATAGAGTTTAATCGATGGAGAAGTTCAAAAGGAGTCCGACTGGTGGAGAAGTTCAACTGAAGGAGAAGTCTGAAAGAAGTTCAGCTCTTGGAGGAATCCAACTAAAAGAGAAGTTTGGAAGAAGTTTGACTTCTGGAAGAATCTGACTGAAGGAGAAGGCCGAAAGGAGTTCAGCTTCTGAAGGTATCCGATTGAAGGAGAAGTTCGAAAGAAGTTTGACTCCCGGAGGTATCCGACTGAAGAAGAAGTCTGGAAGGAGTTTGGCTCTTGAAGAAATCCATCTGTAGAAGAAGTCTGGAAGAAGTTTGGCTCTTGAAGGAATCCAACTGAAAGAGAAGTCCGAAAGGAGTTCGGCACCTAGAGATATCCGATTGAAAGAGAAGTCTGAAAGAAGTTCGGTCGCTGAAGAAGTTCGACTGGGATTCGGTCATTGGAGGAGTTTGGCTCCTGAGGGAGTTCGACTAGGGTTCAGCACTGGGAAGGTTCGACTTCTGGGAGAGTTTGGCTGGGGTTCGGTCGGTGGGAGAGTTCGGCTGGGATTCGATTGCTGGAGGAGTTTGGCTTCTGGGAGAGTTCAGCTGGGGTTTAGCTGCTGGGGGAGTTCGCTTGGGGTTCGACCGTTGGAGGAAGAATTTTTGATCAAAGATCTTTCATGATTATCAGTTGCATTAGGCTAAGCATCAGACTGGACTTCGACGAGAGTAGAGTTTATCCCCAACTATAGTTCCTCACTCTCGAGTTCGAAATTCGAAGAAAGAGAGTATAAAAAAGATGACTATCGAAGTTCTTTTTTGGGCTCTGTACCCATTGAGGTTGAAGCTCGAGAGAGATCTTATCTTCAACTGAGGTCAAAGGAGATCTCACCTTCTGTTGACGTTGAAGTTTGGAAAAGATCTTACCTCCAGTTGAGATTGAAGGAGATCTTATCTTCTATTGACGTTGAAGTTCAAGAGAGATTTTATCTCCAACCGAGCTTGAAGGAGATCTTACTTCTATTGAGATTGACGTTGAAGCTCGAAGAGATCTTATCTCTAGCTGAGATTGAAGAAGATCTTATCTCCTATTGACGCTGAAGCTTGGGGAAGATCTTATCTTTTGTTGAAGTTGAAGCTCGGGGGAGATCTTATCTCCTATTGAAGTTGAAGCTCGGAAGAGATCTTATCTCCAGCCGAGGTTGAAGGAGATCTTATCTCCTATTGATACTGAAGCTCGAGAGAGATCTTATCTCTAGCTGAGGTTGAAGAAGATCTTATCTCCTATTGATATTGTTGGAGCTCGGAGGAGATCTTATCTCCAATCGAGGTTGAAGGAGATATTATCTTCTGCTGGAGGTTGAAGGAGATCTTATCTCCTATTGAATTGTTAGAGCTCGAAAAAGATCTTATCTTCAGTCGAGGTTGAAGGAGATCTTATTTTCTGTCGAGGTTGAAGGAGATCTTATCTCCTGTTGATGCTAAAGCTCGGGGGAGATCTTATCTCTAGCCGAGGTTGAAGAAGATCTTATCTTCTGTTGATGTTGTTAAAGCTCAGGGAAGATATTATCTCCAACCAAGGTTGAAAAGAGATCTTATTTTCTACCGAGGTTGAAGGTGATGTTATCTCCTATTGACGTTGAAGCTCAAGAGAGATCTTATCTCCAATCGAGGTTGAAGAAGATCTTATCTCCCCATTGATGTTATTAGAGCTCGGAAGAGATCTTTTCTCTAACCAAGGTTGAAGGAGATCTTATCTCCTACCAAGGTTGAAGCTCGGAGAAGATCTTATCTCCAGTCGAGGTTGAAGGAGATCTTAATCTTCTGTTGAGATTGACGTTGAAGCTCAAGGAAGATCTATCTCCAACCAAGATTGAAGGAGATCTTATCTCCTGTTGATGCTGAAGCTCGGAAGAGATCTTATCTCCAATCGAGGTTGAAGGAGATCTTATCTTCTACTGATGTTGAGATTGACATTAAAGCTCGGAGGAGATCTTATCTCCAACCGAGGTTGAAGAAGATCTTATCTTCTATTGACATTGAAGCTCGAGGAAGATCTTATCTTCAACCAAGGTTGAAGGAGATCTTATCTCCTGTTGATGTTGTTGGAGCTTGGGGAAGATCTTATCTTCAGTCAAGATTGAAGGAGATCTTATCTCCTGCTGACGTTGAGGTTGGCATTGAAGCTCGGAGAAGATCTTATCTCCAATCAAGATTAAAGAAGATCTTATCTCCTATTGATGTTGAAGCTCTAAAAAAGATCTTATCTCCAGTCGAGATTGAAGGAGATCTTATCTCCTATTGACACTGAAGCTCGGAGGAGATCTTATCTCCAACCAAGGTTGAAGGAGATCTTATCTCCTGTTGATGTTGTTGAAGCTTGAGGAAGATCTTATCTCCAACCGAGGTTGAAGGAGATCTTATCTCCTATTGAAGTTGAAGCTCGGGGGAGATCTTATCTTCTGCTGAAGTTGAAGCTTGGAGGGATCTTAATATTCAGTTGAGATTAAAGGAGATCTTATCTCCTATCGAGGTTGAAGGAGATCTTATCTCCTATTAACGTTGAAGCTCGAAAGAGATCTTATCTTCAATCGAGGTTGAAGGAGATCTTATCTTCTATTGACGTTGAAGCTTGGGGAGATCTTATCTACAGTCGAGGTTGAAGAAGATCTTATCTCCTATTAACGTTGAAGATCGAAAGAGATCTTATCTCCAGCCGAGGTTGAAGGAGATCTTATCTTCTATTGATGCTGAAGCTTGAGGGAGATCTTATCTACAGTCGAGGTTGAAGAAGATCTTATCTCTTGTTGATATTGTTGGAGCTCGGAAGAAGGGAGTAAAAAAGACGACGGCTGAAGTCCGATCCTGGGTTCCCCTCCTTGCTGCTTATTGCGGACACCGAGTTCATTATGGACGTCGGGCTTATTGTGGACGTCGAACTAGGACCTCTCTTACAAACCAGAATATGGTTCTATCTTTTGCATATGACGTAGTGAGGTTGTCATGAAAAAATACGTGTTAGGGTTCTCCGCCGAGCTTCTTCCTTCCCCACGTCTTTGGCTTATGAGGTTTTGACTTTTGCTCATATTAGGATGAGGTTCTTCCCTTGTCCTCATCTAAAATGAACAAGGCTTTCGACTTTGCTCACGTTAGGATGAGGTTCTCCTCCTGTTCCTAACGGACTGTAGGGGCATATTAGGGGTGTTATCGGAGCCTCTCTTCTCACATCGTCTAAAATGAATGAGGCCTTCGACTTTGCTCATGTTAGGAGGAGGTTCTCCTCCTATTTCTAATGGATTGTAGGGGCACATAAGGGCCGTTGTCAGGGCCTCTCCCTTATTTCGTCTAAATGAACGGGCCTTCGACTTTGCTCACATTAGGATGAGGTTCTCCTCCTATTCTTAACGGGCTGTAGGAGCACATAAGGGCCATTGTCAGGGCCTCTCCCTCATCTCGTCTAAAATGAGCGAGGGCCTTCGACTTTGCTTACGTTAGGATGAGGTTCTCCTCCTATTCTAACGGATTGTAGGGGGCATATAATAGAGCCGTTGTCAAGGCCTCTCCCCTCATCTCGTCTAAAAGGAACGAGGCCTTCGACTTTGCTCACGTTAGGACGAGGTTCTTCTTCCTGTTCCTAACAGACTGTAGGAGCACATAAGGACCATTGTCAGGGCCTCTTTCCTTATCTCATCTAAAATGAACGGGGCCTTCGACTTTGCTCACGTTAGGATGAGGTTCTCCTCCTATTTCTAATGGACTGTAGGGGCACATAAGGGCCGTTGTCAAGGCCACTCCCCTCATCTCATCTAAAATAAACGAGGCCTTCGACTTTGCTCATGTTAGGACGAGGTTCTCCTTCTATTCCTAACGGAATGTAGGGGCGCATAAGGGCCATTGTGAGGGTCTCTCCCCTCATCTCGTCTAAAATGAATGAGGGCTTCAACTTGCTCATGTTAGGACGAGGTTCTCCTCCTATTCCTAATATGGTCACTTTTGATTGCTTCTTTTCTGTCATCATATAATTTTTGCACCAAGAAATAATAATGCTAAGATGAAGGAGTTTTATCGAAAAAAAATTACTGGTAGTATATTCTCAGATTTTCTGAATTTTAAGATCGTGGGAGCATTGTTCCTCCAAGCTCCTTCAGGCGATAGGTTTTGGGCTGGACGACCTCCTCTATTTCTATGGGCCTTTCCAATTTGGGGCAAGCTTTCTCTGACTTTGAGGTCGAGAGATGGCGGCTCGTCGAAGCACTAAGTCCCTCAGAGATAGTGTTAATGATACCGAGAGACGGCCGATCTTCTTATTGTTCCTCTCTTATTGGTGGTTCTGGCTACGGCAGTGCCCTTAGTCGATCTTCTCTTGCTTCAAGCCGGCATCTGAGGAATCGACCCAGCCAGCCTCTCCTGATGAGCTCCTCGATCTCATCTTAGAGCAGGATGAAAGTGCATCCTTTCAGGCCTCAGTAGTTGCTCCTTGATTTCATCTATACTTGCATTTTTGGAGCATTAAGGGGGCGTAGTTGTGTAACCTTTTGAGGGGAGAACTTCTTCATGCCCTTCTATCGAGGCTTCTTTGATGACGAGCTCGAGAAAGAGTTTGAACTCACTTGCACTCGGAGGAAGTCCGTGAGTGCGACTGAACTTCATTCGACCCTCTATCAGCTGCAGACTTATTAGACTCGCACGCCTGTCACTCTCCTGTGGCCTCCTCGTCCTTCAACTTGAAGGCTTCTTCCATTCGAGAATATCTTTCAGCTCGAGCTAGTAGATTAGCAATGTCTCTTCTCTAAGAAGAACAACAAATCATTCTTCTGAAGGCCATTCTTGAGTGCAGCCATTACAACAGACTGGTCCAGGTTTTGAACCTCCAATGCAGCAGCATTAAATTGGATGATATAAGCTTGGATAGATTTCTTTTTCTTCTGCTTGATATTCATCAAGGAATCCAAACCTTGACATGAACATCGGCTGCTGATGAAGTGAGCCATAAATTATTAGCCCATCTGGTCAAATGAGAAGATCGTATCTGGTCTTAACGTCGAGTACTAGTTTCTTGCTGCTTCCTTCAAGATAGATGGAAAAGCTTGGCATAAGATAGCATCTGATGTGCCCTGGAGCAGTATCATGGTTCAGAAGGCTTTTAGATGACTGATCGGATCAGAGGTTCCATCGTAGCTTTCAAATTGAGGAAGCTTGAAGTTTGGTGGAATGGGATCTTGCATAATTTAGGAAGAAAAAGAAGGATCGGTGCAAACATCATCATGGTGAACTGGGGTGACATGGTAGAGTCCCTCAATCCGTCGGTCTATCTTTCGTAGTTTCTAATCGAGGACATCATCTCAATCGCAAATTTTGGGAGGCTTCCAACTGTAGATGGGGAACATGTCTTTCGAAGAAGAATCATGATTCGAGCAAGGATCCTCTGCTCTCTATTTTTTCTTTTCAGGGGTGATGAGTATGCTAGCCCAAGTGCTCCTCCTTGGGATCGATTTCTGATATCCCGACAGTGGGTTTTCTATCAAAACCACCACCGAAGGCTACCGCATGGCCTACACCTTTTCGGTGAGGCCTTGAACCCATTGCATCAGCAAGTTAAACTGCTCCGAATCTACCATGGCCGTTGGTAGAGGTGAAGGTTGAAGCATCGGTGATGGAGCAGAAATGGATGGATCCGGCTCAGATCTAGCGGTAGAAGTGGTAGATCTCTGGGTATTCACCTTTTTTGAAGGCATTTCTTAAGATTGAGGGAGAGGATGGAGATGAATCTTAAAGAAAAAGATCTGAAGGGTCGACTGAGCACTCCTTTAAGAATAAGGATACCTCAAAGCAGAGGGCCCTCCTTCTAGCGCCAATCCTATTGGTGCAGAATCTGATCGATGCCGGACCGAACTGAGGTTGAGGAAGAAGAGATCGCCATCAGTGACCTACAAAATAAAGTTTTATCCAGAGTCGATGGTGGTGGCTTCGGCAAGACCCTCCAATGATCAAGTCAACTCTACTGACCAACAAAAATGAAGTGCTTAGAAAAGAATTCAGCAAAATTTTAGAAAGAAGAAGAGAGCTTAGAGAAAATATATCTGGATGATCCTTTTTATAGACGGAGTCGGTAGCAGACTGATAGTGACAGCCGTAGCCATCTGGTAGTGGGCTGCATGGAGTCTGTTATGGAGGAAGGCGCCGCCTGCAGCAGACTGATAGTGATAGCCATAGCTATTTGGTAGTGGATCGTTCGAGACCGTGTGGAGTCTATCACGGAGGAAGATGTCCGTTGTCATGATGTGGCCGTTCATTGAGATTTAATAGTCGAAGTTTGGAGGAAGCAAACGTTGGTTAGTGAAGAGCTTTGATATATATCAATTCTAGAGGAGTTTGGACTCCTACAGAAAATACGGATAGAGGGGATCATCCGGAAGGAATGCTAGTTGAAATCTAAAAGTAATCCACTGGAGGAATCCAGATGGAGTTCGACCGATGGAGAAGTCCAAAAGGAGTCCGATTGGTGGAGAAGTTTGGCTGAAGAAGAAGTCCGGAAGGAGTTTGACTCTTGGAGGAATCCATATGAAGGAGAAGTCTAGAAGAAGTTCGACTCCTGGAGGTATCCGACTGAAAGAGAAGTCCGAAAGAAGTTCGGCTCCTGATGGAATCCATTTGAAGGAGAAGTCTGGAAGGAGTTTGGCTCCTGAAGGAATTCAATTGAAGGAGAAGTCTAGAAGGAGTTTGGCTCCTGAAGGTATCCGACTGAAAGAGAAGTCTAAAAGAAGTTCGGCTCTTGGAGGAATCTATCTGAAGGAGAAGTCTGGAAGGAGTTCGGCTCCTAGAGGAATCCATCTGAAAAAGAAGTCCGGAAGGAGTTTGGCTCTTGGAGGTATCTGATTGAAAGAGAAGTCCGAAAGGAGTTCGGCTGAGGTTCGACTGTTGGAGGAGTTCGGCTCCTGGGGGAGTTCGGTTGGGGTTCGACCGCTAAGAAAGTTCGACTGGGGTTCGATCATTGGAGGAAGAATTTTTGATCAAAGCTCTTTCATAATTACCAGTTGCATTAGGCTAAGCATTAAACTAGACTTTGACGGAAGCGAGATTTATCTCCAATAAATATTATTTATTCCACATATTCTTAATTAATAAAAGGGTGGGCCTCCTTAGCCTCCATGCTAGCCATTCTTATTCCCAAAATGAGTGATTCACTCTCTATCTCTATTAACACCATTTGTCCCATTGTGTTCTTCAAATAATTTTTTTTAATAATTACCAACTAATTGTAGAGAAAGAGAGGTAAGACAAAATGGATCTAAAGGCCTAGTTAATAGGAGGATGGGCCTTCTTAACCTTCATAATAGCCATCTGATTAATTTTATGTGGAATCCATGATAATCCTATTGGGTTTCCAACCGCCTGATCTTAATCTTATCCACAAATCATGCAATTTTAAATTTCAAACAAGCAAAATAAAATAAATGAATGAAGATATCTGATTTCTATAAAAAAAATTATTATAGTCTTATGATATTAAATGAGAAAGAGTTGCAGATGTGGGGGATAGAGGTTTTATCAATACAAAAGCCTCTATTTTAATATACATATACATATATATATATATATATATATATACAAATCAAGCTCAAGCAATTTAAATAATTTTTCAAGTTAAGCTCAAGGATCAAAACACTTGGCCTGAAGCATCATGAGCCTAGTCGAGTATGTATTTTTAATAATATTATATTTTATTTACAATATAATATAATATAATATAATATAATATTTTAATTATGCTTTTTAATTATGACTAAGGCTTGAAAGCTCTAGTATAGCTCGATTGATATTCAAGTTGAGTCAAATGGATTTGATTTTGAATATTATTTTTTTTAATTAATTTATTTTTTAATTTAAATATTAAGATTCGATCAATCTCGAATCAAACTTTGAGCTTGAATATTTTGAGTGAAGTAGAGCTTGAGCCTCTAGCTATTTAACTCCTCTCAATTACGCTTGTACTTTATTTATCGTGTTCCAAAGATAAATTGAAAACCTGCTTTTGCCATGCATGCCAGAAAATGTCAAAATATGCAATAATGTCATTTTAGTCATTTAAAAGATGGATGTAGGTGATTGCATGTAAAAGTATGGAGTGTGCATGTTACCAATTGCGTCTCATTTTTTATTTCCCAAGATCCAATAGACATGAAGAGCCTCAAATCTTTTTTTCAATATAATTAATTTATTACCTTTATTTTTGTTCTATTCCATTTGAAAGATAACATGCGATCTCATGGTAGATTATCATTTTATTGTTTCTCTCTTTTCCACAATGAATCCTCTCTTATTACTTTATTAATGCAAGATTTAGCTACTATTTGCTATTTTTTTATAATAAAATAAAAGTTCTCAATCGTGAATTTGGTGATCCTAAAACGTCTTACTAGAGTTACATCTTTGATGGCCCAAGACCTATCTTTACTTTGACCAGGAGTGTGATCATAAGTTCATGATTAAATAAATACTAGGAACTAATAGATACAATATCTACACTAAAAATCAAAAAAATATAAATATTGCATTTAGACGCAAAATCATAGGGTCTATGCTTAAACAAATTAGATTATGCTTAAACAAATTAGATTTTCTTTGAATCTATCTTCTCGTTGTTTTTGTTTTTTTAGCACAGCAGTTCTTGGATTTATGGGATTTGGTCTATGAATTTTTTTAGCATTTCATAAATGGAAAATAAAGAAAGAAATAAGATATTCGTGATATAGGGATTCTATAGGACGTCATGGCTATTTTATTGATATTGTAAATAGGCACTGCATATTTTCATGGAAAACTTATTCAACTAGATGTTCTTGATCCTATTTCTTAATCTTAATTCACTTTGGATGCTCATGTTATACATTCAACTTTATGTTATTTTAATTATTTTTAAAAAATATAATCAATCAAAGAATTATAATTACCCACATTTTAGAAATACCTGTAGCTCCAGACCCTTCATACAATATGTTAGTTGCTAAAGTTATTTTATCAGTTGGTGTAATTTTAATAGCAAGCTTATTTATATCTCATGAAAGTAATTGGTGTATACAAGGTTAAATGCCTTTTTTACTGCAACATGGAAGTAGTGCAGTGTAATTCTCAACTATCCATTGCTTTATTTTCATGGTTTTTATTTTTGTTCAGTGTGCAATATGATTTGTAGTACTTTTTTATAATAACTATGCTTCTTATAACAATCTATTGGCTTGTTTCTACTCGGACTTTAAAAAACATATCAGTTTTCTATCCACTTATAATATTTCCATTATTTGCTCAATCGTGATTTTTCGACCAGTGGAGCATAGTTCATTGGTAGAAGTTAGTTATAGGGTATAGTTTGAGGTCTTGATAGAATTCATTTATACTTTTTCTAGATTATGTTTGTCACACATATTGTTTTTTACTTTATAATTTTTGGAAGGCAGTGAAAATGTGTTACTCTAAAGTGATAAGGATGTTATGTTCAAATATACCTTGAGTGTATGTTACACTTCATGTTTGAGTATCAACAAACATAAGAGGTATCCCATGTTAAATATTTTTAATTAGGTGTCAATTGCCCACTCTTTATGGTGACCTCAACAGTGATATATTTGTTTTTGATGTTTTAATGTGACCTGAGAATATTGAAATATTAGAATCATGAAATTGAAATTATGTCTCAGACATTGTCCATTAATGCAATCCTTTATATGCCTTTAATGGCTTAGGACAAAGAAGGCAAATTTCTTTTTTTTACATAGCCATTATAATGTTTGTGAAGCATTCTTGTTTGTTGGTCCCTGAAGCTTATGGGCGAAAAAACATCATTTGGGCGTGGTGCACTTTATCTATTGGATAGCAAAACTAAGAAGATAGGCCCATGTTGACATGCCCGAAAAGTGTAGAAAGAATATAACTGTATATGTATGTGCTTGTTTTGTTACCCATGAGAGGTTACCGCTGGGGGTAATGTGGTGTAATACTTTATATCTTCCAGTTTGGTTTGATGGCTGGTTGAGAGATTGAGAACACTTGTTGTTGGTTATTTGGTCCAAATGGCCTTTGGAGTAGTGATTGAAGCAATCTTTTATATATTTTCAACCAGGGTGTTTGGAGGACTTTGATATAAGAAAATATCAGGGATTTGTAGAATGTTCTGAAGCAATATGTTTGTAATGTTTGAAATAATGAATTTACTACAAGCGTAAGAATTTTTAGATCTTTGATCACAGGGGCTTCAATAGCTAAGAGAGGTGTGCAAGCTCTAGGAGGACTGTACAAAGGATAAGATGTTATATATTGTGAGGCCTTCAAGGTGAATTCTTCACTTGATTTCCCGTTGCTTTGTCCATAAGTTGATCTTGATGTTGTGTTGGATGAATAACTTATAAGATTGATGACTTGTCACTTACAAGAAATTTTCATGAGTCAAGAAAGTATGGCCAAAGTTGCTCCAAATAATTTAATTTTTTTTTTATTTTTTAATAAATTACAAAAACCTCCATAAAGTTTGCATTTATTATAGTTGCATCTATTACTTTCCAAAATCTATACTTATACCCTAAAATGTAATGACTTTCAGAATTATAAAAAGATTAAAAAAATCTACCCGATTCTCACTTCTTCTCTGAATCAAATTAATTTTCTTCCCAATCTCTCTCTATATTGGATGACGGAGGATCTGACATCGAGCCTTCTAGAGGAGATCACTCAGGAGTGCCTCCTCTGTGCCCCGCATGATGCCTTTGGCACAGCTCGCTCCGTTTACAAGCTTTGGAAGCAGGTGGAGTCATCCCCCTATCAAATCTACCGGCCTTGCTCGGCCAGTTGTCGTCATCGCTCGAACCGAGCCTATGTCGGGCCCGCTCGCCACCAAGAACCATGCCACCCTCCTCCTACTGTACCGCCTCACCCTCTTGGACGCCTCCACCACCGCCTGGGCCCCGCTCCTGCCTATCCCGGGGATCCACCACGGCCTCCCTCCCTTTTGCCAGCTGATCACCACCATCGGGACTGAGCTCGTGGTCGTCGGCAGGTGGGACCCATGCACCTGGGTTACCTCCGACGAGGTGTTCATCTATGACCTCGTGTCGAAGATGCGGCACTACAGGGCCCGTATGCTAGGCCTCTGACGGTTCTTCTTTGCTTGCGCGGCATCGGATGCGGATCGGTAGTGCTCGTGGCGGGTGGCACGACGAGAGCAAGAATGCGCTATGGTCCACACTGGTGTACGACATGGCGAGGAACCAATGGGTCACGCTCGCAGACGTACATAGTTAGGGAGCCAACAAGTGCAAGGGCGTCTTCCTACGTGGTAGCTTCCACATCATCGGCTGGTACACCACAAAGGCCCGGAGCCGCTTCTTCGCCATTGCGGAGGCCTTCGACGTCGCAGTGTGGAAGTGGGGCCCCATGCAGGAGCGCATGTTGGAGAGCGCAGCGTGTCCCAGGACCTGCATCACGAGGCGGATGTGAAGTTGTACATGTCCATGGGCGGATACCTGGTGGTGATGGGGGAGGATGTCTTTGGCATATGGAAGCTTTATGAACCAAAAGACGACACAGCAAAGCCTAATGCCTTCAATAATGTAAAGAAGCTGTGGTAGGGGAGAATTTCATTTCATGGCAATAACAACTTATTCTTTATAATTTTATACTTTATTCTGACTTCTTTTACACTCTAATGTTAGTGAGATCAAACCAAATTTGCTCGAATATCTTGACGATCAAATCACGATACTTATTCGAATTTAGCGACAAGTAGCAAGCCAGAAGCTCCTCCAGATCCTTTGAAGACCAGATATTGTTCTCAACAATCATCTCCATCATTGAATCTTAAATCCTCTAAGGATCTGATGATGCCTTAATCATGTCGAAGCTCTGCTGCAGTTCCTTCTTCTGCATGGTTGCCATCATCGCCAACCTGCCGCTCTTTCGGCCGCACTGGACCTACACCCTTTTGCTGACAAGCTTTAGGGAGTTTGTGCGCATCCTAAGCTGATGAAGCCCCGATGGGGACTTCTCTGCTCCTTGAGAGAATTGACATTATGGTAGACCTCCTGCTTTGCATCCATATTGCCATCATCCAACTTATCAGCTTCTACCTCCTTCCCCAGTTTTGTTAGAATTGATGGGAGGAGCTCAGGACCATGGAGTAGCCACTGACCTTGTCACCTTTTTGAATAATGGAGCTCTTGGTGCCCATGCCAATGATTATAGCGTCATCCAACAACGCCAAAGCTAGAGAATAATGGAACGTCCAATAGCACTGGAGCAAGAAAACAGTGGAGAAAGGGAAGATTGGAAGAGAGAAGGATATTTTAATCTTCGTTTTGCTCATCTTTTGTTGAAGGTCATTTTGGTTATTTAAGAAAAGATTTATTACTTGGTACTTGAGTCCCGTTTTGGATTAACGGACTGTTTAACGGTCAGGGTTAAACTATAGAATTAAAGTAAATATAAAGGATGTAGGTGTAGGATTTTAAAATTACTGGGTCCAAGTGTAATTTCGATAATTTATCTTTCTTTTTACATCTTAAACTCTTATTCAATGGTTTAAATCTCGATAGCTAGCCCTATCTAGGTGCTTCTAGGATGGTATAGTAGTAGTATTGTTGGGATGTGTTGAAACAACTAGTAATAAGAAAGATATAAGGGAAACATTGTCCCTACCCCGTCTAAACCCGTACATCCAAGTGTCTGGACTTAACCAAGATAGTCAGATCATCCCTGGTTAAGCGAGAATTGGTGTCCTAGCTCCTAAATTTTTATTGGAATAGCATAGTTCTAACATTATTCTTCCATTCTAGCAGGATACTCCTTGCCAATTAAAGTATATGATAAGGTAAGTTACCATGATATTTCTTGGGGGTAAAATAATCTCCACCAAAGTTCTTAGCCACCAACCTCCATTCTGAAAGAATTTATCGATCCTTCCAACAACAAGTCCATACCGCGAAATTTATCAAATGCACCTTAAAGCCCGACCAGACGATCATGAGCAATAAAGGAGAACTATTATTTAATTAATCTTGCTTCTTAACTTAAAATGAATGATAGAACCAAAGTTCTACTCTCCCGATCTTAATTGGTGAAGATTTTTGAAGACAGTTGACGTCCTATATTGCAGACAATGCGCTCCTTCCAGCCGAACTCCTTCGAGCATACTCCTTTCAGTCGAACTTCTTTTGGACGAATTCTACCAATCGAACTCCTTCTAGACGAACTCCTCTAGTCGTACTCCTCTGGGCACACTTCTTCCAGTCCAATTTCTTTCGGACGCACTTCTTTCAGTCATGCTTTCTTCAGTCAAGGTCCTTTCATTCGAATACCTTCTGGATGGCTCCGACTGACAAGCGTAACATAGACTAAGTAGATTGTGCCTACTTGCACACGATTCAAGAGGCTTTCAAACTTCTTAAAGCCACTAGACATTATCCCAACAAATCTTGATCGGTTACCAATTCACTGTATATACTGAAGTTTTCAACCTATGTCCAAACTCCAACATATATATCTCAACCACCTGCAAGTAGCGATAAATGATAACTCATCTTCCGTAACAAACTCCACGTGATCTGAGCGGCCCACTATCAGACAGTTATGGCTATCATCATCAGTTTGTTATATATTTCATTTATAAAAGGGATCTTCTAGATACGTTTTTCTTTAAGCTTTCATTTTCTTTCTGTTACTCTGCTTCTCTATTTTTCTGAACACTCCATTCCAGTTAGCCAGAGAACTAACTTGAGCATCGGAGGATCCTATCGGAGCCACCCACCTTCGGTTTGGATTTTATTTTGTAGGTTCCGTCGGTGGCCGCGTCTTTCTAATTCTAGCTACCTCCGGCATCTTCATAGATTTTTGCACCAACAGGATTGATGCTAGAGGAAAGATATACTCTAAGCCCTTATTCTAAAAGGAGTGTCCAGTCGATCCTATCAATCTTCTTCGTCTTCTAATCTTTTGAATCTACTCTCATCTAATCTTTTTTTGCTTCAGAAATGCTTCCAAAGAGGACAACCACCTGGCGGTCTATTGCTTCTGCCATCAGATTCAAGCTAGATCGGTCCATCTCAACTCCATCATCGGTATCTCAACCATCTCTACCAATGACCATGGTGGATCTAGAGTAATTAAATCTACTGATGCAGTAGGTTAGAGGCCTCACCGAGATAGTGTAGGCTATGCTCTAGCTCCCAACAGCAGCCCAGTCAGAGAGACGTCCATCGAAACTTCAAGAACCGGCACAAAAAAAGACAACTTGGGTCAGCAGGCCCATTATCCCCGAAAAGAGAAAGCAGAGAGCAGGGAGTCCCTACTCTGATCATAATTCTTCTCTAGAGAAGTCTTTTCATATTTACAGCCTGAGATCCTCTGAGATCCATGATCGAGATGACACTCTTGATCAAAGGCTTCAGAATATGAACCAACGGATTAAGGAGCTCTGCCATACTGTCCCGATCCACCATGACGATATCTCCATGGATCCTTCCTTTTTCATCAAAATCATGCAGGAGCTCATCGCCAAACTTTAAGCTCTTTTAATTTAAGAGTTACGACAAAACTTTCGATCCGATCGACCACTTGAAGGCTTTTCGGATAATAATGCTACTCCATGGTGCACCGAACGTCATTCTGTACTGATCTTTTTTATCTATCCTGAAGGAAGCAGTATGAAATTGATACTTAAGTCTTAAACTAGGTACGATCTTCTTTTTTGATCAAATGAGCCATCTATTCGTGGCTCATTTCATAAGTAGGCGATGTTCAAGATGAGATTCAGACTCCCTCATCAACATAAAGTAGAAAGAAGGAGAGTCCATCCGAGCTTATGTCAGTCATTTTAATGCACTGTGCAAAAAATCCAAAATTTGGATCAATCTGTAGCCATGACTGCACTGAAAGATGGTTTTCAAAAGAATGATCTTCTATCCTTCTTGAAAAGAAAGTACCCCAAAAATTTTATTAATATATTTTTTTTGGATTGAAGATTATGCCCAAGCTGAGGAGGCCTTCAAATTGAAGGATGATGAAGCCATAAAAGAGCAGCGGATAGGTGAATCCAGCAATACCGTACTCGAAGAAAAGTCGAGTGAAGCTCAATCGTGCTTTCGAACTTCTTTCAAGTGTAGACGAACTTGAACTCCTCCTCGAGCTCGTCGAAAGAAAAGTTTGGATCGAAGGATCCGATGAAACTTTTCTTTCCGAAGATTCAATAACTATGCTCTCTTAAATACCTCAAAGATTCAAGTGCTGATGAAGATAAGAAAGCAGTTGCCAGGATCGAAGAGGATGCGGACTCATCTGACCAAGCACAATTCTAACAAGTATTGCCTCTATCATCATGACCGTGGTCATGATACCAAAAAATATATCCAACTTTAGGACAAAATCAAGGCACAAATTGAAAGAGATCGACTGGATTGGTTTATCAGGCATCGCTCAGAGAAAAGAGAAGATCGTCCAAGAACCCTACTGCAGCTTGAAGCATCTCGGAGGGATAGACCACAAAGAGATCGATTTTCTCTTGGAATCATCAATACTATTATCGAGGGTCATCGACGGGGGGATGCTAGTTAGTCAACAGAGCCAGCAAAGAAGTAGTGGACTGAAGAACCCATCATTTTTATTAAAAAAGATGCTCGAAGAGTTTAACTTTCGTATAATGAGGTGGTTGTAGTTACTTTAAATATTACTGATTATGATATACAGCATATTTTAATTGATAATGGAAGCTCTGCTGATATCTTATTTTATGATAGTATTTTTAAAATATCCATATTTAATGATAGGATATGTTCGATGAATTTTTCATTAGTAGGATTCACAGATAATCCAGTGCTAGTAGAAGGAATAATAATGTTGCTAGTGATAGCGGATCGGTACACAAAGCAATCCAGAGCTTAAGTTGATTTCTTAGTAGTCAAAATTCCTTCTGCTTACAATGCAATCCTTGGCCGATCTGATTTGAATGCACTCTAGATTATGGTTTCGACTTATTACCTAAAAATGAAGTTTCCAACGAGGCACGAAATCAAAAAAGCTAGGAAAGACTAGGCACTAGCTTGACACTGCTATAATATTATCCTACAAAAAGGAAGACAAGCAGATCATTATCCAGTGGATGGACTTGATGCCCATGATGACCTGTCTGAAGAAAGGAGGGAACCCATCGATGCCCTGAAGGAGGTCCCTTTGAATGATAGGAATAAGGAACATACTGTAAAGATCGGCTCAAATCTGAAAGAAGAAGTCAAAAAGCAGCTCGTTATCTTCTTACAAAAAAATACTGATGTTTTCGCCTGAGTGCCTGCAGACATGCCCGAAATTGATGTAGAAGTAATGGAGCATCATCTGGGTGTGGACTTAAGCATCGATCAGTAAAGCAGAAAAAGCATAGTTTCGTACCAAAGAGGTAGAAGACTATAATGGACGAGGTCGACAAGCTTCTCAAGGTAGGATTCATTTGAAAAGTGCTTTATCCAGATTGGATTATAAATATTATTCTTATTAAAAAAGTAAATGGCAAGTGGAAGATATGTATAGACTTCACAGACTTGAACATAGCTTGCCCAAAAGATAGCTACCCCTTGTCCAGGATTGACCAACTGGTGGATGCAACTTCAGACCATGAACTCCTCACCTTCATGGATGCCTTCTCCGACTATAATCAAATCCGAATGGTACCAGAGGATGAGGAGAAGACTACTTTTATTAGTGATCGTGATCTTTATTATTACAGGATCATGCCCTTTAGACTTAAAAATGCAGGAGCAACTTATCAGCACCTGGTAAATAAGATCTTTAAGGAGTAGATTAGCCGAAACATGGAGATCTATGTAGATGACACGCTGGTTAAAAGTTGATCTTCACCAAATCATATTGCCGATTAGAGAAGATCTTCAATATCCTTCAAAAGTACAAGATGAAGCTGAATCCTATTAAATGCACTTTCGGAGTAATCTCGAAAAAATTTTTAGGATTCATGGTGTCAAGCTGTGGCATTGAAGCCAATCCAAAAAAGATCAAAGCCATCCAAGAAATGACTATCCCAAAAATAATAAAAAAAGTTCAATGCCTCATAGGTAAGGTAGTGGTCCTGAATTACTTCGTTTCAAGATCGGTAGAGCATTGTATGCCCTTCTTCCAAGTACTCAAACAACTTAAGAACTTCAACTGGACTCCTGAGTACCAGTAGATTCTTGAAAAATTAAAGAACTATCTCAGTTCACCCCTACTCCTAACCAAATCTGAACCTAGAGAAGAGCTGTTCTTATATCTCGCTGTATCCCCCGCAGCTATTGGAGCCATCCTGATCAGAGAAAAAGCCAAAGTTCAAAAGCCAATCTACTATATAAGCAAAATTCTGAGGGATACAGAAATAAAATATACTAAATTAGAAAAACTAACTTATACCTTATTGATTACAATCACGAAGCTTCGATCTTATTTTCAGAGATACACAATTACTCTCCTTACTGATCAATCCATCAAGATAGTTCTTCACCGATCTGATACCTTCGAAAGAGTAGCAAAGTGGATGATTAAGTTAACTGAATTTGATAGTCATTTTCAAGCTCGACCATCCATCAAAACTCAAATATTGATCAATTTTATAATGAAGTGAACCATTCCAGATGCAACTGAATCAAAGCACCAAGAAGTTCATATCCCTGGCTTTCCTGCAGAAAGGGCCGACCTCCCTAAGAACTTTTGGGCATTACATGTAGATGGTTCATCTAATACTTCTAAGGCGGGTATAAGCTTGATTCTCATTAATCCGAAAGGAGCGTAGCCGAGTATGCTTTGCGCTTTGAGTTTTCTGCTACCAATAATGAAGTCGAGTATGAAGTCCCGATTGCGAGACTGAGAATAGCCAAAGAATTGAGAGTAGAATATTTGAAAGTTTATAGCGACTCTTAGCTGATTGTGGGGCAAGTCAATAGCAATTATTAAGCTCGGAAGGAAAGATGAAAAAATATTTGAAAAAAGTAAGAAGCTTGATCTCGAATTTTGATAGTTTTGATATTCAACAGATCCTCAAGGAAGAGAATACTAGAGCCAATCTTCTCTCAAAATTGACAACCCTAGCTCTAAATGAATTGCCAAGGAAAGTTCTCTTCGAAGTTTTGCAGCACCCAAGTTTGGAAGAGTCCTAAGCAATAATGCAGGTCGACCATGAACCTAGTTAGATTGACCTATTGATTCTTATCTCAGGAAAGGGGTCCTTCCAAGAGACCTAAAAGAGACTCAAAAATTGAGCAATCATGCCTCCCATTATGTCTTGTATGAAGATAAGCTATACAAGAGGTCATATTTCCTGCCACTCCTTAAATATCTCCGACCTTTCAAAGCTGATTATGCCTTGAAAGAAGTTCATGAAGGGATATGCAAAAATCATCGAGAGGCGAGATCCCTATCATATAAGTTACTTCGGCAGAGATACTATTGGCCAACGATGCACCAAAATGCGGTAAATTATGTAAGAAAGTATGCTAGGTATCAAAGAAATGCAAATATTCAAAGACAACAGGCTTCACAACTCACGCCATTAAGTGCTCCTTGGCCATTTGCACAATAGGAGATGGATATACTTGGACCTTTTTTCATAGCGCCTGGATAATGAAAGTTCCTACTGATGGTAGTGGATTATTTCATCCAAGTGTCTAGACTTAATTGAGATAGTCAGGTCATCCCTGGTTAAGAGAGAATTGGTGTCCTAGCTCCTAATTTTTTGTTGGAATAGCATAGTACTAACATTATTTTTCTATTCCAGTAAAATACTCCTTGCCAATTAAAGTATCCTTTATGATGACAAGGTAATTTATCATGATATTAAAGAACTTCATTAAGCTCATTATTGTTGCAAACCATGGTTTTAGAAAGAAGATGTCTTCTTGAAGAAGAGAATAGGAGAAAAGATGAACCAAGATCCATAATCATGATATCGGGTATCGTACCGATACCTTATGGATTGGTACGATATAGTATGCATCAGGTATTGAAAAATAGCTTTCTATCCATTTTTCTCATATTTTATCTCAATATTTCTTGATATATATTGGTACATTAGGATATAGATCAGCATGCCTCGGTACAGATTGGTATGCCTCAGTATGGAGAGGTAAGGGGCTTGCACTGATTCGAAGTCAAAGTTTCAATTCATACCGATTTTCTCTTGGCACATTACATCTTATACCAAGTAGTATGGGGTGATACAGCAGACCATGGGATGAACATTCAATTTGTTGGTCTGAAACCAAAGATTGCTAAAAGGTTTAGGCATTTAGTGTAAGAGGAAAAAGAGATTGGGATAGAGAAGAAAGTTGGGAAGGGAGATATCTAGTGAAATCCACTTCTAGATTGAAAAATGTATACACTTAAACATACCAAGTTTTCATTGCATGATTCTATACTATCTAACTTTATATAGACATCTTATGAAAAGTAAAAAAAAAAATCTAATTTTAAGATATCTAAATGACAAATGCATAAATTGCACCAATAAAACTTAGAAAGCCTAAAAGTTGCATTTCATATTTATGAACATGTTAGGAACTTAAGAATTAGCTATTAACTATCTAATTGATTGGATTTGACTTAGAATGAGATATGGACCTCTCCAAAATGGGCTGATCCAAAATGGTTATTTTATTGCTCCCATGTCATCAAGTATTATTATAGTATTTTCGATGAAGTAATATTTTTACCAATGCAATTATCTTGTCTTGAATCAAATAATACCATATTTCATAGTTCTGATTGGCATCCTTTGTCCATGGCAAAAACTTATTAAGCTTTATATTGATTCAAGATCCTTCGGTTTGAATGATTGTATGAAAATAGTAGTAATTTTGACTTTCAAGCCTTGGAACAAATTAACTAACAAAACCAACTTTTGATTGTATTCAACTTCTCCCCAAATTTGGCTTAAAAAGAGTGTTAGTTAATTAATAAGGTAATTTAAGCATTATTGATAATATGGAAACAATGTAGCCAACTTAGTTGATAGGGTTTTTGATTTTCTATTGTGTCCTATGTTATCACACGATCATGTGTTTCGATCAACCATTAATATTGCAGCAATGCCATATATTGGTGCATTTAGATTTGTTATATGACAACTCCAGCACTGCTCTATGATTCATATTGTATGTTGAATCTCATCATAAACATTCTCTGCCATTACCATAAGGTAGAAAAGAACAAGTTAGAAGGTTGTAAAGAAACTAGTGTTGTGTTGTTGTTGTTATTGCTATCATCATCATTATTACTTTTTTTATATCATTCTTCTTTCAAATTTGGACTAAACTACATCCTTTCTGCTTGATATGGATATTTTTTTATTACTTCTCTTGTTTATGTGGAACTTTATAGGGATCCTTTTTTATTATACTTGATTGCTCATATTCGAAGAACAAAATTGAACCTAATGAGAATCATAGGTTCTATTTATTCAACAATTTTTCTTCCATAAACTAGCAAAGACCTGGGCAGTGCTTCGGAAGGCTGAGCAACTTTCATGCAAGTTCGTAAATGGACACAGAATTAAAGTATATATTTGAAAAGGATTACATATTCACACTAGTTAACTTCAATTAAGAATACCATTCTCAAATACTTTTTATAATTATGAAGAAATTAACCTTTAAAGGCTAATTTAAGTTTGTGACCTCAAATTATAGTTTACACTAGAGTTTGCTTGTTATTTGTCACCCTAGTGAAGTAGTAACTTTAAAAAGCAAAATTTCTGTATGAAACTTTAACATTTTATTCTACAAGTATAATTTTATGCTCTCGGTTTCTTGTTTTCTTCTAGATGATGACATAAAGGAGTCTTCTAGAGTGCCTTACATATTGCACATGGATTCCATTTAGGTAGCCATGGTGATCTCAAGGATATTATTCAAAGGTATGTTTATCTAATTTTAAGCCTAAATATAGTTCACCTTATTGATCTTGGAAGAAAGAAACTTTTGTAGGTGACAGGAGAACATAGGCATAACAAAGAAGATATGTTTCCACATGTTTTAGTATTGTGACTTAGATATTGCTAGTATCCATTAATGTATCTATTTTGTTGGAAGTTGTTATTAGGGGTGGCAAAATATGACTCGACCCGCTAATCCGACCTATGTTTGACCCACGATAAATAGGTTTGGATTTGACTTAAACAGGTTCAGGTCATAAATAGATCAACCTGTTTAATCCATTTATTAAATAGATCGAGTTTAGGTTTAAATTTCTCAACCTGCCTAACCTATTTAATCCATTTATGATTTTTATATAAAATTATTTGGGCCAGTTTTTGATCTATCCATGCTATGGACCGTGGAGCATGCTCATTCTTTTACCAGCCCGGACAATGGAGCGCGCTCATTTTTTTCAAAATTCATCCATCCAAGCGCAAGCACGAACCGTCTAAGGCCCTTTGGCTTTGAGGAATGAGAGCGACGGCTCTTCGTTCTCATTGAGCGAAGTGTATGGTGGAGAGAGAGAGAGAGAGAGAGAGAGAGAGAGGATAGAGCCATGGAGGGGGGATTGGTCATGCGGAGCCATAGGGGCCGAAGGGAAAGTAGGAGGGGGGAGGAGGGTCGCGTGGAAAAGCAGGGGTGCAGGGTGGCTTCGTCAGGGCTAGAGGGGAAGTGGGCGGGGGGAGGGGGCCGCATGGAGCCATAGGGTGCTGCGTGTGGGGTGGCTTCATCGAGGCCAGAGGGAAGTGGACGAGTGGAGGGTGTTAGAAAATGTATCCTAAAGTCAATCATCTAAGTTGTATATGATTGAATTAAATATAATTTATACTTAAATTTTAATTAAATAAAATTATTATTCTGATAATTTTATCATTTTGTGCATCTTTCTGTAATGAACTCTCTGTAATGAAGTCCTTAAGACTATTTAGACTAGATAAAGAAGGATTTATCGTTTAGTCCTTAAACTGATCCTGATCAAATAATTCGTTGTTACCTAGGACGACGATGTTAATCAAGAGTAAGTTGTTGTGTACTATAAGTATTGGTTGTCTTCTTAACCAAGAAGCATGGTGATGCTATTATGGCATGCAGATGAAATGTAGGGATATATTTAACTGATCGTGATCCAACTATGGAGCTCTTTTCTACCAAGATTGCTCGAAAAGGATATGGGTTTATATCCCTAAGACCTGAGATCACCATGATGACTTGCAAGCAACTCACTGTACTTAGATATCGGACTACCTAAATTTCTAATTCAGTGATGAAAGACTACTGGATGCAGTCAAGTACTTATCTTGTCAGTGCATGAGTCAAGATGGGATTGATCCCTTCAAGTGTTGGAGCAAGTACATCACTGTATTTTAATTTAGCAAATTCTCAGTCAAGATGTCCATATGATAGATGCTGAAGTTTAAAATACAATATAAATAAATTTTAGGATTGGCAGTTAATCTTAGATCATCCTATGAGCATCATGGTCAAGGGAATGAATTATACGATAACCATATACCATAGGTTCATCGATGTTGCATTACGATTTTTGACCTATCCGGACGTCGAGTATCATTACTAGATGGTCATATCGATTGCTACAAAAAATTAGTTCCTATGCTATCAGCTTAGGATTCGAACCTAAAGGGTCACACATAATAGGAGTTCCTACCTGATCTGATGGTTGATCAAAGAGTTCCACTGAATTGGGACTCAAATATTTATTGGAGGATTAATTAGTAATTAGATTACTGATTAGCTCAATTTGATTAAATGATGAGAAATTGATCAAGTCTAATTGAATTTGATTCAATTAAGTTTGATCTGATAAGATCATGTGATGATCTAATTGCTTAGGAAGATGGATCCTGATTTGATCAGAGGTTGGACTCGATTAATTTTTTATTTAATTAAAAATTAATTAAATTGAGTTAAAGTCTAATATAATTGGATTTATCCTATGTTTTAATTGATCAAGATAAATTGATTTGGATGAAACCAATTTGATCGAATTCAAAGCTAGTTTGAATTCCTATCTTCCTACGCCATTGACCTTTGATTCATTCTTTTTCTCCACGCACATTATGAATATGCGTGGGATTTCTCCACACTAGAAGGGACTTGTTTGCCTCCTCTTATCTACCTTTGACCTGATCTAGGGATTTCTCCACACTGAACATGTTTAGAAGGATCTACATAAGAAATAAGATGAAAGGCCTTGGGTGTGCATAAGATATTGAAGGATTTCTATGAAATAGAAATCAGAAAAGAGTGCTATCTTCTGAGTGTGAGATTTTTTTCATAGAGAGAAAAGGATCAAGGTTCTAAAAGGTGAGCACTGAATTCTAGAGTAGAGACTCTAGATTTATGTGGAGAGTTTGTGTACCGGATCTTTACCGACTTTCACCACCATCTCGTCTTCCTCCATTACGTCTTCTGATTTTTGGAGCATCCGAAAGATCAAGAGCAGTTCATTGATTGGATCAACGAAGGTTGGCTATCGAAGGCTCCGAAGAAGAGCTAGCACTTTGGAGGGGCTGATCAAGACCAGGGGCTCCGTATGGACTCATCGTAGAGGTCGAACACGTGTGCAACTATAGTGCGATACGAAAGTGATTTTCTAGTGAATTCAGATTGCAATATCATCTACCCACATACAGGTACTATGCTCTGAACATTGATCGATCAGTAAATGTGATTTGCTAATCGATTATATTTTATTTTTCTAATGCATATTAACATGTCAAAGATCCTGAGTAGAATTTTATGATTAGATCATAACATGCATAGAATTAATGTAGATTAATTTTGCTTTTGCTGCTATATATTTTGAAAAAATTTTGAAAAGCATGCTCAGAACCTTACTAGGTTTCCTCAAGATGGTATTAGAGCGACAGGTTGCTCGACATGTTTTTATATAAATTAAAAAAATTTAATATGTAACACAATGATCGCACAGATTGTAGGTTGTCCTGCTATAAGATTTATCCCTTATAATGAAGAGATTGTTCTGATATGTTGCGATCTATAATATTGATCATAAAAATTTTAGATATGATTTAATAATTTTTTATGATATGTTTTGAATTAGTTTTAATCTAAATTTCATCATGAATTAGTGTTTAGATTGGATCTAAATATTTCATGATTTTTAATATAATGTACATAGATTTAGATTAAACTTGAACAGGATGTTGTGAAGGTTCTATTTGCTGGTCGAGCCAGCTATCTCAAGAATCAAGCCAGCTCGATCAGTGTGCCAGCCTAATACAACCTCTCAGATCTTTTATTCTAGCCAACTCGATCAGGAACTGAGCTGGCTCAACTTACGTTCGAGCCAGCTTGGATGGAATCCGAGCCAGCTCAATGGAATATTGGCCTTTTAGACTTTTATTCGAACTGCTGTCTCAAAAATCCAGCTGACTCAACTTCTGTTCGGGCTAACTCGGATGGGATCCAAACTAGCTCGATGAAATATTGGATTTCTAGTTTTTTTTGCTCGAGTCGGCTGTCTCAGGGACCGAGCTAAGCTCAACTTCTACTCGGATCGGCTCGGATGAGATCTGAGCCAGCTCAACTGAGAAGTTAGCTGAAGCTATTTGATGGCTATTTTTGATTGAACAAACCCATAACTAGTACTTATTTATGAAATAAGCCAACCCATTTTTTAAATGAATCGACCTATTTAGTAAAACAATGCTAGGTTATAAAGAATCTTTCAAAAACTAAAAATTATTTTTGAAATATCTAACCCCAATTGATCTGTCTAAAATTTAATTAAAAGAATTAAGTATTGTCTAGTAGGATCTAGAATTATGAATTAAAGATCCTAAGATAAATTCATAATTCTACGAGTTAAAGGATTAGATGAATTAGGTTCATTAATTGGATTAGACCTAAGATTAGTTAAAGAATGGATTAATCTAGAGTAGTTAATCAAATCTAATCAAGTGTTGACTTAGATTAGATCAAGGACACTCTAGACTCAACTTCAATAATTGTAGTTGAATGAGTCCATATCTTTAACGAGATCAAGATGAACTTAATTCATAGCTAAGCGGTTTAGCCCATAATTACTAGGTTGATCAGATTAAACCTAATTAACCAGTTGGTGTCTAAGGTAAGTCTAGCAATTTAGATCAGTGATTTTTAATTGAAAGCTACTCGCACTGATTTGATATTTGATGAGTTAATGGTATATTTCTTCCACTGATCTTACTTACCTGATCGATATGGTCAATTAGAATTTGATTAGATCACTTAGTGATTCGAGCTGATCCATGTCACTAGAAATTAGTTTGACTAATTTTAATTCAGTAAGACTGAATTAGATGCCCATGGATCGAAATTGATCCTAGTCCTCATCAATTGACTTGGAGAAATCAATGAGAGGATTTGACTTTATAAAGTTAGTAGAAGAAATATGGTCTAGGTCCTTTCTATCTCAAATCATAAGTAAATTAAATTTTCTAAATTATTAGATCCTTAAAATGACTAAGTTATGGGGATAATCGAGTCATAGCCTTCCATTAAGATGAATAGTAATAAATTTAATTTTCTAGGTGGACATTGAAGGTGCCTTATACTTGATGTTTATCTAGATATTGAAATTACTGTCCATCATATGATGATTAGATCGCACACTCTGAACGACGATTAGATTAGCCAGATCTTTCTTCGAGCCTGGTTTACATTCACTTGATGCATCGAAGTCGATCATGTTAATAGTTGGACCTAACCAGACCTTTTCAGTGAAGGCCAAAATCTACTAAATTAGCTTTTGAAGCAAAAAAAATTATTTAAAAAAATAATTGATTGTAAACCTACCTATAGATGCATGCAGGTTAGCCAGAGCTTTCCTCGGACCCATTTGTATTCTTTGTGGATTTCAGTATCTACTAAAAAATTAGTATAATTTCTTGAATTGGAGATAGAGACCATCAATTTATTTAAAAATAGTAGAAAGACCCTTAGATTAAAGTCAAAGTTTTTAGGATTATTTAATTCAAATGCTAATAAGGTTTCATGTTTTTCTTTCACATAAATAGAATGGCTAGTGTAAGTCCGCTCCATTTACTGTTAGACAGTGACAAGCATTTAGGATCTAAAAATGAGGAGTCTAGTGTTGACCCTAATCAAGCAGATCCGAAGAAAAATTATCCTCTTGACCTAAATAGACTGAACAGAAGAAATCAGTAAGTGGTTATTGATCAAGATTATTATATGATAATATCTTACAATTTCTCCATATATGATACATCTACCTGGATATTAGATATCGAAAATCTGATTCATATATGCAATTCATTGCATGAACTTCAAATTGGTAGAAAGTTTAAGAATGACGATAGATTTCTTAATATTGAAAATGAAAGTAAAATTTCAGTCCGAGCATTGAAAACTCTTTAGCTATTTTTCAAAAATAATAATATTATTTTAAGTAATTTTTACTATTGTCCATCTTTTATGATGAACATAATATCTGTTGGGCTTTTGACCTAGGATAGTTATTATTTATCAATAAAAAAAATATTATGATATTATTATGAATGGTATTATAGTAATGCAAAGATAATTAAGAAATAATATTTATGTTTTATCATAGTCTATTAGTGTAATATACACATCTAATAAACGTCCAAAATTAGATTATGTCTTTGATACCTATCTTTGGTACTGTAGGCTCGGTCATATAAATAAGAATAGGATTAACAAGTCAGTCAATGAGCATATCCTTGACATCAATAATTATGAATCATTGAATATCTGTGAGTCCTATCTTCTTAGTAAGATGACCAAATCATCTTTTACTGGAAAGGATGAACGGACTACTGATCTTCTAGGTTTAGTACATATTAATGTATGTGGATCTATGAGCACATGTGCTAAAGATGGATTCTACTACTTTATTATGTTTACTGATGACTTATCTAGGTATGGATACGTCTATCTTATAAAGAGTAAATTCGATTCATTTGAAATATTCAAACAATATCGAAATGAGATAGAAAAATAACTTGAAAAGACTATTAAAACTCTTCGATCTGATCGAGGAGGTGCATACCTTTTCAATGAATTTCTGACATATCTAGAAAAGAATGAGATTCTCTCATAATGGACCCTTCCTGAAATATCATAATATAATGATGTGTCTGAAAGAAGAAATCAGATTCTATTGGACATGGTTCGATTTACGATGGAATTTGCGAGTCTGTCAATTTTATTCTGAGGGTATGCACTTGAGACTGCTTGTTTTGTTTTGAATAATATTTCGAGTAAGTCTATTGTAAAAATTTCATATGAGATATGGAGTGATCGTAAGCCGACACTTGCTCACCTTAGGGTTTGGCAATGTTCGACTTATGTAAAATGTTTACAGCTAGAAAAGCTTGTACCTAGGTCTAAAGTGTTTATTTATAGGATACCTTAAGGAAACTAGGAGTTATTACTCCTACCTTGCTGAAGAGCGAAAGATGTTCATTAGTAATAGGACGGTCTTTTTGAAAAAGAAGTTCCTTATGGAAGGAATAACTGCTTCTAATATTGAGCTTAGTGAAGTTCGACAGATAGAAGAACTGATACATTCTAGTGAACCTACAGAACTGAATTTGATAAGATCAAATCCAAAGCTCATTGTAGAGACACCCTTGAGGAGATCCGATAGAGTACCATATTAGTCGGACAGATACTATGATTTCTTGATTCGGGATGGTGATCCTATTGAACTCAATGAGAATGATGAGGATCCGATCACCTACATGGATGTCATGCAGAAATTTGACTCTGACAAGTGGCTAGAAATCATGAAGTCTAAAATGAAATTCATGAAAGTCAATAGTGTATGGACACTGGTTAATCCATCTGAAGGGGTAAAATCTATTAGGTATAAGTAAATTTTCAAAAGAAAAAGGAGCACAGATAGAAATGTGGAGATCTATAAGGCTTGTCTGGTTGCCAAAGAATATCGTCAACGTTATGGTATTGACTATGATAAGATATTTTTTTCAGTGGCAATGCTCAAGTCTATTCAAATTATGCTTGCGATAACAGCATACCTAGACTATGAGATCTGATAAATAGATGTGAAGATGGCTTTCCTTAATGGAGAGTTGGATGAAGAGATATATATGATACAGCCTGAGGAGTTCATATCTACAGACGAGTCCAAGGTATGTAGGCTTTTGAGATCCATCTATGAATTAAAATAGGCATCTCGAAGTTAGAACATACATTTTGATAAGATGATCAGAATGTATGGCTTCATTAAAAATAAAAAGGAACTCTGCATATATAAATAGGCTAACGATTCTATAATTTATTTCTTGTACTATATATGGATGATATTCTCTTAATCGGGAATGACATCCCTGCATTATAGGAAATAAAGGTTTGGTTATCGTCGTAATTTTTTATGAAAGACTTGGGAGAAGCATCCTACATCCTAGGGATGAAATCTATAGGAATAGATCTAAAAGATTGCTTGGATTATTTCAGTCTACGTACATTGATACTATGTTGAAGAGGTTCAACATGAAAAATTTTAAGAAGGCTATCTTCCGATAGGTCATAAATTTTTTTTTTCAAAAAGGGATTGTCTGACAACTCCTCAAAAGAGAGAGTGTATGAGTAGAATATCATATGCTTCAACAATGAGTTATATTATGTATGCCATGATATGTACAAAATCAAACATGGCATACTCACTAGAGGTAGTGAGTAGATAGCAATCTGATCTAAGTGAGAATCATTGGAAGGTTATGAAAATAATCCTGAAGTATTTGAGAAATACCAAGGATTAGTGGATCATCTATGAAAATACTGACTTAAAACTTATGGAACACACTGATTTTAATTTTCAGTCAAATTATGATGATAGTAAGAGTATGTTAAGTTATGTATTTATCCTGAATGGTAGAGCGATCTGCTGAAAAAGTTCCAAGCAGTATATTATTGTCGATCTTATGTGCGAAGTAGAGTATGTCACGGCATCTGATGCTATGAAGAAAGCTGTGTGGCTGCAAAAGTTCATCAGTAAGTTGGGAGTGGCAACCTCCTTGGATAGTCTGATTCTACTTTATTATGACAGCACTGGAGCCATAGCTCAAGCAAAAGAATCGAAGGCACATCAGCACACCCAATACATTCTGCGTTGCTACTATCTTGTATGAGAAATCATAGAGCAAGGTAACGTCAAGCTTTAGAAGATCAACAAAAAGAAGAACGTGGCCAATCCATTTACTAAAGCTCTCGAAATCAAAGAGTTTGATAATCACAAATGAAAGATGGATATTCGATACTATTCTGAGTGGCTTTAATCTAAGTAAAAGTTGTTGAAAAATATATCCTAAAGCCAATCATCTAGATTGTAGATGGTTGAGCTAAATATAATTTATACTTAAATTTTAATTGAATAAAATTATTATTCTGATAATTTCATCACTTTGTGCATCTTTCTGTAATGAACTCTCTGTGATGAAGTTCTTAGGACTATTTAGACTCAACAAAGAAGTATTTATCATTTAGTCCTTAAACTAATCACGATCAAATGATTCGTTGTTACCTAAGATGACAACGTTAATCAAGAGTAAGTCATTGTGTGCCATAAGTGTTGGTTATCCTCTTAACCAAGAAGCATGATGATGCTGTTATAGTGTGCAGGTGAAATATAGGAGTATATTTCACTGATCGTGATCTAACTACGAAGCTCTCTTATGCTAAGATTGCTCATGAAGGATATGGATATATGTGTTTCTTAGATCTGAGATCACCATGGTGATTTATAAGCAACTCACTGTACTTATGTACCAGACTATCTAAATTTTTAATTCAGTGATGAAAGGCTACTGGGTGCAGTCAAGTACTTAGTTTATTGGTGCATGAGTCAAGATGGGATTAACCTCTCCAAGTGTTGGAGCAAGTGTATCGTTGTATTTTAATTTAGTAAATTCTCGATCGGGATAGTTCATATGATGGATGCTGAAGTTTGAAATATAATATGGATGAATTTTAGAATTGACAGTTAACTTTAGATCATCTTATGAGCATAGTAGTCAAGGGGATGAATTATACGGTAACCATATGCCATAGGTTCGTTGATGTTGCATTGCGATTTTTGATCTATCTAGATATTGGATACCATTATTAGATGGTCACATCGATTGATATGAAAAATTAGTTTCTGTGCTATCGACTTAGGATTCAAACTTATGGGATCACACACAATAGGAGTTCCTACCTGATCTGATGTTTGATTAAAGAGTCCCACTAGATTGAGACTCGAATATTTATTAAAGAATTAATTAGCAATTAGATTGTTAATTAGCTCAATTTGATTGAGCAATAAGGAATTGATCAAGTTTAATTAAATTTGATTCAATTAAGTTTGATCTGATCAGATCATGTGATGATCTAATTGCTTAGGAAGATGGACCCTAATTTGATCAGAGATTGGACTCGATTAATTTTTGATTTGATTAAAAATTAATTAAGTTGAATTAAAGCCTAATATGATTGGATTTATCTTATTTTTTAATTGATCAAGATAAATTGGTTTGGATAAAACCAATTTAATCGAATTCAAAGCTAGTTTGAATTCCTATCTCCCTATGCCATTTACCTTTGACCCATTCTTTTTCTCCATGCACATTGTGAATGTGCATGGGATTTCTCCATGCCAGAAGGAAGTTGTGTGCCTCTTCTTATCTACCTTTGACCTGGTCCAAGCGTTAGATCAGATTAGATTGAGAGTAAGTTGAATTTTGAATTCAACTTGTATTGGTTAGTTTGATTGAAACTTTTCAACTCCCTCTCATCCTCATCTTCATGCCTAAAGCTCTTTTTCTCTCGCACATTTTTGTGCATTCTAGGTATGGGCGCATAGAAGAAGAGTCCTTCTATGCATCATCCTCTTAGAATTTGTGCTGGAATGGATTAGGAGTTCTCTTGAATTTTGAATTTAAAAGATTGGTTGAAACAAGTTCAACCAAACATATCCTTATCCTCCTATGCATAAACGCCTATAAAAATGAATTTTTTCTGGGCATGTGCAGAGGGATCTACGTGAGAAATGAGATGAGAGGCCTTGGGTGTGCTTGAGATATGGAAGGATTTCAATGAGACAAAAATCAAAGAAGGATGCTATCTTCTGAGCATGAGGTTTTTTTCATAGAGAGAAAGGGATCAAGGTTCTAAAGGGTGAGTGCTAAATCCTAGAATGGAGACTCTAGATTTGTGTAGAGAGTTTGAGTGCCAGATCTTCACCGACTTTCACCATCATCTCGTCTTCCTTCATTACATCTTCTGATTTTCAGAGAGTCCGAAAGATCAGGAGTAGCTCATCGATTGGATCGACGAAGGTTGGCTATCAAAGCCCCAGAGAGGAGCTAGCATTTTGGAGAGGCTGATTAGGATCAGGAGCTTCGTGTGGACTCATCATATAGGTCGAACACGTATGCAACTATAGTGTGACATGGAAGCAATTTTTTGATAGATCCAGACTACGGTGATCATCTATCTGCGCCCAAGTACTATGCTCTAAACATTGATCGATCAACAAATGCGATTTGCTAATCGATTATATTTTTTTTTTCTAATGCATTTTAACATATCAAAGATCCTGAGTTGATTTTATGATTAGATCATAGCATGCATAGAATTAATGTAGACTAATTTTGCTTTTGTTGCTATATATTTCGAAATAGTTTTGAGAAGTATGCTCGGAACCCTACCAGGTTTCCTCAAGAGGGGGGCGTGCGGTCGTGCGAGGTGGCTTCGTTGAGGCTGGAGGGGAAGCAGGCGGGAGGGGGCGCATGGAGCCATAGGGGCATGGCCGCACGGGGTGGCTTCATCGAGGCTGGAGGGGAAGCAAGCAAGTGGGGCGCATGGAGCCAAGGGGCACGACCGTGCGGGTGGGTTCATCAGGGCCGGAGGGAAGCGGGCAGGGGGTCGCATGGAGCAGCAAGGGTGCGACCGCACAGGGTGGCTTCGTCAGAGCCGAAGGGAAGCAGGCGCCAAGGGGGTTGCGTGGAGCCGATCGCGTGGAGCCACAAGGAGCGTGTGGGCTTCATCGGGACTAGAGGGGAAGCGGGTGGGGGGGTGGGGTTCGTGTGGAGCTGCAGGGGGCATGCAGGCTTCGTTGGGGCTGGAAGGGTGAGCGCGCGATGATAATAGCAACTGCAAGGGTGGAGTGGTGAGCACGTGGCGACATCGACAGGGGCGGAGGGGCGACTGCGATTGGACCAAGAGCATGGATAAAGGTGAGGAGTTGATTTTTATTTTTTTAAATGGATCATAATTTATAAATAATATTTTTTTAATTAGGTTAAAAATATAAATAGGTTAAATGGGTTGAGTCAGATAACTTATTTATTAAATGGGTCAGATTTAGATTTCAATATCTGACCAATTTAATAAATAAGTCAATTTTAGGTTTGAACATTTATGACTCGACCCACATTTGACCCAATCCGTTTATGATCCGACCCGATCCGATTGCCCCCTTAGTTGTTGTGCCAGAGTTTTTGTGTCATATGAAATAGATGAGTATGAGTTAGGCCTTTAAAGTGGCTAGTATGATGTTTATACGGTGTCCATGAGGTTTAATCTTGTGGTCTGTGATGGTTTGGATGGGTTTTGTAGACTTTAATGGCTAGTTGGGTTTCATGGATTATATTAGTTTTAGATTGATAGTGATGTCTAAGGTTTGTGTGGATTGATTTTTTGGTTTAATGTTGGATTTGCAAGCATAGATTTTAGGCTTTTGAAGAATATAAGTTTCTATAGATAGATGAGGTTATATTGCTAATGGATAAATTAGATTTTGAGTAAAAAGGGTAGTACTGGGTTTTGGACAATTATTAATCGAATGTGATACTTATCGGATTTTCTTCCAACCAAGATTTACTGTCTCGGTATCAAATCCCCTATCGGTATCATCCTATTACAATATCTATCTATGGTATGATACAAGATGGTGAGATATACCAAGTATTAGTATGGTATAATATTATATACCAGTTTGATATCGATACGATACACTTGATATGATACGATCTCGATTAGGACTGCAAATCTATTTAAGTTTGGGGATGGACAAATGGTGCTAGAACGGTTCAAATTAGTTTTAGGTAAATCAAAGAAGGGTCCCTATAAGACTTGGCCATAGGAGGCCTTGTCAAGGTTTTAGAAACTGTTTAATTTATTGATGTATTTAGTGTTATACATATTGTTGAGGAAAACGTCTTAAGATTTGGTCTATAATATGCCCAAAACGAGATCCAAGATAACGAACGAAGTCTAACGAGCCCAACAATTGTCCAAACGGAGAAGTTACGCATGAAAGAAGGTTGGAATGGGATAGCACGGCCCCTAGGCCTACTAGAAGAGCTCATAGACAGCACAGGCTGGTGGCGGTATGGCCCAGATCAATAGCGTGCAGCGGTGCTGGGTCGACTGATGGTGGTGCAGCCCAGACCGACATCATGCCAGGCCGACCATGCATGCAGGCCCAAGCACTCGCGGGCATAGGCTGTGCGGACGTGCACAAGCCCATGCATCTAGCCTCACGCGGTCCACGATGGACTGACGATCGATTCTAAGTGTTTACAGGTTGATGTGCATGATCAGATGGCTCAGACGCAAGTCGATTGTGATCCAATGGTCCAGTCGTGATTCGAGCATGATTAGGACTACTTTTGTATAATCCGATGGCTTAGGAGGAAGTCGATCATGATCGAACGGTCTAGAATTGATTTTGAATGTGTTTGGGATTAGATTTCCTACTGAAATACTATTTTTGGATTTTTAGAGTATATATAACTCTGATTAACGAACCATTTATTACATCGGAAAGCTGGTGATGTCCATGCTGAGAAGCTTCTTGAGAGCTTTTAGAAAATTTTTATGAGCATTTTGGGGCTTCTTATTGAGAGACTTTTATACAAGGATTGAGTGATAAGTTTCTCTTGTATTATTTGATTTTTGTTTTTCTCATAGTGAAGTTTGCATGTCCGTGAAGATAGATCTTAGTCTAATCAACGTATACTTGATTGTGTGCTCTCTTATCTTGTATTCTTCTTTTTTTCTTGCGGCATCCATATGTAATCAAGTGTAATATAAATGGTACAAGAAGGCCCTAGTATCAAGAAGGTCCTATGGTTGTAGTGTCCTGGCCAGACTCTCATAGCAATTGGTATCGTAGTGAGTTGATACCTCAACAATTGGTATCAGAGCAAGTTGATACCATAATAATTGATATTAAAGTAAGTTGATACCATAACATATATAATATATAAAATGTGAGTAATCTTCCATCTTGCATCATGTGGTGTGTGTTATTGATTTTAGTTTTTGGTCAAACTACATGATATAATGCACACAGCAAATGTCATAGTCCTCAAAAGGCTGTGGAACTTAACCAAAATAGTCATTTTGAATGAAATATATGTCCATCTATTAAGAGTTCCAGCACATATATAACTGAAATATTTAAACTTTTTGACGATTATTCTAACCTTTGATGCATTATGTAGAGTTGCTTGCACTTAAAAGGCTTTCAAGGACTTGGAATTTTTTTTGCATTGATAGAATTGTTGTTTGGAGGACATTTTTTCTTTAGACTTGACCTTGGTATGAAACTCTTTATTTTCTTTCACCCTTGATATCCATTAATTTTACTAAAAATTTGGTTTCAATAAGTGTAATTTCTTAGTTACTTCACTTTTTCAGAGATTGATGGTTACCTATGGGAGGAATGGAAGGAAAGACATGTAGAAGCATCCGAGGATAATAGTAGGATCGATTGAACAAAGTGTTATGGAATGATATATAGCAGATACGGTAGTCGTAGAAGAAAAAAGAAAAATAAAATCATACAAGCACAAAACATAGAAAATTTATGTGGTTTGGAGTCTCTTGCTCCTACGTCCATAGCTGTATAGAATAATATTTTTACAAAGAATAGAAAGTTACATGAAGTTTATAATAGATAAGAATAAAGAAGAATTTCTTTTTTTTCTTTTTTTTGGATGTAAGAACAGTCCCAAATAAGAAAAAGAAACCTCTCCTAGAGACGATTCACTCATCTGGTAATCTTCTAGGATTACTTACAAGAAGAACTCCTACCTTCTTACAAGAAGAACCCTTGCCTTTTCTCTCCTTTCTTTCTCTCTTGGAAAAAGCATTATTTTTTCTCCTAAAAAAACTCTGGGCTGCTCTCTAGACCCTTAGGACGTCTCTACGTTCTACCAAGCCCTTGCTGCCCGTAGACTTATTTAAAGGCCAAAAATTGCTTCAATCCAAGTCCAAAATGGAGAATAGAGTTCAATCTAAACTCAAATCAAGCTCGAGGCCATCAAATCACGCCCAAATTAAATTTCAGCCATCTTATCGCACTCCAGATCGACGTCTAATCAAGCTTGATCAAGCTCCATCAAGTCGCAATCAATGCTAGCTATCGAATCACGCCTCCTGCACTCGTAGACCGCTCGTAGATCGAGTATTTGGAAGTTCCTGGCCAATCCATGTGCGCCGGCTCATTCGAAAAGATGAAAACACTTCTGTAAGTCACATGAGAAAAATCGTAGACCCCTTAGGGGTCTATGCCCACCACATGGACCACGTCGGTCCGCCATGCGGTGGTGGACCGTGGTATGCCATGAGTCTAGGCCGCACATGCATGTGTGCTATGCATGCGCTCGCATGCTGGGCCACGCGCCTGCATGGGCTGCTAGCACTCTCGCACACCTGCTGGGCTGTTGACACTTGGGTGGCACTAGCCAGTAGCCGAGCCCACTGCTAGCCAATTTGTGGGCCTTGCTGGACCACATGCTGTGGTTCTCATGGTTTTGTATCTCATGTGTTTTCTTTTGAGCTTTTTTTTTAAGTTTTTTGGATCTTGATTTTGTATTGGATGAATTAGACTCTACCATCCAATAGATAATTCATTAAAGTTCTTAAACTTAAGGTATGTCTCACTTGATGTTTGTTTCCCTGGTTCAATGATAAATTAATTTAGCTTGGAAAAACTTTTATTATTATTGTAGCAGCTTATGTGCAATCCACTTTTCGATGCCAATGTCAAGTTATTGGTTACTGAAATTAGAAATTTGTGAATGCTCTTGGGTATAAATGAATGCTTTACTTGTTTGTTGGCATATTTATGCAGTTTAGGGTGTTAGCCAGTATACTTGTTGGAGTTTCGTGATCCATAGCATAGTTAACTTGTGATAATGTTTATCTTATTTAAAATACTTTTGTGTCAGAACTGTTGGTCATGTGTTGGCCTTAGAAGATAAGTGGGGGAAGAGGGTTCTATGTTTATTTAAATATATTGTCATGTTAGATAATATAAAGAGGAAAATGTCTAATGTTATCCTTTGTTAGATATTTTATATTTGAAGGAACTTTTATTGGATCTACTCAATTCTTTTGGATAATGCATGGGTGTAAATATGATAAGCTTTTTTATGTTAAGGGTTCTAACGTACTTGTAAGAATCCAAATAGACATGTATTTAGTTTCATATAGATTATCATTGAGAAGATCTTGGATATTTATATAGGACCAAGTAATTCAAATAATATCTTCCTACTAGTTTTTTTGGATAAAATCATAAATTATTACAAATGATATCAATATCGATCCAATTCATAATTTATATGGATTAGGGGATACTGCAGTATAGATTCATTGGAACTGACCATAGATCGATTGTGATATTTGTGAATGAAAACATAGATCTAGATTCTTAGTTTGGTGATGACGCCATGGCCTAATTAAATGATGAGAGTATGTGAGAATCTGTATGAGTATGTATTTAGTTCCGCATCGATTATTCATTGAAAAGATCTTTAGTACTTACATAAGATAAAGAAATATAAATAATATTTTTTAACTAAACTTTTTAAATGAGATCCTAGGTTATGATATATTTTAATAATTTAAGTTTTAAGTTATATTTTGATAAATTTAGAATAATTTTTTTTAGGTTAAGATAATTTTTTTATAGTTATAAAATTATATTTCACATTTGATAAGTTACTTCTCTCTCTAACAGATTCTTAATGCCAATATTGTTCAATAATGTCTTTTGTCCTTATTTTAATAGAATTTATGCCGGTAATGCCAACCTACTTCCCCCATATTTTATCAAAACTTACGCTTTTGTTATCCTTGCTTATGAATTTTAGACTAGCATGGCCTTGATCTTCTGTATGCCGTCTTAGCTTTGATGCAGTTTTTCGTGGAGTCACCATGTTGGGATAATTTTATCCATTATTTCCTATTTTGTGTTTTAATATTGGCTTATCACTCATTTGTTACTTTTTGTTACAGTTGCCAAAACAAAAGAATTCATTTGAGCATGGCCTTTTCTTACTTTGCTATGCGGACATTGTGATAGATTTGAAGGCCTAATACTATATGCAAAATTTAATGGTGTCTAGCCGATGACTTTTTTTTTTTTTTTTTTTTTTTTGTTCATTTCCTATTATCGAGTGCCGTCGTACAGCAGAAGTAATGACCGATTGATGTAATTTGGCTACCCATGGAATTAAACAAATTTAAATATCTACTCCAATTTAAATATATCATTTTGTTTTTCCGAAAATTGATGTTTTCAATTAATGGCTAATTGTGGTCCTTGTAACGTCTATTTTTCCGAAAGCTGAAAGGGGGGGGGGTGCAGCTTTACCGATGTGAGCCACAGTCCAGTGTGATTTTATGCACAAATTGAGCCCAAATTAACTAGACCCACGAACGAAATTCGGCTGGAAGATCAAGAGTGGGGCCTCGCACATGGCCCATAACGGCCCACTAAATAAAATGGGTAAGTTTTAGCCTCTCCATGGGCCGTGATGGATACATGCTGCAAGTGTTGAAGAATCCTGAAGATCATTGGCACGATGATTGAACGGACCCTGCATGTCATCAGTATGCAAGATTAAAATCACGACGTCGGCCAATCGTATGTTCGTTTATTTAAACCTGGGCAACATCAATATCTTAACGTTCACCTCTTCACGATCTGTGAATGATCACAACCGTCCATGATCTCCTTCGTACTAAAAGAATTATTTTAGATAACACGTGTAGCTCTTCCATTCTTCTCATGATTGCGGAACATCTTGAGATATTGATTTAGTAACTTCCATTTCCCAACGGAACTAGGAATAAGGCTAGCAAAAAAAATTCAAAAATTCACATCGCCTCACCCTCAGTACCTATATGTATGTATATATTATATAAGACCGGCTTCAGGCCTTTTCTCCCATCAGTCTCTACAAATTTCCCTTCCTCCCCGTTCTCTCGCTTTCTGTGATTCTGTTCCTTCTTCCAGCATCCAAGAGTCAAGAACGTCTCCAAAGATGACGAAATCCAAAGGCAAGGCGGTCGATGAAATCCATCTCCCACGCATGACTCCTGCATGGGTGCTGGGTTTGGCGCAGCAGCGGAACGGCACCGAGCCATGCTTCATCATGGCCAAGACCCTCACCAAGACCGACCTCGACGCCGGGCAGAACCGCCTCCTCATCCCCATCGGCTTCGTGAAAGCCCACCTCATCCCTTTCCTCTCCGACGAGGAGAGGACCGCCGCCAACCTTCTCGACCAAGAGAGGAAGCGCAAGAAGCCCAGCACCGGAGATGAAGACCTCCTACGCCGGGAGACCAAGAAGATGAAACCGGCCGAGTCCGGCGGTGGGGTTCAAGAACCAGGCGAAGGAGAGACGTCCAAGGAGAAGATCAAGAACAAGAAAGAGGCCGGGAGGAAGCACGGAGGGCTTCGTGTGCCGGTGTACGTGGGAGCTTGCATGTGGAAGACGTACGTGATGATGACCCGTTGGGACTCCTCCAACGGCACCATCCTCAAGGGCGACGAGTACTCGAAGTATCTGGCCAGGTGGAGCGGCATCAAGGTGGGCGACAAGGTGGAGTTGTGGGGGTTTCGGGAAGGAGAGATGGGGCGGCCGTGCTTCGTGCTCCACAGGATCGAGGAGGAAGTAACCGATCAAGGGGGTTCAGGGACCAGGGTGTCTGATCTCCGGCAAACAGAATGATCCTTGATTCCCTCCAACCATTGGTTGCCTTGTCATTATTATTACCCTTCTTTCTTCTTTTTGGTTCAAGTGGTTCGTCTGTGAAAGAGTGGGAACTTGTGTTTAAATCTGAGATTTATTCTTTTATTAAGATTTGATTTATGTATAATGTAATTATCATACGGGAGTAGGTTATTAATTAATTTGGTGAATAATAGATACTGTAATATATCATTTTTGAGAATATTCTTGGTTCAATTACATTTTCTTGCTTTTGTTTTTCATGACATCTCAATTAGACATTGGATGCAAGGGAGGCGTAGCATCCTTGCGGCCAATAGAATATTTTATATATCTTTTGAATCTAGGAAATATAAGGGTGAATATAACATTATCATTCTAATGTTTGTTGGCACTGTTTATCTTGTATCCTTAGCGGTCTTCAATGCTGTAATAGAATGTTTCATTTTCTCTCATGCTAGGGACATAATCGTCCTCCCTCATTTCATTTCATTGCATAATTGAGTGGAACACTTAACGTTGCTCAACTATGCTTAGTTCTTGAGTACGTTTGAGGCTAATTAGTGTACATAACGAGATTGAAGTGGGTTTTCCTTCAAGATATTAGCCTTTTGGTGAATATGGTTGTTTGGAGCAAGCTAGCATGGAGATTTTCATCGGTTCCAGTTTGTTGAATGATAACGTTGAGGTTTCCATTGCTTTTTAATAATTGGTTGTGGTCTTAGAGCGGCGATGTTCTAGTTCCTTGGTTGTGTTGAAATCTCTTTCTTATGTATCTGCCTTAATCTTTGATAGGTTTTTCATGAGGAACATCCTGTATTTATTCTTGTGGGTGCTGATGGTATCCCAGGGCCTTTTCATTTCCTTATTGATAATTATTAATATGTAGAGATAAAAAGGGCTTCACCGTATATTGCTTACCTATTATTTTGTACCAATATAGTTGACGTACCAATATGTAGAGATGAAAAGGGCTTCATTACATAAGTCCTTCAGCCATCTTATCCTTCAGTTATTAAAATTTGAGGAAATATTAGTTTCATCTATGTTATCATTGTAATGTTCAAATTTTTATGAGTTTCTCTAGATATTCCATGGTAATCATTTGACTTTCATGATAATCACATAGTCTCACATTACATGCTCAAACTATCTTGGACATAAAAATATGTTATCTAGAATATGTCTACCTGGTAATTATTCCAAGCCTCTCGTCTCTTCCCCAGCACATGATGACCCATGGTTTAATACATCTTCAATGAAATATTCTCGATGTGCATAGATTTTTTTATATAATATTCAAGATGACCAATGGTTCAATATCTTTATTTCATTTTTTATGTCGTTTGCATTTATTAAGAGTTGAAATCATGAAACCATTTAGAGAATCTTTGTTGGTCTAAACTCATGATTAAATCTTGAACGCTCATTAATCCTCTTTGGTAGAAAAGTTATGTTTTGATAGGTGAAGAGATCTACTTAAATATACGTGTCAAAAGGTCCTCACATATGATAAGATACATTAGGATGGTTTTGGTCTCATAAGATGGTCTTTGGGGTCTGTTGGTGCAGAAACTGATCGTCGCCGGAGGTTGCTGGAGTCAAGGCCGCTGAGGTCGCCGTCGGAGACCTGCAAAACAAAGTCCTGTCCGAAGTCCATGGGGGGCGGCTCCGGCAGGACACTCCGACACTCAAGTCAGCTCCGACCAACAGGAATGGAGTGCTCGAAAATGAGTTTCGGAGCTTAGAGGAGAAGAGGAGAGCTTAGAGAAGACGCTGATCTCTAAGCTCTCCTCTTCTCCTCTAAGCTCCGGAACTCATTTTCGAGCACTCCATTCCTGTTGGCCGGAGCTGACTTGAGCGTCGGAGGATCCTGCCGGAGCCGCCCCTCACGGGCTCCAAACGGGACTTTATTTTGCAGATCCCCGACGGCGACCTCAGCGGCTTTGACTCCAGCGACCTCCGACGACGATCAGTTTCTGCACCAACAGGATCTTTTAAATATTATTTTATGTTGGTAAGAATATCAAAGAATTGTGATATTAAGATTAGCTATTGAATGGTAGAAAAAACCCTAGTGATGGATTTCACCTCCATACTCATCTTTCTCTCTCCCCCTCTCTCTCTCTCTCCCTCCCTCTCTCTCCTTCTTCTTCCTTCTCTTTTTCTCCTACCTTATTTCTTATTCGCTCACCTGAAATCAAAGTCGTGTATCTTTATGAATGCTTTATGGGTTAAGATGGCATCCTAGCATCAATAAATCATCTCATCCTCCTATCAGGTGGTGCCTCACTCCTTGGGTGAAAAAAAAAACCATCTAAAGTTCAAATTTTGATGTGACAATTATTTTTTTTCCATTTTTTAATAGTAAATTTGTAAAGGTAAGTGGTCAAATTCTCTTATATGGAGTTCAGGTCAAAAAAGAGGGGAGAGAAGTTGGGAGCTATCGCCTTTGAGGGTGGGAGTCTTCTAACATGTAATCGATTTTCTTATAAAATTAAAATGCTCGAACAGGTGACATGCTTCCCTATTGAGTAAGTAATAAATTATATTTTCGTGCCTGTGATAAAGAGCAGCATCAAGAGGTGCATATTTATGCACTAGAGTATGTTTACGATAAGCAATTTACAGTCTTAAGTCATTTACAGATATAAATATACTTTTTACGAAAAAAAAAGAAAACACAAGTATATGAGTGCATGGCATCATAGAGCACTAATTACGAACTTATCTTCAATAGTTTTTTTATGATTCCGACAGTTTTCCCATATATTTGCAATTCAGAAGTTATAAAAAATAAATTTAAAAAAAACATGGTATAAATTATAAGGAGTGCTAAATGTACACTCATGTGGAGTTGGTTTTAAAATAGGAGACATGTATCCCATAACCTTGATTTCTTGAGCTTTACTGGATTCGGCTAAAATCCATACAAACATAAGAAAGACATGGTGGCAAGATTCATTGTAAAAAAATGAGGGAAGAGGGTGAAAATTAGAGATATCTTTTTGATGATGTATGAAGGAGTTTCTTTGTGTGGCTCAATTTTTTTTAATATTTTTTTTTTGAATTTATTTTTCTTCAAATATTTTTTAAAATTATTTTTTTATTTATTTTGGATGTTGAACCATTCGATTTATACATGCACAAATAAATTGTTCTATCCATACATGCATGTGCATCCACACATCTAGACTAAGTCAGCTTTCCAAAATTTCTTGGAGGATTTTTACAAAGTTTTTATTCCATACGCAAGCTGTTAATTTCACCCACAAATTACACCAACTAATCATAAACAAGCAGATAGTTGATTCCAAAGTTCCATATAGAGTTTCTATTAGGTGAGATTGGACAAAGAGAGGTTCATTTCATAACTACCAACATGTTTTTTTAAGGTTCCAAGATAAAATCTTGGAAGCATCCTGTTGCATTTGCAACATAACCAAGATCAGCATTCCAATACATTTGTCTCGGTAGATGGAAGGACCATTTCCATTTCTCATGCACATCTTTGTCTCGTTCCGGAAATGACATGGGATGGCAACATTTCAGCAATAAGATCCCTTCCCTTCTCGGAATGGCCAATTATTCCTTCCCACTTGAAACGTGGCAACCATTAAAAAATAAGAGAGCTCAATCTCTTTTCCCTTGTCCCTTTTCTTGTCCTGTCCAAATCCCTCTGCATTTTTTGCAGCCACCCTACCAGTCTCTCTCTTTGGCACCATGTATCTCCCAACAGTGAGCGGAGATAAAATTTATCTCGGCCCAAGGATGTGGTTGAGCGCCGTCGTACAGCAATCGATACAATTTGGCTATTCATCGAAATAAACAAATGTAAATATCTACACCAATTTAAATATATTATTTTATTTTTTCCGAAAATTGATGGTTTCAAGTAATGGTTAATTACGGTCCTTATAACGTTTTTTTTCCCGAAAGCTGCTAATTGGGCCAGATGACATCCACTATGACATGCAACATCCCACCAGGTTCAGTGAAATCTCGCGGGCAGCTATACGGACGTGAGTCATAGCCCAGTGTGAGTTTATGCACAAATTGAGCCCAAATTAACTAGACCCACGAACCAAATTCAGCTGAAAGATCACGAGTGGGGCCTCGCACATGGCCCATAACGGCCCACTAACTAAAATGGCCCAAGTTTAAGCTTCTCCATGGGCCAACACGAAGACGTTCTGATAGTATTGAAGAATCCGGGAGATCATTCGCACGATGATTGAACGGCAACAACGATTGACCACTCGCATGTTGGCTTATTTAAACCTGGGCAACATCAATATCTTAACGTTCACCTCTCCACAATATCTAGAGTGAATTAAAGGATTATAATTACCCACATTTTGGAAATACCTGTATATTAATTAGCTGCAAAAGTTATTTTATCATTTGGTGTTATTCTAATAGCAAGCTTACTTATATTTCATGAAAGTAATTGGTGCATGCGACGTTAAATGCTTTTTTACTGCAACAAAGAAGTGGTGCAGTGTGATGCTCAAGCATCCATTGCTTTATATTCATGGTTTTTCTTTTCTTTCAGTGTGCAATATAATTTTTAGTATTTTTTTATAATAATTGTACTGCTTGTGAAAATCTATTGGCTTGTTTCTGCTCAGATTTTAAAAAACATATCAGTTTTTTATCCACTTATAATATTTCCATCTAAAGAATGCCGGTTATTTGCTCCCTTACCATGAGTTTAAGAGCGGACCATAGTTTGTTTGTAGAAGTTAGTTACAAGATATGGTGCAGAAAAGATATAGTTGTATACGTGCTTGTTTTGTTGTCCATGAGAGGTTACAGTTGGGAGTAATGTGGTGTAATACTTGATATCTTCTAGTTTGGTTTGGTAGTTACCTATGGGAGGAATGGAAGGAAAGACACCTAAAAGGATCTAAAGATAATTAATCAAAGTTCTCATACTTAATATATGTCTCACTTGATGTTTGTTTCCCTAGTTCAATGACAAATTAATTGAGCTTGGAAAAACTTTTATTATTACTTGTGACAGGTTATGCGCAATCCACTCTTTGATACCAACGTCAAGTTAAACTAGAAATTTGTGAGTGCTCTTGGGTATAAATGAAGCTTTACTCCTTTGTTGGCATATTTATGTAGTGTATGGGTGTTAGCCAGCATACTTGTTGGAGTTTCGGGATCCAGGGCATAGTTAACTTGTGATAATGTTCATTTGATCGTAGCCTTTTCTTATTTCGGTATGTGGACATTATGATAGTTTTGAATGCTTGATGTGATATGTGTAACATTTTTTCCTTTTTTTGGTTCATTTTCTATTATAAGTGCCATCGTACAGCAGAAATAACGACTGATCGATGCAATTTGGCTATTCATCGAATTAAACAAATTTAAAATATCTACACCAATTTAAATTTGTTATTTTATTTTTCCGAAAATTGATGGTTTCAATTAATGGTTGATTATGGTCCTTATAACGTCTATTTTCCCAAAGTTGCCAGTTGGGCAGAAAACATGCAATATGGTAGTTTTCCAATGTTTCCCACCGGTATCATTGAAATATGGGGAGCAGCTACACTGACGTGAGTCATAGCCCAGTATGATTTTATGCACAAATTGAGCCCAAATTAACTAGACCCACGAACCAAATTCGACTGAAAGATCGCGAGTGGGGCCTCGCAGATGGCTCATAACGACCCACTAACTAAAAATTGCCCAAGTTTCACTTCTCCACAGCCACAACACGAATACATTCTGCTATCATTGAAGAATCCGGGAGACCATTCGCACGATGATTGAACGGCCTTTGCATGCTATTGTGATGATCGAGCAAATATTGGACTCGATCAGATCCTCGGTATATAAGATTAAAATCATGATGCGGGTCCATTGTATGTTCGCTCATTTAGACCTGGGCAACAGCGACATCTTGACGTTCACGTCTCCACGATCTGTGAATGATCACAACCGTCCATGATCTCCTTCCTACTAAATGAAGCATTCCTAGATTACGAGTGGTAGCTCTTCCATTCTTCTCGCGACTGCGGAACGTTTGAGATATTGATTTAGTAACTTCTATTTCCCAACAGAACCAGGAATAAGACCAGCAAAAATTTTCAAAAAATCACATCGTGCATATATGCATAAGACCGGCCTCGAGGCCTTTTCTCCCATCAGTCTCTCTGACGATTCCCTTTTTTCTCTATTGTTTCTCGCTGGGTTTGTTCTGTTCCATCTTCCACCATCCAAGAATCAAGAAGGTCTCGAAAGATGATGAAATCCAAAGGCAAGACGGTGGATGAAATCCATCTCCCATGCATGACTCCTGCATGGGTGCTGGGTTTGGCGCAGCGGCGGAACGGCACCGAGCCATGCTTCATCATGGCCAAGACCCTCACCAAGACCGACCTCGACGCCGGGCAGAACCGCCTCCTCATCCCCGTCGGCTTCTTAAAAGCCCACCTCATCCCTTTCCTCTCCGACGAGGAGAGAGCCGCCGCCGATCTTCTCGACCAAGAGAGAAAGCGCAAGAAGCCCAGCACCGGAGATGAAGACCTCCAAGGCCGGGAGACCAAGAAGATGAAACCGGCCGAGTCTGGCGGTGGGGTCCAAGAACCAGGCGAAGGAGAGACCTCCAAGGAGAAGATCAAGAACAAGAAAGAGGCCGGGAGGAAGCATGGAGGGCTTCGTGTGCCGGTGTACGTGGGAGCTCGCACGTGATGATGACCTGTTGGGACTCCTCCAACGGCACCATCCTCAAGGGAGACGAGTACTTGAGATATCTGGCCAGGTGGAGCAGCGTCAAGGTGGGCGACAAGGTGGAGTTGTGGAGGTTTCGGGAAGGAGAGACGGGAAGGCCGTGCTCCGTGCTCCATAGGATCAACGAGTAAGCAACCGATCGAGCGGGTTCAGAAGCTGGTGTTTGATCTCGGAACAGCAAAGGATTCTTGATTCTTTCCAACCAATGGTTGGCTTTTCGTTATTATTGCTGTCCATGTTTTATTTTTTTTCCGGTTCAAGTGAAAACGTGTGGTTCATCCGTGAAAGAGTGGGAACTCGTGTTTAAATTTGAGATTCTTTCATTAGGGTTTGATTCATGTATCTATGACAAGATAATGTATTTATGATACAGAAGATCATTATAATTTGGTAAATAATAGACACTGCATTATTATTTTTGATTCAATTATATATTTTCTTGGTTCTATTTCTCATAATGATGGATGCTCCAGCTCTCCCTCAAGCGCCCAACATATATCCTTGCTGCTAATCTTTTTCGTCGTGCTAATCTCCGTCCAAAGCCCCTTTGCCAGAATGTCTTTTGTGCTGGGTTTTGCAAGGAGGAGTTTGTGTTTTTGATGATTCTTGGATTTACGAGTTTTGGTACAACAGAAGTCTTTTTTGGCATTTTATAAATAAATCAATAACAAAAAAAATTCATGATTCAGAAGGTGAATGGACATTACATATTATACATATCCTAGAAAAATTAGTTCAAAAGAAAATATTTATCTCTTTTTATGCGTAATATTGCACTTCCTGTACTATAATTATTCAGGAACAGGACTTCCATGATTTTTAGAATGTTTGGCTTACGGTTTCATGAAAGCATTTTGTGCTATCTCTTTTGCTTCTATATTTCAAACATCCTTGGAGTTATATTTTTTTCACTAGCAACCGCAGCTAATATATTGCATGTTGGTGGAATGTTCTGCATGTGCCGCTCTTTGATCATTCTAGATTATGGCTAGAGAAATTAGTGCGTGATTTAAGACAGAAAATGCACAAAAAAATTGGTACAAACATTGTGAGGGTCTATATATGATTTCTTGCTGTATAATACCTCAACTTCTCTTTGACATAGGAGTCCAATAGTTGGTCTTGATTGGGATCATTCTGTATGCATCTTAAATCGGCTTTCCATCCTAATGATCAATTAGGGCTTGTTTTAATAATTGGACCAAAAATCCTATGAAATTCATAGGTTGAACTAGAACAACCAATAAAATCAAGTTGGACTAGGTCCATACTTATAAATATTTAGTGTATTTTTGGAGTGGAGTGGACTGGCTTCAATCTCTTAGGACCTATTTGGATGATTGGATGAAAAATTCTATGAAATTCATGAGTTAAGCTAATACAATTAATAAAATTATAGAATTACAGGTAAAGCTATATCTATATTCATAAATTCTAAAAAAAAATTTGAAGTAGATCGATCCAAATCCTATAAGAAGGAAAAAAATCTTTCAAAGATATTTACGAATATTTATGAATATAGATTTAGTTTAATTTATAATTTAATAATTTTAGTGATGATCCGGATCTAATTTATGAATTCTATGGGTTTTTCAATCCACTCCTTCACAAATCCTACAGTAGTATAAATTTTTTTGTACTTTTTTTCCACGGTGCCCACAACTTTTTTTCAATTTATTCTTTTCACATGAACATGTATAAGCAATTACGCCCTGGCACGCATGCACATCACGTAAGCGGCAAATTTCAGCACTCAATATAAATTGACGCCACTTTGTGCTTCCGCCTTCCCGCGTCTTAGCGTTCATCCATCATTCGTCGTGAGTGCCACGCTAACAATGGTCTTACCGGAACAACGTATCCAACGGACCCAAAACTGACAAAAAAAATTCCTATGCGAGCATCCAATCCATTTCTTTATAAAAAAATCCGGCTTTTCTTTATAACCACTATGAAGTCTAGTATATCATCACAATCTGGATTGATATAATACACAGGCCCAATATTAGTTTTAAATGATTTGAACCTCTCCTGACCCACCAATTTCCGGACTGATGTAATATGTAACTCACGGAAGTACCAAAAGGCTCTGTAATAACAAGAAGGGGAGCAGATGAGTGGGTTTTGATTCTTGGTTTTACGAGTTTGGGTCTGAGATTTTATTTTTTTAAACAATTCATCCGTAAAGAAATAACAAAAAAAAAAATTTCATGATTCACGAGGTGAATAGACACTACATAATATATATCAATGGGAAGTTAGTTCAACTAGATGTTCTTGATCACGTTTCTTAATCTTAATTAATAATGGATACTCATGCTATAAATCAAACTTTATGTTATTGATTATTTTTCATAAAATATAATCAATTACATGAAGTTGCTGAACTGGCTGTTTTAAAAATTTGAAGGAAATTGTTGGTTTGTTATATTAATCAATTCTCCCATCTTCTCCATAAGAAGAAGGAATGCAATATTTTTCTAGTTCGAAAAATTTGGAGAGACTATTGATTGGTGGAAGCACTCCATATGAAGATTTTGTATCTAAAGGGAATTCTTGAGCGGCAATAGCTCTCCAAACTCAAATTAGTGGTAATGTTCATCCTAAAGATCTTGATGAGAAAGATGTAATAAAAATCACCGACCTATTTGACTTAAGAAAAATTGATGGGATTTTGTCTTGTAGGAAATGTTAATAGAGGTAAGAAAATCAAATACAATCAAGGAAGAAGGGAAAGAAGGGCAGCCATCTTACCATAAAATATTTCCTACATATTTTTGAGTAATCCTAATCATGTATAGATTTGGATAGTGAGCTTTTCTTCATCTGACCCATCTTTGTTGAAGTTAGATAAGTGGGCTCAGCCTTTCCTTACATTGACATGGTTGATGCTCTCATTCTCTTTTGGTTGTAGCCTTATTGCTACTATCTTACCTTAGGATCATGCAAAAGACGGATGATGACCATCCACCAATCACATGGTAGATCTAAAGTTCTCTTGCTTGAGGTATGAAAAAAAAGATCCAAAGGACTAACCGTTCATTTTAGTTACCTAATGATGCTTGAGGATTTTTTTTTCTTTTAATAAATAGGATGCTTTGGCCTATACCTAATTAAAACCCAAATCATAGTTGCAACTTGAGAATATCTCTTCAGGCTTGGTTATATGACCCATTTAAAACCTTGTAAGAACTTAAAGCTAGAAAATGAAAGTCGGATGGTGTTCTTTACCTTTCAATGGAACTTTGCTAGCCATTGTCATTCCATGAACTTGATCACCAACGACTTTGCAAGAGTATTCTAGTTTTTATGTTCAATCAACACTTGATAGCTAGAATGGAGAATAAATATACAAAATGATGGAGACCTGCAATATGACAATAACAATTATAGCATTTAAGTTAAAGATCAAAATAACAACATTGCATTTTGAAATAGAGTCATTTGGCCTCTGCTTAAAAAAGAAGGTCAAAGATGTTTATAATTTAACAAATGATTACAAGCACAAAGAGGAAAGAACAAAGCATTGAATTGCTCAAAAATGATTATAGTCCTTGAAATGCTTAGATGGTTATTAATTTAACAAGCATCTGATACATTTTCTCAAAGAAAGCATACGGTTATGTTGGAGTTATTTCAACAAAATAGATTATATCAACTAATTCATAAATAAGCAAGGAATTAACATTGCTCTAGGGTTTTGACTGTGTTGGAAATATGGTTTCCTCATGCTTACCTCAGGTAAAGTATAAGATTATATATAGTTCATTGTTTTCCAATTTGTAAACATAAAGAGTCGAGCATAGAGAAACAACCCTTATGACTCATGCATATTATATATCCTGGATATGTAAATGCATGTCTGAATATTTTGATGTTCATCTATATATTTTGTATGTACTATAATCACTCCTAAAAAGAAAAATAAGTGAATAAACAAAGTACAACTTATGAGTGCCGCATTGCATCCTATTAGAATATTGATTAGTTATGTTGTTGACTTAAAGATTGATTTTGATGATAACAAAGAGTTTTGAATATAAGTTATAAAATCTAAATTTATTTTTGAGGATGTGTAGTTTAAATTTCAAGTGCGCACAATGATTTAAGTGATTTTCATCAATTAAATGGAGTACCACCAATTAAGAGATCATTGAAGAAAAACTAGACTTGATAAATCTTAAGAAGGATGGTTAATAAGAGTTAAATCAAGTTTAGAAAGCAAGTCTAGTCTATAAATGAATTTGGAGAAGAAAAGCTGCTAAAAATCTCATGGCATACAACTTAGTCGACTAAGCCAGAAATTAGTCAACTCAGTCTTAGATGATAAAGAAGATAGAAAGCACAAAAAGATCAAAATTCAGGATCCAGAAGATTTAGTTGATTAAGTCAGAAAGTTAGTTGACTCAGTCTCAAAGAATAGCAGTATGACAGAAAGATAGATTTTTAAATTTTGTCCATTTAGCAGATTAAGTCGAACTGAGCAGACTAAGACTTAGTCGACTTAGAGAAACTTAGTCGACTAAGTTCACTATAATGGCTAGTTTTTTCAGAACTACACTTTTTCAATTCCAACTTTTTTTCAACAGCTATTTTTTTTATTTCTAACGGCTAGATTACTTCTGAAGACCTCTAAAATAAATTAAAAAGGTGGAAAACTTTAAGGATATATAAAAAAATATTTTGAGCATTAAAGAGAGACTTTTGGAGTATTTTATTGAGTATTCATTGAGAAACCAAAAAAAATGAGTTGTAAAGAGAAGAGGAGTTATTTTCATAATTATCCTTTATCCTTCCATTACAAATCATCCTCAAACAAGTGAGAACAAGAGCAAAATGAAGTGAGAAAGTGTTTAAGTCAAGAATCAAGGAGCTTCATCATCACTCAAGCATTCAAAAAGAAGTCAAGCGTTCAACTATCATCATTCGGACTTCTTTTGATTCTTCAAAGAGTTTTATTTTTCTAAACTTAATCTTTTGTATTCATTTTTTGGTTTATTATATTTTAAGTTTCCTAGGATGAAAAATTTGAGTTGGTTCAAATCTAGAGTTGGATATTATAAAGATTTGATTGGTGAGCCTAGGATAAAATCAATCGAGGTTGATTATTAATTTGAAAAAAAATAATCATTTATGAGATTTTGGTTGGTGATCCGAAAAAATCAACTGGATTGATGGTGAGCTCAGAAAATAATCTTGTATGATTTTAGTAAGTAAGCCAAGAAAAATCAGCTGTATTTGATTATAAGCCCAAAAAATAATTGGACTGTAATTCTAGTTGTGCATTATAGTTGAATTTTTAAGTAATTTACTTAGAGAGTGAACGTAGGTCCCAAGTTTGGTGCCAAATCTCTATAAAAGCTTGGTGTTTGTATTTGTGTAGTTTCATTTCTATTGTTTTTCATCCATACTTATGTTTCATTTTATTTTACCAAGCACACAATATTAAAATTTAGCATATTCATAGTTTAAATCTTTAAATACCTAATTCATCTTCTCTCTTGGGTAGCCATTCTTGGGCAACATATGTAAAAAAAGCTGAGTCTGGAATATTATAGCTCATTGTATTTTGCACCATGGATGCAAAGGAAAGTGTGGATCCGATCAGGTGTAAAGACGAAATCCTCAATTTTGGATTATTTCCTTTGCATGAAAGAGTGATTGATTTTTTTCATGACATCAACTATTGGATCACATTTTACATAGTTTTTAGAGCTCTACAATCTCAGCTTACCATCATCAGGATCACGAGATGGACATCATGTTTTAAAAATTTTGCAAAGTGTATTTAGTGGTTTTATACTGTGAAAAAAGATCAATCATTCTTTTATCAAAAGATACAATCGGCACCCTAAATCCTTGGGTTCGGGCTAGGTTGGTTGGCTCAAACCCAATATGTGTGTAGATTCTTCCACTCCACCATGCCCACATCATGTGATCCCTCTTTGAGATGAGGGTAGGGCTGTCAGTCTAGCTCGTTGTTTAATTTGTTCGAAATATTCAAATTATTTTTGAGTCATGTTCGACTCACTCGTTAAACTATAGAACCAAACACAAATAAGATTTTTAAAGTCAACACTTTAACAATCCAAATTAGAACAAGCCTTTATTTGATCATATTCGAATCGATAAAAGCTCAATAAAATAAATAATATATTATATATTATATATATTTATATACATATTATGCTAATATACATTTTGGTTTAAATTTTTCAAACTATACAACTAGACTTATCAACGGGTCGGGTTAGGTTCAGAATCTGGATATCCAAATCCAAACTTGATCTTAGTTACTGGTACTAGACCCGGATTCGAATACCCAACGGGTCTGGCCTTGAAGTACTAGAACCAAACCCTAATGGATCCTGAGTATCCGGACCTGATTCTGGGACTCAAAACTAAGAGAGTGAGAGATAGTTCTGAGATCCAAAACTGAGAGAGGGAGAGACTGAGAGGAAGACAGAGATTGAGAGAGGGAGAGAGGGAGGGGGTCTGGTTGCTCGGTGGTGGCCGACGAGCGAGATCAAGAGAGGTAGAGAGAGGGAGAGGATCCGGCCATCGATGAGGGAGATTGAGAGAGGGTGATTGAGAGATAGAGAGGAAGAGAGGAAGGGGGTTCGGTCGCTCATCACCTGTCGGTGAGCAAGATCGAGAGAGGAAAAGACTGAGAAAGAGAGAGAGAGAGAGAGAGGAAGATCGAGAGAGATAGAGAGAGGGAGAGAGGAAGAGAGAGAGAGGGTGTCCGATTCGCTCGTCGACCGTCGTGGCAAGATCGAGAGAGGGGGGAAGAGAGAGAAGAGAAAGATCCGACCGCTAGCGAGGGAGATCAAGAGAGGGGGAGACTGAGAGAGGGAGACGTAGAGATTGAGAGAGGGAGAGAGGGAGGGGGTCCGGGTGCCGACCAAGGAGATCGAGAGAGGGAGAGATTGAGAGAGGGAGAGAGGCGGGGGTTGGGTCGCTCACCATCCGTCGACGAGCGAGATCGAGAGAGAGAGAGACTGAGAGAGAAAGAGAGGGAGAGGGTCTGGCCGCCAATGAGGAAGATTGAGTGGGAGAGGAGCGGAGATCGAGAGAGGAAGAGAGGTAGGTTGGAAAAGAAAAGGCTGGATTTTTTATTATTTATAATATATATAATATTATTATATTATATTATTCAGGTTTTGGATCTATCAGGTCCGGATATTAAATATCCAGATCCTATCCGTTTACATTATGATTTATCGAATCTGGATCTGGATCCGAATAAACAGGTCTGATGCTAATATTAGATCCAGACCCATCGAATAAATACTTATGGATCTCCGATCTGGATCCATCCTGTTGACAGCTCTATGTACAACCTATTTAACCCATTTATTATTTTTATTTAAAATATTTGAACTATGGCTTATGGATGATAAAATTTGAACGGCCCGTGTTCGATCCATAAAAATTTTCAGCATCGCACGGTTGGTGCTTTTCTTCTTTTTTTTTTTGGTTAGTTATCTTTTCCTCTTCTCTTTTCCAAAAAGCCCTAGACATGACCTTACCATCTGCTGCCTGTCTCTTCTATGTAGGCACGTCGAGGTTCGCGAGTTCCTCCATGCCACCCACTCCACCGCTCGCTCCCATCGATCGCTCGCACTAATCAGCAGCCATCAGATCGAGCGATCGAGATCCTCCGCCTATTCCTCCTCTCGAGGTGGTCCTCTCATGGCACCCTTCTCCACCTATTCCTCCTTTCGAGGTGATACTTCCTATCATGCCCTGAGCCCAGCATCCAGATCGGATATGTGACGGCCGCATAAATCCTAGACTAATGCCCTAGAGAATATCCAAGGCCTATAAAATTACTTACAATTTTAATATCCTACGAATACTATCGATCTCAATCTATAATAGATAATACTGCATAAACAAATTTCATCCTTCTATAATTTACAAAACTAGACAATCCATCTATCACTGATAGTGCTCTATCAAATCGATCCTTTCAATTGTAATTCCAACCATAACCAAATATAGGTATCTTGTAACTCTGAAAAGAAAAGAGAAGAAGGTTGTGAGCTTTACAATCCAGTAAGAATTACTGTACAACTATACCGATAATAATAATTTAAAATTCAAAAGTACAGTAAAATATGAATTCTCATATCAAATATACATATAACAAATCAAATAAATGTGCATCAAATATATCATGTGAAACCTTTTCATTCAATATCTAAATCATAACTTGTCATATCTTTCTCTTATCATACTTTCATCTTTCTTAATCTCTTCTTTCCGGTGTTGGACTAATTAAGATCATGCTTCAATCTCAATTCATGGTCTCACCCATAATCCCACGCATAAGCTCATGGAGGCTGTTCCAGGCATAAGCTTCTAACAGGCTATCAAATCATGGTCTAATTCATAATCCCATGCGTAAGTCCATGGAGGCTATCTCAGGCATAAGCTCCTGACGGACTATTTACATGACGAGACTAGTACAAACTATATTCTTTTTCTTTCAATTATTACTTGTTAAGTTCATCTTATTAAATTTAAATTTTATATTATAATCAAAATAATTATATCATATCCATATGCTCGTACAATCGATCATTAATACACATGTAAATACATAACATACTCATGCTAAAAATTATACCAGCCATAATAGTATCTCCATATAGTAAATAAATAATATAAAATCAATCGGTAAAGTAGCATATATAAACAGTGATCATGTACAAAGACTCTTACCTTAAGTTTGATAAACGAAAGTCACAAGACTATGATCTAGTATCAAAACTCTACTCGATGTCCTCCAGTCCGATAATTTATTCTCCTACAAACTTAATTTAATTTTTCAAAATAAATTAATTAGATCAATTTAAAATTCTAAAAATCCTCTATCGGGGTTCACTAGTGTCCACAATCTATTCTCAAGATTTTTAGGGAGAGAAAATTCATGAAGAGAGAGAAAATTTTAGAGAGAAAAAGTAGAGAAAAATTTTTAGCGAGAAAAAGTGAAGAGAGAAGGTAGAGAGAGAAACTTATTAGGCTTATAATTTAGGTCTTAAGAACCTTGCTCGATATCCTCTCATTCAAGAAATTATTCTCTTATATCTTCAAATTATTTTTTTTAAATAAATCAAATAAATCAAATTAAATATCAAAAATCTTTTATTGGAGTTCGTGGGGTCCACACCTCCATCTCCAAAAATTTTCTTCTTCTAAAATCTCCCATAATCTACTAAAGAAAGAAAATAAATAATTAAATAATTAATCATAAAATGGAAGGGAGAGAATATTTAGATTCTAGATAGAGATTCAAGATCAAGATGGGAGAGAGGGAAGAGAGAGAAACTCTCTCTTTCTCTTCTTTTCTTATTTTCTTTTTTCTCTTTTTTTTTCTTCTCTTTCTCTCATTTTCTTCTTCCTTCTTCATTGTGGAAACAGAGTAGGGGAAAAGGCTCGGCCAATCATCCCCCCAGCAGTGATTCCCCGATGGCAACCATCCCTCTCCTGATAGCTTAGGCCCCCGGACAACCAAGCATAGTCGCATCTGGTGATGTCGGCTGCTTCGATTGAAGGAAACAAAATAATAAAAACTAGGGAAGGTTCTGTCCCTAGTGAAATATGGCAGCCGATGGTTTATTCCGATCGTTAAAAACTTCCTAGAGGTTGGAAAGGGAAGATGAAGAGGGATAGCGGGTCTATACCTCAACTTCGGTAAGGGATTTGCTTCAATTCCGACATCCATAAAGAGCCTAAGCGGTAGATCTTCCAAGAGAAAAATATGGGAAAAAAACGACAGTGGCTACGGCAAATCTCCGATGAGGAGATCAAGTAGTTTAAGGGCATTTAATAGAGGGACCCCTTGGGTTCCTTCTTGCTCGAGGAATTAAGTTTTTATTTTATTTTTTAATTCCGATTAGAAGTCCATTGAAAAAGAAGACTCCTTTTGGGAGTCCTCTGCTTCCGCCGCATGCGTTGCATGAGGTTTCTTTCTTTTTTTATTTTTTTGCTTGCTTTAAATTTTGTGCATGATATTTTACAAAAATTAGGATCCTTACACTTTCGGCCTCCTTCTAATCATCGATGGTGAAGATTCAGTTGATGGAGGTCCGAAACACTCAATCTAAAAATCTTAGAGTCTTCGGCAGCTATAACGGCCCTTTTTTACCTATTCCTCCTCTTCACAATGATGCTTTTGGGCTCTTTTTGGCCATCGACGGTGGAGATCCAGATAATGAAGGTTCGGAGCGCTCTGGTGAATGATGATGATAGCCGATCGAGTGGAATCGGACTCGAACCTAATTCGAACATAGCATACTTAACGAATTTAATCTTAAATAAATATTTTTAATATATCTAAATTTAAATTAAATAATAATTTGAATCAATCGATTTCGAACGGTGACGTGTTAGATGGTGTCCGATTCGTTAGCAGCCAATGGTGAAAGTGAAGTGGCTCAGAACGTCCATGGTTTCTCGTTTCTTTCTCCCTCTAGCGTTCCCCCTTCCGGCCTTCGTCTTCGATTGGAAGCGCCCGATTCTAAGGTTTCGATCGCCGGCTCTCTAGGCATTCGAGGTTCGGTTCTCCTTCGTTTCGATTCCATTGGTTGAGGGCATGGTAGAGGAGGAGGGCAAGATGGGGGTCCAGATGGTGGCCGTACGGGATCCAGGCGATGCTCAAGGAAGGGCACAAGCACTTACCGGGGCTCAACAAGGCGGTGCTCAAGAACATTGACGCTTGCAAGGAGCTCTCCGTCATCACCCGCACCTCACTCGGCCCCAGTGGTGAGAGTTCCCCCACTTAAAATCTCGTTAAGAACTCTGTTTTGTGACCCAAGATTTGATCTTTTAGCGATTTGGTTGGAGTTTTCAAGGTTGCATTGATTCTTACATGGTGATTCTGTGGCACTTGTTCTGCGATTAGGTTTCCATTTTATCGTGCCAATCTGTTCTTTAATCAGTTGAAAAAAAAGAAAATCAATCCAAAGAGATTGGAGCTCGAAATAACGTATAGTTATATGTTTTTGAACCTGAGTTGTTGTGGGAGTGTTCTTTTTTCTTTGCTTGGTCTATATATTTCCATTTCAAGCATTTCCTGCACAACTTACTGGAGTTTCGGACAATGGCAGCTTATTTGATTTTTGTTTTGCTCTGGTTTTCGAATTGTTTAGTGAACGAATGTTGTTGTAGTTGATTTGTAACTCGGGAGCTTTTCTTTTTTTATTTTTTGGCTGGGTTGACAGGTGGAGGGAAGGGTGTATTATTGATGAAAAATTTTTATTTTTGATTTATTTCTGGATCTTTTGCGATCCAATTCTGGCACTTGTCATGGAATTTGTTTAGCTTCGACATGCTTAACTTTGCTATGCTGTACCTCATCAATTCGTGCTTTGCTGGAAAGTTGGGAAGAAAGCTGGTAATCTGGGTTTAGTGGGATTTCATGTGTTGGATTCTTGAATTTATGCATGACATCAGAGAAGAAAACTTTGTAGATTATTTTGAGTTTACCCAAATTTTCATCAGTTTCATATTGAATGACTCTCTGATTATTAGTCATTTTTCTGAAAATTAATTTGTTCTGGAAGATGACTTTTTATTTGTTCGTTTCCAGTTTTGTGAGTCATTTTTCCCTATGCAATCTTTCATAATTATTTGTCTGAAAACTAGAAGAAACTACAAGAAAGACCTGTATTGTTTCACTAGTGAATTATGAAATCATCCCTATACATTTTCTTAATGTCTATACTTATTTATCCCATTCTTAAGAAATTTATTTGGCCTGTCATATTTCTTATATTTGTATCCACATATTTCTTAAACTTATCCCATGGAAGTTGCATACATACGATGTAAAATCGGCAGAAGAGGTCTGAGAAATTGAACATAACCAGAATCTTGTACATGATCAATTGATCGGTCATGTGGATACTTTTTTTGACTCTCTTCCTCTCCACTGCTAAATTAATTATATGAAGAGGCTTTTAAAAAAATTTCAGATTTTAATGGATTTGTTCAAGTCCCATGGAACACTGAATTTATCATCCTTAGTATTGTCCGTCTTCTTGGCATGTGTTGCCAAGAATGCATGTTTAATTTTCGTTCAATTGAAATATCATTTTATATAACTATTTCATATATCCCATTTTCTTATGTCTTCCTACTTGCCTAATTCTGTCGATGGATGGGAGCCTACAATTTGTTTCCCAGGTAATTGATTCCATGGAGGATGGTGGAGATTGTGAGGAAGTTGAGAGATCTGAGGCCAGAGTTGGAGCTTGCCAGGAACTTAGCATAAGTGAAGCAGGGGATGGAGATTGTGATAACCGCCAGGAATTGGATGCTCCTAGGGCAGATGGGGGAGATGGCAAAGAGTGCCCGAACATGGATGGTGAATGCGGGAAAGTTGTCATCACTGAAGCAGAGAGTGGGTTGTGTGATGGTCCTTGCCAAGGGAGTCTTCCTCCCACATACTGTCAAGATCCCATAATAGCTGATGAGATGAAGTTGATGTGCAGCTAACCGCAGAGAGATCAGAGCAGCAACCTTGCAAACGTCAGAAGGTTATGCTCTCCGCACCCGAAGCTTCACAGGAGACTGCTCTTGAATGACTCTCTGATTATTAGTCATTTTGCTGAAAATTAATTTGTTCTGGAAGATGACTTTTATTTGTTCGTTTCCTATTATAAGCGCCATCGATTTGGCTTAAATTTCTCGATCAATTGCAATATATTATTTTATTTTTCCCAAAATTAACAGTTTCAATTAATGGCTAATTGTGGTCCCTATAACATCTATCTTCTCCGGTGTGCGCTAATTGGGTCGGATAACAGTTTCGATGTTTTCCCGCCGCATCGTTGAAACCTGCGGTTGAGCGGTCATAATCCTGCGTCATCGTTGAAGCCTGACTGGAGATCATGGTTATGGTTCCAGATTTTATGCACAATTAATTAGACCCACGAACCAAATTCGGCTGAAAGATCGCGAGTGGGGCCTCGCACATGGCCCAGAACGGCCCACTATCTAGAATGGCCCATGTTTAAGCTTCTCCATGGACCAACACGAATACACTCTGATAGTATTGAAGAATCCGGGCGATCATTGGCACGATGATCGAACGGACACTGATTAAAATCACGACGTCCGCCAATCGTATGTTGGCTTATTTAAACCTGGGCAACATCAATATCTTAACGTTCACCTCTCCACGATCCTTGAATGATCACAACCGTCCATGATCTCCTTCCTACTAAAAGGAAGTATTCTTGGACAACGAGTGCAGCTCTCCCATTCTTCTCAGGATTGGGAAGATTTCAGATATTGATTTAGTAACTCCTATTTCCCAACAGAACTAGAACTAGGAATAAGACCGGCAAAAAAAAAAAAAATTCAAAAATTCACATCGCCTCACCCTCAGTACCTATATGTATATATTATATAAGACCGGCTTCAGGCCTTTTCTCCCATCAGGCTCTACAAATTTCCCTTCTTCCCCGTTCTCTCGCTTTCGGTGATTCTGTTCCTTCTTCCAGCATCCAAGAATCAAGAACGTCTCCAAAGATGACGAAATCCAAAGGCAAGGCGGTCGATGAAATCCATCTCCCACGCATGACTCCTGCATGGGTGCTGGGTTTGGCGCAGCAGCGGAACGGCACCGAGCCGTGCTTCATCATGGCCAAGACCCTTACCAAGACCGACCTCGACGCCGAGCAGAACCGCCTCCTCATCCCCATCGGCTTCGTGAAAGCCCACCTCATCCCTTTCCTCTCCGACGAGGAGAGGGCCGCCGCCAACCTTCTCGACCAAGAGAGGAAGCGCAAGAAGCCCAGCACCGGAGATGAAGACCTCCAAAGCCGGGAGACCAAGAAGATGAAACCGGCCGAGTCCGGCGGTGGGGTCCAAGAACCAGGCGAAGGAGAGACCTCCAAGGATAGGATCAAGAACAAGAAAGAGGCCGGGAGGAAGCACGGAGGGCTTCGTGTGCCGGTGTACGTGGGAGCTTGCATGTGGAAGGCGTACGTGATGATGACCCGTTGGGACTCCTCCAACGGCACCATCCTCAAGGGCGACGAGTACTCGAAGTATCTGGCCAGGTGGAGCGGCATCAAGGTGGGCGACAAGGTGGAGTTGTGGGGGTTTCGGGAAGGAGAGATGGGGCGGCCGTGCTTGGTGCTCCACAGGATCGAGGAGGAAGTAACCGATCAAGGGGGTTCAGGGACCAGGGTGTCCGATCTCCGGCAAACAGAATGATTCTTGATTCCTTCCAACCATTGGTTGCCTTGTCATTATTATTACCGCTCTTTCTTCTTTTTGGTTCAAGTGGTTCGTCTGTGAAAGAGTGGGAACTTGTGTTTAAATCTGAGATTCATTCTTTTATTAAGGTTTGATTTATATATGTATCTACAAGAAGACAATGTAATTATCATACGGGAGGAGGTTATTAATTAATTTGGTGAATAATAGATACCGTAATATATCATTTTTGAGAATATTCTTGGTTCAATTACATTTTCTTGCTTTTGTTTTTCATGACATCTCAATTAGATATTGGATGCGTAGCATCCTTGCGGCCAATAGAATATTTTATATATCTTTTGAATCTAGGAAATATATGGGTGAATATAACATTATCATTCTGATGTTTGTTGGCACTGTTTATCTTGTATCCTTAGCGGTCTTCACTGGTGTAATAGAATGTTTCATTTTCTCTCATGCTAGGGACATAATCGTCCTCCCTCATTTCATTGCATAATTGAGTGGAACACTTAACGTTGCTCAACTATGATTAGTTCTTGAGTACGTTTGGGGCTAATTAGCGTACATAACGAGATTGAAGTGGGTTTTCCTTCAAGACATTAGCTTTTTGGTGAATATGGTTGTTTGGAGCAAGCCAGCATGGAGATTTTCATCGGTTCCAGTTTGTTGAATGATAACGTTGAGGTTTCCATTGCTTTTTAATAATTGGTTGTGGTCTTAGAGCGACGATGTTCTAATTTCTTGGTTGTGTTAAAATCTCTTTCTTGTGTATATGCCTTAATCTTTGATAGATTTTTCATGAGGAACATCCTGTATTTGTTCTTGTGGGTGCTGATGGTATCCTAGGGCCTTTTCACTTTCTTGTTGACAATTATTAATATGTAGAAATGAAAAGGGCTTCATCATATGTTGCTTACCTATTATTTTGTATTAATATAGTTGACGTACAAATACGTAGAGATGAAAAGGACTTCATTGCATAAGTCCTTCAGCCATTTTATCCTTTAGTTTTTAAAATTTGAAGAAATATTAGTTTCATCTCTGTTATCATTGTAATGTTTAATTCTTTATGAGTTCGTGTAGATATTCCATGGTAATCATTTTAGACTTTCATGATAATCACATAGTTTCACATTATATGCTCAAACTATCTTGAACATAAAAATATGTTGTCTAGAATATGTCTGCCTCATAATTATTCCAAGCCTCTCATCTCTTCCCCAGCATATGATGATCCATGATTTAACACATCTTCAATGAAATGTTTTCGATGTACATAGATTTTTTTATATAATATTCCAGATGACCAATGGTTCAATATCTTTATTTCATTTTTTATATCGTTTGTGTTTATTAAGAGCTGAAAATCATAGAACTATTTAGAGAATCTTTGTTGGTCTAAACTCATGATTAAATCTTGGACATCAAAGTATGTTATTTAGAATATGTTTGGCCTGGTAATTATTCCAAGCCTCTCGTCTCTTCCCCAGCATATAATGACTAATGATTTAAGGCATCTTCAATGTAATGTTTCTAATGTATATAGATTTTTTTATATAATATTTTAGATAATCAATGGTTTAATATCTTTATGATGACTAATGGTTTAAGGCATCTTCAATGTAATGTTTCTAATGTATATAGATTTTTTTATGTAATATTCCAGATAATCAATGGTTTAATATATTTATTTCAATTTTTATGTCGTTTGTGTTTATTAAGAGCTAAAAATCATGGAACCATTTAGAGAATCTTTGTTGGTCTAAACTCATGATTAAATCTTGAATGCTCATTAATCCTCTTCGGTAGAAAAGTTATGTTTTGATAGGTGAAGAGATCTACTTAAATATATGTATCAAAATATCCTGACATATGATAAGATACATTATGATGGTTTTGGTCTCATGGGATTGTCTTTGGGATCTTTTAAACATTATTTTACATTGGTAAGAACATTGGAGAATTGTGATATTAAGACTAGCTATTAAATGAGAGAAAAAACTCATATGATGGATTTCACCTCTATACTCATCTCTCTCTCTCTCTCTCTCTCTCTCTCCTTCTCCCCTTCTCCTTTTCTTCTATCTTGTCTCTCTCTCCTTCTCCCCTTCTCCTTTTCTTCTATCTTGTTTCTTATTTGCTCACCTAAAATCAAAATTCCGTACCTTTATGAATGCTTTGCGGGTTAAGATGGCATCTTGAAACTAATAAATCATCTCATCCTCCTATCAAGTGGTGTCTCACTCCTTGGGTGAAAGAAGAAATCTTCTGAAGTTCTTCATATACAAATTTTGATGTGATAATTATTTCTATATTTTTTTTATTTTATTTTTTGACAGTAGATTTGTAAAGATAAGTAGCCAAATTTCACATGCAAATGGACATAAATCCTTGCAATGCATACAATAATCTTTATTCTCTTGTTGCATATTGGATCAGTATGCCATCGAAAATTTTCAGAAAGCTTTGAAATGGTTCGTATAACTCTAGTTGAGAATGTTGGGCTAAATGCTATGGAGATTATTTATGTAATTATTTTGGAATTAAATTTAAACTAATATACCAACATATAACCTATGCAATACATGGAGTCTTAATTTTTTTTAAAAAAAATTGATTGTATAATATATAATATATTTTATATATGTTTATACTTGATATGTATTGGATGTGTGCACGTCAAATCTGAATGGGGAGTTCAAATTAACTAACAAACTAAGTTTTAATTGTATTTAACTTATCCCTAGATTTGGCTTAAAAAGAGAATTAGTTATTTAGTGAGGTAATTTAAGCATTATTAATACAGGAATAATGTAGCTAACTTATTCAATGGGATTTTTGACTTTTTGTTGGGTCCTATGTTATCACACCATCATGTGTTTTGATCAACTGTTAATATTGCATAGATGCCATATATTGCCGTGGTTAGATTTGCTATATGTCAACAATGCTAGCACTGCTTTATAATTTATGTTGTATGTTAATCTCAGAGAAATTTTTTGTATACTACATGCGGTGTAGAAAAAATACACTGCTCCATTTAATTGGGTCATATAGCCACCGCTTTCCAACACGCATCTAATATCCATAGTTTTATTTTTTAAAAATTTTGAATGACAAAAATGTGCCTTTTCTTCTAAAAATTATGACATCCTGTATCCATATTATGACATTCTAAAGTAAAATTATGATTCTCTCCATAGAATATCATATTTTTTTTTTAGAAATCATTAACAAGGAAGGGCATTTTTATCATTAAAAATTTATAAAATTTTTAAATAACAAAAATGCTTCTTCCTTCTTTATGACATCCCATGGCCAAATTATGATATCGAGGAAGTCATAGTTTAACCACAAAATGTTATAATATAGCACAGAATTTATAATTTTCTAAGAAGTGAAGGAGTATTTTTGTTATTTAAAATTTTAAATGAAAAAACTGAACTACAAGCATTAAATGCATATTGAAAATTTTTAATGATAAAAATATTCTTTCTTTTTTATGACTTTTAGAAGAAAATTATGACATTCTATGTAGGAAGTCATAATTTTACCATAGGATGCCATAATATAAATATAGAATATAATAATTTTTTAAGAAGAGAATGGACATTTTTATCATTTAAAATTTCAAACAAAAAAGTAGAACTATAGGCATTAAATACGCATTAGAAAGCGATGGCTATGTGATCCAATCAGATAGATGGTATATTTTTTTACACCGCACATGGTGTACAAATAATTTTCCTTAATCTCATCTACAAACATCTTCTACCGTTACCAAAAAGTTGAATAAAAAAAGTTAGAAGGCTATAAAGTAACTAGTATTGCTTCTATTGTTGTTGTTATTGCTATCATCATTATTATTAATTTTTTTATTAGTTTTTTTTATATCATCGAGCTTATTTCAAATTTGTAGTACACTACATCCTTTCTGCTTAATATGGATATTCTATTATTACTTCTCTTGTTTAGGTGAAATTTTACCGAATAAGTATTCTTCTTTGTCATACTTGACTGTAGATGTTTGAAGAATAAGATTAAACCTAATGAGAAGCATAGGTTCCATTTCTTCCATATTTTTTCCTTCCATAAACTAGCGGACGTGGATAAGGATTTGGACAATGCTTCGAAAAGCAAAATATAACTTTCCTACATGTCTGTAAGTAGACACGGAAAGCAAATATATTTGAGAAGGATTAGATATTCATACTACTTAACTTTCGAAAGCTAATTTGAGTTTATAACCCCAAATTATAGTTTGCATTAGAGTTTGCTTGTTATTTGTTATTCTGGAGAAGTAGTACCTTTAAAAGTCAAGATTTCTCAATAAAACTTTAACACTTTATTTCATAAATATTATTTTGTACTCATGAATTATTGTTTTCTTCCAGATGATGACATAAAGGAGTGGTCTTCTAAAGTGCCTTATATAATACATATGGATTCCATTAAGGGTAGTCAATGTGGTCTCAACAATATTATTCAAAAGTTTGTTTATCTATTTTTATACTTGAATATATTTCACTTATTGACCTCTTCTAACATCTTTGTTTATATGTGTAAAATTTCTTCCTTATATCATGGTTTTTAAGGCATCCTATGTGGTGCGTGTTCCAGCGAAGGATAGACATTGCTACTATATGTATTCTATTATACTGTATGAAGTAAAAAAAGATGGGGTCAGACACTATATGGTATTCCAATAGAATACAATGTAACCTATCCATGAAATAAATAGTGCTTTTTTATCTTTCAAAAATAATTTAAGTATACAATATCCATGATTGTCGAGAGCCCATAATGAAATCTTGTGCATGCTTTATGCAATTGTGGTCTAATATGGTCGCAAATTACTTTTTCATCTTGATTTTTGTCATTTATCTGTGATAGTTTATTTAGTGAAATTTTTCTTGTTCTGTTTTGTATTCCCTCTTCTAAACGATAACATGGAATATTTGCACCAAATATGTTGATTTTATATTATTATATTATTAAAATTTTATGAGGCAGTAATGCAGTTCAACCATCATATTAGCTATGAATTTACCGGAATTCCTTAAGCTATTGTGAAGTTATATGCTTGTGCTTGCTCTGGTTCATGTGGTAAGTAGGTCTGTCCATGTAGATACGCAGATGATGCTGGGGTGGACAAGGTGGAGTGTTGCCTTTATAAGTTGATAACCAGTGAAAACAAGAAGTTCAGAGTACGCTTTGTGTAAAAAAGATTCTTATATAAATTATTTATGTTGCTCATGCCTTAATGCATGCTTACAAGGTTTTAAGTGCTAGTGGGAAGGAGGGTGTTTCTATTTTTATGAGAAAATATGATTGAGACAAAATCGAGACTCCAGAATCCATCTATATAGGAAAGAAATAGAAAAAATGAAGAAAATAAAAAAGGAAAGGATAGAAGAAGAAAAATGAAAGAAAAAAGATGAAGAAAAAAATGAAAGGAAAGAAAGAAGGAGGAAAAGAAAAAGAAAAAGAAAACAAAGGAAGAGATAAGAAAAGAAAGAAGAAGAAAAAAATAAAGGAAGGCAAGAAAAAATGGGGAAAGGAGGAGGATAGGCAAAAAAAAAAAAATACAAGAAAAGGAAAGAAAAGAAGAATGGGTGAGAGATGGAAAGTACCTACAAAGCTCTCAATTGGGATTGCCGTCATGATGAGATAGGACAGTCGAGCGTCTTATTCTATAAAAAAACTTAGATACTACTATCTCATGAAATTAAAATTCTTGCATTTATATATACCACATACATACATATATTCACTATATATGAAGAAACTTGGACACCACTATCTTATGAAATTTAATTTCTTGCATTTATATATACCACATACATACGTATATTCACTACAACAAATATTAGCATATCTAATTTTGCTTGCATGTAGTTTAACTTGATTCTTAAGTTACATAAACTATAACCTATGTAATGAAACACTTTGAAATATTGTAAGAAATGGGCATTCAAATATATGAGCCTCCCACTACTATAAGGTCTAGAAAGATCAAGCATACGCTACTTTAATCTCACATGCAGAAAGATTGTTTCCATTTAGAACCTGTGACACTAGGTCATAACGAAGCAACCTTATCATTATTACAATTCATACCCTTAGCTTAAAATATCATACAATATATATATTTTTCATTTTATTTTGTTTATCTTATAAGTTTTATTTTTTTTATTTTTTTCTTTTTAAAAGAAGGATCAAAACCTTGAAACATGGATCGGAACTCTATCAAAGGGATTGAAACCAAAATTGCAACTAAATTTTAAAATCTTGGAAGATAGATACTTGTGTAGTTGATAGGTGAATATAGGTATGACAAAGAAGATATACTTTCACATATTTTAGTATTTGTGCCTACTTGGAATTTGCTAGTATCCATGAATGCATCTATTTTATTGGAAGTTATCATGCCATAATCTTTCATTTATCTATTTTGTTGGAAGTTTTCATGTTAGAATCTTTGAATGCGTCCTACGAAATAGATAAGTATAAGTTTAACCTTTAAAGTGGCTACAATGATGTTTATATGGTGTCTATGATGTTTGACCTTATGGATGGTTATGTTTTTTTTTTTTTTGGTAAACTATGGATGGTAATGGTTGGGATGGGTTTTGTGGATCCTAATGGTTGGTTGGGATTCATGGGTTATGCTAATGATAAATTGATAGGGATGTCTAAGGTTTATGTGTATTAATATTTTATTTTGATGTTAGATTTGCAAGCATGGATTTTTAGGCTTTTTAAACAATATAAGTTTCTATGGATAAAGGGTAAATTAGGTTTTGAGCACTACAAAAAAACTAACTATTAGCAATGGCTAAATGTCATCACTAATAAGGGATTTGTCGTCGCTAATGCTATTACCGATGACAAGTCATCGGTAAAAATCTATCACATAAATTTTTATCGTTATTATCATTATTAGTGATAGCAAAACTTTCATCGCTAATAAATTAATTAGCGACGATAATAGCAATGGAGGATGCCATTGCTAATATTTTTTTATTTTATTTTTATAATTAAAATTTTAAAATATTATTAACGATGACATATTTTATTGCTAGTTTCATCTTTAATATTTTTTTTATTTTATTTTTTTCTTAATTTAAATTTTAAAAAACTATTAGCGATGATATTTTTTATCTCTAATATCATCGCTAATATTTTTTATTTTATTTTTTTAAATTTAAATTTAAAAAACTATTAGCTTGTCATCACTAATAGTTTTTAATTTTTTTAAAAAAAATTATAATTAAATTTTTCAGTGGTACATAAAAAGGATCGATCCAGGAGACAATCTCTTTACTAGGGGATGACCCATGGGTCGACCCCTACTATCTTGCCATCCAAAAATAGAAATGAGATATTTCTATTCTGCCACAGAAGATGACCCATGAGACGATCCCTCTACCAGGGGACGATCCATGGGTCTACCCCTACGATAAAAATTTTTATAATGGCTAGTTTTTTTATCCATTTTTAGCATATTAAATATCTAATAAATACTCTCCAATACCTCTAAATGGCTACTACTCATTCTCAAATATTGATCGAAGGTATAAAAGCATTCAAAAGAGAAAAAACTCAAGAAAAATTACGATAAAAAAAGATTGAAAAGATTTTTTAGCTCCAAGCCAAAAAAAATCTTCATTTGAACCTTCATCATTTCTTAAAGCAGATTCAACTCTTCATTCCATCCGAGGGTGTTCTCAAAGGCTTCTTCCATTCTAAGTACCATATATTTAATGATCTATTATGCTCATTGAGGAGCTAATTTTTATTTGTCATTATAAATCATCTTTTTCTTGCTTGCTGTTTTGAGTTTAAGTTTTGGAGGATTTCAAAACTTGAAAAGATTAATACGAATCTTGAATCGGAGTGTATAGGATTATTCCAAAATATTTAGAACATCTTTCAAAGTAATTTACCAAAAATTTAGATAATATAAAACTATTGAAAAAAAATACTTTTTCTATGTAGTCAAATAAAAATTAATATAAAAAAGACAAGAATAATCAATATGTTCTAAGTAGTGGTAATTTAATCTTTTTTTTTATCAATTCTTTCTATCCTCCAACTAGTCCCTACACTTCAACTTCATAAATATTTTAGAAATACCATTACATATAACTATAAACGTACATACTTGACACACATGCACACATACTACATAAATACATGTCTAGAGACCATATATTCTAAAAATAGATAAATTTAATATATAAAAAAAAATTAAAAATAAAATAAAGAATATAACATTGAACATGATCAAGATTATCTAGATGGAGTAGTGGAGAAGATTTACTATAATCAAAGGTCCTGCAAGCCACATCTACCTCGTCACCTCGATGAGGATCTCACATCCTACCCGATTGAGACTTTGAGAACGGACACAGTAGAGAAAAATGCAGAGAAAACATAAAAAAAATCAACGAAAACAAAGAGAATGTTGAAAAATTAAAAAGAAAGACCTTTTCCCGCATAGATTGTTCAATCTTTTTTTTGCTTTTTCCCTTCTTTTTCTTTTTATTTCTTTCTACTTTTCGGATGTATGTGGGAAGGATTGCACTTGAGATAGAAGCACCTGCAAGAAGAACTCGAGAAGGGTTCTAAGCAAAAAAAGAAAAAAATGGAGACATGTAAAAAGAAAAGCACCTGTGGGAGACTGGGGGGAGATGGATTGAGGGCTCGAGAAGCTCAGGGAGGCAGTAGAAGGCTCACGACTGAAAGCTTAGGGAGGCGACAGAAGGCTCACGATTGGAAGCTCACGATCGGGGCAGCTATGAGAGAGGCGGGACTAGGATGGCTGGCTCGGGACCGTGGCGTAGGAGGCACCAGTGGGGGCGGGGCGGTTGTAGGTGAGGCGGGGCTAAGGCGGCAGGATCGGGGCGGCCACAAGCAAGGCAAGATTGGGATGGTAGGCTTAAGGCGGTCGTGTAGGAGGTGCCAGTGGGCTCAGATGGGGAGGGGCTGGGGTGGCAGGCTCGGAGCCACATGGTGCTAAAGGAACAGGGTGAGGAGGGAGGAAAGGATGATTGAGGGGGGTTTGGGCACTGACAAGAGGGCGGCTACAAGAGTGGAGGGACGTGGGACATCAGAAGGATGGGGTGGTGAGGGAGGAAAGGGGGATTATGGGCGTTTGGGTGCTAGTGAGAGAGTGACCGTGGGTGCGAAGGGACACGGGCTTGAGGCTATGGGACAATGGAGAGATAAGGAGGGAAGAGAGAAAAGGAGGTCGGGAGGTGTTAAGGAGAGTTTGGACACCAACGGGAGGAGAATTGCAAGAAGAGCAAAAAATTGGCGGAGTATTAGAGACAACAAATTGGCCGTCACTAATACCGTCGGTAGAAGTATTCACGATGTCGACTTCATTGCTAAAAATAGAGAGCCATCACTAATACTAATAAATTTTAAAAATATATATTTTAAAATTTTTTAAATAATTTTTTTTAAAATTATTAACAATGATAAATAAAGCCATCGCTAATAACCATCGATAATAAATTAATTTAATTATAATTATAACTATTTTTTTAAAAAAATTTATTAGCGATAGCTAAAACCATCGCTAATAGTTAGCAATGCATCACTAATACCATATTAATGACAGCAAAATTACCATCACTAATTTTAATTTTTTTCTATAAATATAGCATAATTTTAAAATTTAAAGCTCATCTTCGGTGTTCATTATCTAAATAATTATCGTTAGAGTATCATCACCATCTCGATTTGATAGCCCTAGCTATATCGATCGATAAAATTTAATTTTAATGGCCACGAACGATCGTATGATGATCTGATAGATAGAGATCATCGATGGATTTAAAAATTTGTAATAATGATCTCGATGATATTTGTAGAATACTATCAAAATTTTACTTCAATCGAACATCATTATCATAGTTAATTTAGTATGAAATGATTTTGATCGTTAAATAAAAAATGAATGATCAAAAGACCAAACAATATTCGATTAAGATAATTTTTTAGATAAATGATCTTTACTATTTTAATAATTGATATACTAATAATCATAAAATTTAAATTGCACGTATATGAACCATCCATGTTAAGCAGATCTTACAAAAGTATAAGTATAATTACTTAAGAATTTTAAGAATGAGTATTAAGAGACATAGTTTTGGATTGTTCATATATGCGTGGTTTGAATTTTACGATCACTATCGTATAGATGATCAAAGTAGTATCAAAGATCATTTATCTAAAAAATTATCTTATAATCGGATGTCGTTTGGCCTTTTGATCATTTATTTTTTATTCAACAGCTCCAATCATTTTGTGCTAAATTAATCGTGATAATGATATCCGATTGAAGTAAAATTTTGATAGTGTACTATAAATATCACCGAGATCATCGTTGCAAATTTTTGGATCCATTAGTAATCTCTATCCATCAAATTATTATATGATCGTTCGTGACCATCGAAATCAAATTTTATTGGTCGACATAGCTAGGACTATCAGATCGAGACGATCTTTTGTGATGATACTTTAATAATAATTATTTAGATAATGAACGATGAAGATAGACTTTAAATTATAAAATTATATTATATTCACAGAAAAATAAAAAAATTAAAAATTAGTGATGGTATTTTTACCGTCACTAATACGTATTAGCGATGGATTTTTGACTATTAGCGATGAAAAAACCATCGCTAATAAATTTAATTTTTTTTAAAAAATTGATTATAATTATAATTAAATTAATTAATTATCAATGGCTATTAGCGACGACTCAATTTATCGTTGCTAATAATTTAAAAAAATATTTAAAAAATTTAAAAAAATATTTTAAAAAATTATTAATATTAGCAACAGTTTTTTCTGTCGCTAATAACATAATTTCATCGCTAATAATCCTACAATCAATTTTTTTAAAAAATAAAATTATTTTTTATTAGCAATGATAAAACACCGTTGCTAATAATTATCTGCTATCATAAATAATAATAAAATTTAATTAAAAAATAAAATTATTTAGTATCAGTGATGACTAATTATCATTTCTAATATTATCGCTAATACCTTTAGTAACGTCTCCACTGCTGTCGCTAATAACTATTAGCGATGGCTAAACTTTTGTTGCTATAAAAAAGAATATTAGTAATAGCAATATTACCATCGCTAATTCTATCACTAATATATATTATTAGTGACGATAAACATACCATCGCTAATGTCCATCGCTAATACTCTATTTTCTTATAGTGAAGTAAAGAGTATAGTATTTATTTTTAAATAATTATTAATTAAAAATAATACTTATGGGATTTATCTATTGGGAAATATTATAGTACTAAACATTGTCGCAATTTTAAGCGCGCTATATTATGTCTAACTTAATAGGTGTCCAAAACATCTCAAAACTCATCTAATTTTGATGATTAATCTCATTAGAAAAAATTAAAAATATATATCAAATTTTAATATATTTTTTAATTCATTGAAAATTATTTTTTTAATCAATAGTTAATTTATGGTCGTTATAACATCTATTTTTCCAAAAATCCAGAGACGACACCCATTGTATCATGCAATATAACGGTTTTCAATGTCTTTCCACCAGCATGATTGAAACTTGGCGATCACCTATACTCATGAGTCCTAATCCTACCAAAATGGCGGCCATGCTTATGGTGATAGATTTTATGTAGAAGAAAAAATTTTTTGTGCACTATGAGCGAGCCCATCACGTGCGGAGCCAGGGCACGGTATTTAAATTTTTTTTTTTTGTAATCTGATGAGCCCATCATCACTATGGCCAGTGTGCACGAGTCGCACCGCCATGGTGGACAAAGCATTTCTCTATGCAGAAGTTGAGTCCAATTTAACTGGCCCATGAATCCAATTCAGCCGAAAGACATGATAATTGGGCGTAAACAAGGCCCATCGAGCCCAATGCCTAGTTGTTGCTTCTCCGTGGGATCAAGGAGAGGTCTGGTCGGCCCATCAGACAATCACGCCCATCCATGATTTGCACGATGTCCCTGGTTTAAATGCATACCGCGAGGAAAACTAGAAAGGTTAGCGTTTCCTTAGCCTTGTCATCATTAAGTTTAATCTTTGCTTTATTATATGTACCATCTAGAACTAGTTGGACTGAGAGATTTTGGACCGTTTGGGCTAACATGGTTCCCTTAATGATAGCTGGACTCGATTTGTCCTCCGTATGGTATCAGAAAATCACCCCTAAAACATTGACGTTCGCCTCATCACGATACATAAATGAGCATAACCGTCCATAATTTCCTTTCTCCTGCATTGATTGCACCTGGTAGGAGAAATAAACCAACGGTATAAAATTATTCCTAGAGGCACGAGGAAATTAAAAGAAGTATTCTATTTCCCAAAGCAATAAGGACTAGTATTATAAAATAAATAAATAAATAAAAATCATCTTTTGTATATATATATAAAAGACCGGCCTCGAGGCCTTTTCTCTTTTCTACCGTCAGTGTCTCTGACACCCCTTCTTCCTTGTCGTCTCTCGCTGGGTTTGTTCTGTTCCATCTTCCACCATCCAAGAATCAAGAAGGTCTCGAAAGATGATGAAATCCAAAGGCAAGACCGTGGATGAAATCCATCTCCCACGCATACGCATGGGTGCTGGGTTTGGCGCAGCAGCGGAACGGCATGGAGCTATGCTTCATCATGGCCAAGACCCTCACCAAGATCGACCTCGACGCCGGGCAGAACCGCCTCCTCATCCCCGCCGGTTTCGTGAAAGCCCACCTCATCCCTTTCCTCTCCGACGAGGAGAGGGCCGCCCCCAACCTTCTCGACCAAGAGAGGAAGCGCAACAAGTCCAGCACCGGAGATGAAGACCTCCAAGGCCGGGAGACCAAGAGGAGGAAACCGGCCGAGTCCGGCGGTGGGGTTCAAGAACCAGGCGAAGGAGAGACCTCCAAGGATAGGATCAAGAACAAGAAAGAGGCCGGGAGGAAGCTCGGAGGGCTTCGTGTGCCGGTGTACGTGGGAGCTTGCATGTGGAAGGCGTACGTGATGATGACCCGTTGGGGACTCCTCCAACGGCACCATCCTCAAGGGCGACGAGTACTCGAAGTATCTGGCCAGGTGGAGCGGCATCAAGGTGGAGTTGTGGGGGTTTCGGGAAGGAGAGGTGGGGCGGCCGTGCTTCGTGCTCCACAGGATCGAGGAGGAAGTAACCAACCGATCGAGTGGGTTTAGGGGCTCGTGTTTGATCTCGGAAGAGCAGAGGGATTCTTGATTCTTGATTCTTTCGGTTGGTTTTTCGTTATTATTGTCGTCCTTCTGTTGTTTTTTTTCCAGCTCCAGTGAAAACGTGTGGTTCATCTGTGAAAGAGCGGGAACTTGTGTTTGAGATCCTTTCATTAATGTTTGATTTATGATGCATTTATGATACAGAAGATCATTATAATTTGATAAATAATAGACACTGCATTATTATTTTTGGTTCAATTATATATTTTCTTGGTTCTATTTCCCATGACGATGGATGCTCCAGCTCTCCCTCAAGCGCCCAACATATATCCTTGCTGCTAATATTTTTCGTTGTGCTAATCTCTCTCCAAAGCCCTTTTGTGCTGTCAATTGCTTTGTGCTGGTTCCTCCATGCTAGTTAGCTTCCATATTTCAAAGATCCTAAGAGTTAAATATGCCACGAAGGAGCTAGTTACATTTTTCAGTAACAACGGCAGCTAATGTATTGCATGTTGGTGGAATGTTCTGTATGTGCTGCTCTTTGATCACTCTAGATTATGGCTAGAGAAAAAAATTGTGCATGATTTAAGAAAGAAAATGCACGAAATAATTGGTACCAACATTGTGAGGGTCTATAATTTCTTGTTATCCAATTCCTCAACTTCTTTTTAGCATGGCAGTCCAGTAGTCGGTCTTGATTGAGATCATCCTGCATGCATCTTAAACCCGCGGCTTTTCTTGATCCATCCGGTCTGCACCCCAATGACCAATTTTGTTTCGAAACATATGCTAATCCTTTCTTTATAACCTGTATGAAGTCTTGTGTATCATCACAATTTGGATTGATATGATACACAGGCCCAATATTAGTTTTAAATAATTTTAAACCTCTCTTGATCCACCAATCTCCGGGCGTAACTACCAAAAGTACAAAAAGGCTCTGTAATTACAAAAAGGCCCAATATTAGTTTTGATTCTTGGTTTTATGAGTTTGGGTCTGAGATTTATTTCATCAATAAAGAAATAACATAAGAAAATCTTCATGATTCACGAGGTGAATAGACACTGCATATTATATATCAATGGAAAGCTGGTTCAACTAGATGTTCTTGATCACATTTCTTAATCTTAATTAATAATGGATGCTCATGCTATAAATCAAACTTTATAAATGTTATTTGCTATTTTTCACAAAATATAATCAATTACATGAAGTTGCTGAACTGGCTATTTTGAAAATTTTAAGGAAATTGTTGGTTTGTTATATTAATCAATCCCATCTTTTCCACGAAAAGGAATGCAATATTTTTCTAGTTTGAAAATTTTGGAGAGACTATTTCATGGTAGAAGCACCATGTATGAAGATTTTGTATATAAAGGGCATTCTTGGGCGGCAATAGCTCTCCAAGCTCAAATTAGCGGTAATGTTTATCCTAAAGAACTTGGTGAGAAAGGTTTAATAGAAATCACTTAAGAAAAATTGATGGAACTTTGCCTTGTAGAAAATGTTAATAGAGGCAAGAAAATCAAGTACAGTCAGGAAAGATGGGGTAGGAGGACAGCCATCTAATTATCATAAAATATTTTCTATATATTTTTGAATAATCCTAGATAGTGAGCTTTTCTTTATCTAACACCATCTTTGTTGGAGTTTGATAAGAGGGCTCAACCCTATGTAAAGTGACTCATTCTCTTTTGGTTGTAGCTTTATTGCTACTAGATACCCTAGGGACATTGAAAATGATCATGCAAAAGTCAGTCATCATGCTACCATCCACCAATCACATGGTAGATCTAAAGTTCTCTTGCTTAAGGTATGAAAAAAAAAAGGATCCAAAAGGACTAACCATTCATTTTAATTACCCTATGATGCTTGATATTTTTTTTTTTCTTTTAATAAATAGGATCTTTGCCCTATTCCTAAGTAAAACCCAAATCATAGTTGCAACTTGAGAATATTTGTTCAGGCTTGGTCATATGACTCATTTAAAACCTTATAAGAACTTAAAGTTGAAAAATGAAAGCCGGTAATAGTATTCTAGTTTTTATATTTAACCTACAATTGATAGCTAGAATAGAGAACAAATATACAAAATGGTGGAGACCTACAATATGACAGTAACAACTACAGCATTTAAGTTAAAAATTGAAACAACAACATTGCATTTAGAAATAGAGTCATTTGGGCTATGCTTAAGAAAGAAGGTAAAAGATGTTTATAGTTTAACAAATGATTACAAGCATGGAGAAGAAAGACCAAAGCATTGAATAGCTAAAAAATAATTATAGTCCTTGAAATGCTTAGATGGTTATTAATTTAACAAACATCTGATACATTTTCTCAAAGAAAGCATATGGCTATATTGAAGTTATTTCAACAAAATAGAGTATATCAACCAATTCATGAATAAGCAAGGTATTATCTTCAGGTGAGGCCATTCCTATATATTTCTATAACATTGCTTTAGGGTTTTGACTATGTATTGGAAATGTGGTTTCCTCGTGCTTACCTCGGGTAAAGTATAAGATTATATATAATTTATCATTTTTTAATTTGCAAACACAAAGAGTCGAGCATAGAGAAACAACCCTTATAACTCATGCATATTATACATCTTAGATATGTAAATCATGTGTGAATATTTTGATGTTCACCTACATGTTTTCCATGTATCGTAATCACTTCTAAAAAGAAAAAAAAGTGAATAAACAAGCGTTGCATTGCATCCTATAGGAATATTCATTAGTTATATAAAAAAGATCGAGTTTGGAGAACAAGTGAGAAAATAAATAGATATTATAGCCTATTGTATCTTGCACCATGGGATGCAAAGAAAAATATAGATGGGATTAGGTTTGAAGGCAAAATCCTCAATTTTAGATTAATTTTTTTGCACGAAAGAATGATTAACTTTTTTTCATAATATTAATTATTGAATCATATTTTGCATAATTTTTAGAGCTCTACAATCTCAGCTTATCATCACCAGGATCACGAGATAGACAGTTTTTGCAAAGTGCATCTGATGGTTTCTTTCATGATCAATCATTCTTTCGTCAAAACATACAACCGGCACCCTAAATCCTTGGGTCCGGGCCGGGTCGGTTGGCTCGAACCCAATGTGTGTAGAATCTTCCACTCCACCACGCCCACGTCATGTGATCGCTCTTTGAGACGAGGGCGAGACTCCCGATTCAGAGCGTTCCAGGGTTTCTCATTTCTTGCTCCTTTCTCTAGTGTTGTCCCGTCGCTTCTGATCGTACACGCCCGATTCTAGGATTTCGATCGCAGCCTCTCTAGTCTCTAGGCATTCTAGGTTTGCCTTTCCTTTGTCTCGACTCGATTCGGTTTAGGGCGTAGTAGAGGGAGTGGACGGCAAGATGGTGTTCCAGATGCGACCGTACGGGATCCAGGCGATGCTCAAAGGAAGGGCACAAGCATTTGTCGGGGCTCGACGAGGGCGGTGCTCAAGAACATCGATGCTTGCAATCAGCTCTCTGTCATCACTCGCACCTCCCTCGGCCCCAATGGTGAGGGCTTCCACCGCTTAAAATCTCATTAAAATGCCAAATTGTTTTGTGACCCAAGATTTGATCTTTTAGTGATTTGTTGGGTTTCGAGGTTGCATTGGTACTTTCATAGTGATTCTATTGAATGCATTGTGCTTGTCCTGTGATTAGGTTTCCACTTTTGTCGCGGTAATCTGCACGGTTTCTGTTGTCTTTAATCGGTTGAAGAAAAATGAAAATAAATCAAAGGAGAATCGAGTTCCAAATAATGTAAATTATATATTTTTTAAAAAAAATCTTTTCAAGTTGTTTGGCGGATATATTTGTATATTTGTAAACCTGAGTGGGATACTGTAAGCTTTATTTTTTTGCTTGGGTCTGTATATATATTCCATTTCCAGCATTTCTTGTGGAACTTACTTGAGTTTCAGACGAATGGAACAGCTTATATGATCTTTTCTTTTCTTTTTTCTGGTTTTTTATTTTTTATTTTTTTATTTTTTGTTCTTTTAGGTTGTCTAGTGAACGAATTCTGTTGTGCTTGATTTGATACCTCAGGAGCTTTTCTTTTCTTTTCTCTTTTTTTTTTTTTGGTTGGGTTGGCAGGTGGAGGGAATGGTTTATTATTGATGAAAAATGTTTATTTTTCTTAATTTGTTCCTGGATCTTTAATGCGATCCAATTCAAGCATGTCATATGGAATTTATTTGCTTCTACATTCGACGTGCTTGACTTTGGTTTAGTGTACCTTATTGCAATTCCTGCTTTTGCTGGAAAATTGGGAAGAAAGCTGGTGGTTTTGGTGGTTTTGTGGGATTTCATTTGTTGTTTTCTTGAAGTTATTTGCATGGGACATGTAGAGGCAGAAAAGGTTTGAGTCTTTGATGACTATTTTGAGTTTTTTTCCCCAAATCTTTGATCAGTTTCATCCTTGGTGTGGATGCACATGGATGAATGGTGTTCTGTGATTATTCTTGGCCTGATTATGGATGTGTTATGAGTTGGGTTTGTGGTTGTATCCATCAGTCTTTTTTTAATAATTTGTGTAGGTATGAATAAAATGGTCATCAATCATCTGGACAAGCTCTTTGTAACAAATGATGCTGCCACTATCGTGAATGAGCTTGAGGTCCAGCATCCTGCTGCCAAGATTTTGGTGCTGGCAGGAAAGGCTCAACAGGAGGAAATTGGTGATGGAGCTAATCTTACAATCTCCTTCGCTGGAGAACTCCTTCAAGGTGCAGAGGAGCTTATCAGGATGGGGCTGCATCCCAGTGAAATAATTAGTGGCTATACAAAAGCAATCAATAAGGTTCTTGTTGCTTTGATGAAATGGTAATGCTGTTAAATCAATATATGTAAGAGCTATGGTGTTTACATGTGCATTTTATTTCTTAATGATTAGACAGTGGAAATATTAGATGAGTTGGTTGAGAAAGGATCAGAAACTATGGATGTGAAAAACAAAGACGAAGTTGTTTCTCGAATGAAAGCTGCTGTTGCTAGCAAGCAGTTTGGGCAAGAAGGTATTCTGTGTCCTCTTATTGCTGATGTGAGTACCTCAACACCTGAGCTCATCTATTATTTTATTGTTTTTGTTGTTATTGTGAACATGAAGCTATTATATGTCAGGCATGCATCCAAGTCTGTCCAAAAAATCCAGCAAACTTTAATGTAGATAATGTTCGAGTTGCAAAACTGCTTGGGGGTGGTTTGCACAACTGCACAGTTGTTCGTGGTATGGTCTTAAAAAATGATGCCATCGGGAGTATAAAGAGAATGGAAAAGGCAAAGGTAAATGGTATCTGATTGTTTTCAGTTTATTTTACCTTTTTAAATGGTTCATTGATGTTAGATATATGGCGCCATTCTGGATATGGTTTATTTGTTTGTGATATTGGTTTGATGGGCATGGTTGCCAAACACCAGACAATTACTTCTTTTCTTTTTTAAACTTTCTAGAAGGTTGTTCTTTGAAATTCTGACTTTTTGTTTGTTAACCATTCATGCCGGTTGTTTGAGCATTTCCTTCTCTAGAGTAATCGCATCATGACCTTAAATGGTTCAATAGCTTGATTTTATTTATGTAAGGCATAGAGAGGAGTGTACTGTAACATCTCAAAATTACGTAAGTTTGGCATATGAGAATGCAAGACATGTTAAAATATATATGACACCATGCCTTTGTTGTGTTATTGAAGCAATCAAAACCTAATGAGCATGCCTCCTCCAGAAGACATAGGATTTTGTAATAGGTGCATAGTGCATTGAAGCATCTATAACCTGTAGTGATGATGCACATACCTCATTATACAGAAACTTGCCTGTTGGCCTTTATTTTTGTTTTGAAGAGCCTTGCTCTGAGGTGTGCATGTAGCTGAGCTTCAAGTGAGCCTTTTTGCAAAGAGTGGGATGAAAAATCTACCATCATTACTCACACTAGGGTCGCACACGTGTGAGGAAGAATCCCTGTCAAGCTAGAGTCTTGCTGCAGACAGAAAATATCATTTCTTCCACTTGGGCATCATGCCTAAGGAAAAAGTGATATAAATAAGTAAACAGTGTAATCCAACATGTTGCTGATTTTAATCAGAAGGCTTCAAAGTCCAGCACCCAGCCTTATTTCAGGTGGCCTTTGTGTCCAGCATGAATGTGCCGGATGTCAAGGCTACACACACACACACATATATAAATATATACACACATATATATACATATATACATGTACATGCATGCATGCATCTCTCTCTCTCTCTACACACACACACACACACACACACACACAAATATATGTATATATGAGAGAGATATATGGTCTGGTTCATTCTTATGGTATTTGAATTCTTTTGTTGGTCAGACATGCTAATATGTGATGGTAACCAGCATTTGCTACAAAGCATGCCCCCTTAGGGAGCATCTTCACCTTCAGTACCAGTTGGATGTATGGGGAAACTGAATTGTGCGAGATGACATATGCATTTGTTTGAAAATATGCAAGCATCCATTTAAAATCTTTATTCTTTCCTCTTTTTTGAAAGGATGTGATATGAGGCTTATAGTCTCCTAAGAGAACAAGAGAAGTAAATATGGGAATCGTCATGGTAGACATGCCCACATACCCTTGAGGCACATTTGTTTAATGTAGTATTTTCATCTCTTTGAGATTCAAAATTTTATTTCCTTTTACCTGTTCTCTATGACACAAGTTTTGTAATTAGATTTGTTTCCGCTAATTCTAGCTCAAATATTTTGGGGGTGTAAGAATTAGATAAGAAGATCTGACATGCAATGCTTAATTGTGCACTCCAGGGTGGTATCAGTATGTATTTGTTAGAAATTTAACTTTCCATAACCCCATTGCATGTATCTATTTTATGCATACTGTGTGGATAGATGTTGTGCATGATATCATATCCTTCTGTACCAAGTTTGTGAGCTTTTGGGAGCCCTAATTCATTATCTTAGTATAGAAAATGTGATGTGCTTCTTATCTATGAGACTGGATATGGTTAAAATTGGAATGGAGCACTTTAACCGTGAGACTATAAGATGCCTGCTTTCTCTTTAATTCTTTGACATTATTTTTTGATATTTAAAGCATTCATGCAGTTTTGTTTGGTGCTTAGTCTGCCGACGTAATAATGTTGATGATGCATTACTTTTGTAGATTGCGGTATTTGCTGGAGGTGTTGATACATCTGCAACTGAGACAAAGGGAACTGTTCTAATCCATAATGCTGAACAGGTAGTACTTTGACCAAGGGTTTAACTACTGAATCTTATTGGTTTGTACTGGGCATATCATACCAGACATTTAAAAGACTGTTACCACATATGCCTATTGTACATGAAGGGAAGTGCTGTACTGGCACCTGATACAGCCTATACTGGTATGGGTACCAAAATCAGTACTTATAACCTTTAATTTTGACCAAAAAAAATATAAGCATGCCTTTTGTTGTTCCCCATTTTTTATGTTTTGTTTTTCTTTTGTTGTAATTTCATTTTTTTCACTTATAAAAGGTGTCATGAAAGTTTCAAGCACTGCATGCTGAAAATGTGTCAACCAGCTTTGTTGTTGTCATAAATTTTTATTGTGAATTGCCCCACAAAACATTGGAAAGTCCTAGACGGTATGCTTAGATATGTTGGTGATGCATCAAGATATTCAAAAACCTCCAATTTGTTTGTTCTTGTCTGTTATTGCAAGTTGCAGATGGCCCATTTAACTTTGCACTTTCGTTTATAAATAAGCAATTATCTATTATCCAGCATTGATTTTTTGAGCTAGTAAACAAAATTAGATGTGAATTACATAATATTGATTTTCAAGCCAAAATTGAAAATTCATAATAATTAATAGTTTATGCCATAAAGTAGCAATCTTCCTGTATTGATGCTTTATCTATTAGGCTATATGTGTCAATATTCTATCAGTATGATATGTCATTGGTATAGTAAGCCATGCCAATATAGGTAGACAAGGTACAGAAAAATAATCAAAGTAGTTTTTTTGTCTTTGAAAAATTTAAAGATCATATAATATTTGCTGTGCCAAGGATGAAAATGCTCTTTCATTTTGTATCACATTTCAGATACATTCCTTGTATCATATCATAGATGCATATTTGATATTGCACTCCTTTTGTCCATAACCTCTCCATTCCCAACCCCTTTTCTTCCATAACCTCTCCTTCCCAATGAGATCAGCCAAGTTACTCTTTTCTCCAGCTGCAAATAACCCCACATTGATGCTCTCCTCTTCTCCTTTCCTTCTCTCTCAAAAACCATGCCTAAATCTTTTTCTGCACTTGCACTGTTCATCTTCTTCCTTCCTCCTCCTCCTCTTGTTCTTCTTCTACTATTTCTTCTTCCTCTTGTTTTATCCTGTTTGGATTTGCTAGTCTAAATGCTTTCTTCTACCATCACATTGTTAAGGGAGAGTTTGCTGTGAATAATGGCGTAAATGGGTCTGATTTTGGTCAATCTCTAGAAAGATTGAAATAGAAATCCAATGTGGGTAATTCAAGATCCAAATAATGATGCTTTTTTTCTTTATTTGATTTTGGTAAATATGAATATCTTCGCATTGAAGTACAGATTCGATGAAAACCATCCAAGTATTTGAGAACAGATCGAGAGGTTCCATGATTCTTGTATGCATTTCTTGTAATATATTCAGTCAAGTTGTGCAATTTGTTTTTTTTTTTTACGGTAATAGGAACTAAGGACTTTTGTAGGCTTCTAATGTTGCTTTTTTGGAGAAAGCATATCTGCATGTGAGTTTTTATGTTTCTACTTAATGCACATTTTTTCTATAGTCTGCTATGAAAAATAAAAACGACGACCACCGAACATGAATCTTTTGTCAGAAGCTTAGGAAAAAAAGGAAAAAAAAAGTTTTTAAAAACATAAAAATGAGAACCAAGGTTTGCTGTATTGGTATCGGTGTGTACTGACCATACCATATCATATCGATGCCGATTTGGTATGCAGTATAGGAGGTGTACTAATTATTGATATGTTGAGCTGACCTTCATACCAGGTGCACCAATACTGTAATAGAATGGTACCAATATGGGTCCAGTATCAAGATGGTGAACTTTGGTGATAACACTATCAAACACAACCTTAGTTTCTAAGATCCTACTTTTGAAAATTGAGCAATTATTTTGATTCAAATATGCATATAGCCATTGGATGCGACAGTTGGATGATGATGAAGATGGATAAGTGATAATCTGTTAATGATGGAAAGATTAATGCCATTTGCAGCTAGAAAATTATGCAAAAACTGAAGAAGCCAAAGTTGAGGAGCTCATTAAAGCAGTTGCTGATTCAGGTGCCAAGGTGGTTGTAAGTGGAGCTGCAGTTGGAGACATGGCATTACATTTCTGCGAGCGCTACAAGTAAAGAAGCTCTTCTTATTGCCCCAAAATAATGACATTTATACCTTACAACCATTCAATTTTGATAGAACTATCTCTTGAATGACTGTTGTGATTTGTGTGAAGTGTCATCCAATTTCTATGAATTAGAAATTATTTGTTTTAGCAATTCCTCGTTCTGTTTCTTGCATTTCCTTTCCTTTTTATTTCAGTGTGGTGATTAATCTCAATAAGTGGACTACTGGGGGGCAGAAATATATGCTGATTGGTTATACTTGCTAAAATTCATGTTAGTACTAAATATAACTAGTAGTTTTGTACTAAATATACTTTGGTTTGCCTTATTTCCATTATTCTATGGAGGCTGGTGTGCCTTAATGTTTTATTTTCATGAGTGTCAAGTAAGTTTTTGTGTGCTATCATATGTGGCCTAGAAATATAATTGTTCAATTTCTGTTACTCGTCATGGTATGAATGAGGTTTATCCATTGCTATGTAGGTTGAAGTACATGTTAGTCTCTCTCTCTCTCTCTCTCTCTCTCTCTCTCTCTCTCTCTCTCAACAATTGCTTGGTACATTCTTTGGATCCCAGATATGCGGCGTGTTGTTTCTTTCCTGTCCAATTTAGTTAGCTTTCTATATTTATTCCTTTCACTCCTATGTTTGAAACTTTGAATGCTTGCTTGATTTTGCAAATGGCAATTTTTATGTCATAATCTAATTGATAGCAAGGTTCATAAACTTTGTTTTGGTTTTGGATCCAGCCTGGTCGAATGAGTTTGAAATTCTTCAGTTTAGATGGTTTTGACAGTTCAACATTAGTTTTAGCATCATCACTCCCAGATATTATAGAAAATCCAAATGCTGTGTAATAGAATTTTTTTTTTTGGGAAAAAGATGATAAAACAGGCCAAGAAAATAAACTAGATTTTTTTTTTTTTTTGGGAAGTATATTGTGTTATTAGGGGCCTTTTGATATATCACCATTCTATCTTCTATGGTGAAATAGTCAAAATATTGCATGATTTAAAAAATAAAATGTTCAAATAGACCTTTCTACAATTCACGTTATTTTACAGGGTAGTATATAGTTTTATTGTTGATGGCCATTTAAAAACATGACAATCTACATCATGGAGATTTGAGCTCCTTTTTAGTTAAACTATGTAAAACTAGTTACTTGCAGATGGTTTTGACAATTCAACATTAGTTTTAGCATCATCACTCCCAGATATTATAGAAAATCCAAATGCTGTGTAATAGATTTTTTTTTGGGGAAAAAGAAATGATAAAACAGGCCAAGAAAATAAACTAGATTTTTTTTTGTTTTTGGGAAGTATATTGTGTTATTAGGGGTCTTTTCATATATCACCATTCAGTCTTATATGGTGAAATAGTCAAAATATTGCACTTTAAAAAATAAAATGTTCAAATAGACCTTTCTACAATTCACATTATTTTACAGGGTGGTATATTGTTTTATTGTTGATGGCCATTTAAAAACATGTCAATCTACATGATGGAGATTTGAGCTCCTTTTTAGTTAAACTATGTAGAACTAGTTACTTGCCAAGATCTCCGTGTCATTGTTTTGAAATCTTCTTGAAATTTAACTTCTAATTTTGATAAGATGCTTGGAATTCAAAGAAATGAGGAAATACAAAATCCCTGTATATAAATTAAAATTATCATGTTAGTTTCAGCAGAAACTCTGAAGCTGAGCATGGTTTCAAATCAGTTCAGTCCAAACCTGAAAACTTATGGTTTTAATTTCTGATTTTCTTCTGAAACTTTAAACCATATTTATAGGCTTGTGTGTCGTGCATGTTGTTTAGACCTGCACATGTATACTTGCATCACTATATTATTGTGAGAATTTTTTTTTTTTAAATTTGTGCTAAATGTGATACTTGATAGGTGAAAATATCCAACTAAAACAAACCAAAAGGGCTTATCTCATCTATATGAATGAGTATTATGACAAAGGAGTATTATACCAGAGTTTTAGAATGTTAAAAATCAGCTGTTTATTTTGATTTATGCTCTGCATTTTTCTGTTTCTTTGGCCTAGGAAATTAGACAGGGCCCTGCCATGAGCTTAGATGGTTGTTTGTCCATAGGAAGACATTTTCTCATGCATTTACCTTTGTATAGTGATGGCGTGCCCCAAATGGGATATGATGGAATAGAGCCTTTTTAGTTTTTCTTTTTTTGGGTGTACAACATCATAGCCTCGCTTGTATGTAGCTGATGATACATGAAGTGAATATTACTAATTTCCACCATCTCTTGTAGACTCATGGTTCTAAAAATTAGCTCAAAGTTTGAATTGCGGCGGTTTTGCCGTACAACTGGAGCTGTAGCTCTTGTAAGTTTCATTCTTTCTTGAAAGGTTTTTTCTTTTATATGATAGATATGTACAAGGCGCTTAATATGCCTCTTTGATTGTAAACACAGCTAAAACTTAGCCGACCAAATCCTGATGAGCTGGGATATGCTGACTCTGTTTCAGTGGAAGAAATTGGTGGTGTTCGGGTACTGTTGCCATATCTATTACCACCATTGTCATTATTAATGTTTTGAAATTCTTTTGGTTAGCTTGTTTTCTTGAATGCCAAATGTTTTTACCTTTTGTTTAAATAGGTGACTGTTGTGAAAAACGAAGAAGGTGGAAACTCAGTTTCTACTGTTGTCGTACGAGGTAGTACGGATAGTATATTGGATGACCTTGAAAGGGCTGTTGATGATGGTGTTAATACGTACAAGGTGTGTCATGAAATATAATTTCTTCTATGATAGGAACTTCGGCATTAAGATAACATGCAGCAGGGGCATAAAATGGTTGTTCCTGTTTGTCTTATGTAGCTTTGACCTTTTCACCACTGTTAATACAGTCTTTCCATCTCTCAACAGGCAATGTGCAGGGACAGTCGCATAGTTCCTGGGGCTGCTGCTACTGAGATAGAGTTGGCAAGAAGATTGAAAGAGTTTTCCTTTAAAGAAACTGGGTATTATTTCTTCTCTAATCTTCTTAAATATGCCTTAATAAGGCGGCCAATATTTCAGTTCATGCCTTTTTGTTATTTCATCATTACATAGCTCAATTGATTAATTATTATTATAGATATGTGAGACTTTTGTCAAGTTGCATGCTCATCTCTTACTTTAACTGCTAACAACATGGGTATTGTTCCTTGGGATGGAGAGAGTCTCAAAGATTTATATGTTTTTTGTATCTGGGAAATATAGGGATGAATATAACATTATCATTCTGACGTTGGTAGGCACTGTTCATTTTGCACCAGAGCAGTCTTCACTGGTATAATAGAATGTTTCGTTGTTTGTCATGCTAGGGACATTATAGTCCCTTGTTTCATTACGTAATTGAGTGGAACACTTGGGAATTTATGTAGCTTGACCATGATTAGTTCTTGAGTATATTTGGAGCTGATTAGCGTACATAACAAGATCGAAGTGGGTTTTCCTTCAGGATATTAGGCTTTGGTGAATATGGTTGTATGGAACAAGCTAATTTGGGGATCTTCATGGGTTCCAGTTTGTTGAATAGTAATGTTGAAGCTTCCATTGGCTTAGAACAACTGGTTGTGGTCTTAGAGCGGTGATGTTCTAGTTCTTTGGTTGTGTTAAATTCTGTTTCTTATGTATATGCCTTTCTCCTCCATAGGTTGTTTGTGAAGAACACCTTGTGTTTGTCCTTGTGGGTTCTGTGAGTTCCCTTGGGCCTTTTCGTTTCCTTGTTAACAATTATTAATATGTAGAGACGAAAAGGGCTTCATTGTATACTGCTTATCTATCATTTTGTGCCTAGTTGATGGATTGCTATTTCATGCCTTTTCTTTTTTTTGGTAGGTGATGCATAAGTCCTTCAGCCCTTGTATCCTTTAGTTTTTATAATTTGATAGAAATATTAGTTTCATCTCTGTTTTCATTGTAATGTTCAAATTTTTATGACTTTGTGTAGATCTTCCATGGTAATCATTTTAGGCTTTCATGAAAATCGATTAATCACTTAGCCTCTCATCTCTTCCTGAGCATATGATGACCAGATGGTTTAGGGCATCTTTGTTGTAATGTTTCTGATGTATATAGATTTTTTATGTAATATTCCAGATGATCAATGGTTCAATATCTCTATTTCATTTTTTATGTCATTTGTGTTTATTAAGAGCTGAAAATTATGGAACTGTTTTGAGAATCTTTGTTGGTCTAAACTCCTTAAATCTTGGAGCTGAGGCTTAGTTAATCCTTTTCAGGAGAAAAGTTATGTTTTGGTAGGTAATGGGATCTACTTAAATACATTTGTGTCGAAAGGTTTTGGACATATGATAAGATGGATTAGGATGGTCTTGGTTTTATAGGATTATTTTTGGTGTCTTTTAAATATCTTTTTATGTTGGTAAGCACATCAAGGAATTGTGAAATTAAGACTAGCTATTGAATGGGAGGGAAAAAAAAAAAAATCTTGTGATGGATTTCACTTCTGTACTCGCCTTGCTCTAGCGCCCTGCCCCTCCCCCTCCCCCTTTTCCCTTCTCTTTTTTGTCCCATCTTGTTTCTTATTCTCTCCCCTGAAATCAAAAATCCTGTACCTTTATGAATGCTTTGTTGGTTGAAGGTGGCATCTCGGTACAAATAAATTGTCTCATTCTCTCCCTCTCTGCTGGTCTCTCCTTGGGGGAAAGAAGAAAAACCGTCTAAAGTTCATATGCATATTTTGATCTGACAGATAATTCTGTATCTTTTGTTTTATTTTTTGATAGTAGATTTGGAAAGATAAGTGGACAAATTCTACATGCTAATGGACATGAAATCTGGCACGGCATCCAATAATTTTGACTCTCTTGTTGCAGATTGGATCAGTATGCCATTGCGAAATTTGCAGAAAGCTTTGAAATGGTTCCTAGAACCCTAGCTGAGAATGCTGGGCTGAATGCTATGGAGATTATTTCTTCCTTATATGCTGAACATGCTGCTGGAAACACCAATGTCGGTATTGATTTGGAAGAAGGTATATGCAAGGATGTCTCAACCATGAGTATCTGGGATCTCCACCTCACCAAGTGAGCCTCTTCTCATTGCTTGTGGGATCTTTTGATTTATTGCAGTTGATTTCTTGTCTTTCCTCTAATCATATTTCTTTTTAAACTTAAAATTTTACATCATGATGGGACCGCCATTTGCTAAGCTAACTGTCTGATGGAAGGTGCATTCCTTAGTATTTTTTTTTTTTCTTTACTAATTTAGAATTTATTTTGGACACTGCCTAATCAGTTATGAATGCAATTGTTTTGGAATTAAATTTAAATGGATTTCAACATATTTTCCAGTATCGATCCTTCTAATTGCTATAATGTTGTGAAATGTATTAGGCAATTGAATAATTAGGTTTCTTTGTTCTCTGTATGTGATCGTCCTTTGGGGTTTGTCTGATAGATGACTAAATTAAGTGCATGAGGTGACCTCGAAGAGCCTATCATTGTTGCAAAGAGTTTAGCATGTCAAAAGTCGATGACAATTTTATGCATACATAAGTGCTGCTTTGGGATCAGAGGCAATAAAATGTGGTTATTCTTAGATGTTTTTGTGGTGAGATGGTTTTGTTTCTTTCTTCTAACCATTTGCAGCGGACATGATCAATTCGGAATGAATATGTGAAATATCTCACCATTGTTGTGGTTGATCTGAATGAGCTATCCTTCAAATCAAGGAAACTTTTGATGGTAGTTATATTCTAAAAACTCTGCCCTCTGTGGTAAATGGGAGGTGCTGTCTGGAGTAGATGGGTGGATTCTTTTCTTATAGAAAGATGGTCGTTTACCTTGTAAGCTATTTCATGTCAAATTTGACGGTCGATATCTTTAGCATTACTAAGATATGGCAATGCTTTAGAAGTTACCAAGGGAGGCATGAGTGTTGCTGTGAGTTTGGTAAGATTTGCGACTGTTGTGATAATAATGTGTATCAATTAAGATAGCTGATGCAAGATGCATTTGATGTATATGGAGGCAAACATATTTTTCATTTCAGTGCTAATTGTACTATGGATGCGTAGTCATATATATATATATATATATGCATGCATGCATCAGATTTTCATCCAGTCAGGTGAAATCAGATGGGATCTAATATTGATGATTGAAGCCATTGAATGTGATCTGGGAGGGATGGGTTGATCAGATTTTAAGTCATCCAGTCAGGTGAAATCAGATAGTCGGGAGCTGATATTGATGATTGAATTGAATTTGATCCAATACCTCCAAACTATGTACAGACAAAAAATCATACGATTTGGAACTTTTAGCCAATGCATTATGATTTTTGGTCAGTAAACAGACTAGAGTTAGCAGATCCCATTCAACAGCTTGGATCATCAGTGTCGAACCCTCATCTCTCTCTTGCTATATGCATATATAATTGGGCATTTTTGCTGCATTCTTCTTTATTTCATGAGCTAAACCGAGCCTATCCATTGTGGAGAACTGCTATACATAAGCTATATTTATTGTTTTGAACTGTAGCATATGTTTATAGCTTTTAGTATATAGTACCTGTAGTACTTGTATAGGTATTAATTAAAATTATCCCATCGTTGGAGCAGATTCTTTGCACTGAAATATGCTGCAGATGCTGCTTGTACTGTTCTCCGGGTTGATCAGGTGAGCTCCTTGCCTATTTTATGGTTTCCTTGTGGTATGACTTCCTCTAGTGCAAGTATCCTCTTCTTCAAGCGGGTGCTGTTGCTGGTTTTTTTGAGAACTAGGACAGGAGAAAACCCAGACTGTAAAAGCCGAGTGAGGCTGGACTTGAACTGAAGTCCTTGATACCAACTTCCGAAGACTTTACCAACTCTACTAATTTGCACGCTCTCTGCTTCTAGCTCATTAAGTTAGTTTCAATTATTTGGTAGCTTCATTAACAAAATTCCATATATATTGATATTCAAAATTTGTGCTTCCTGGGCAGATTATAATGGCAAAACCAGCAGGTGGCCCAAAGAGAGACCCGCCGGCCGGGATGGACGAGGATTAATGATGAGCATATGGGTTGACGATGAATCACTAGCAGCAATTCGCTAGCTTAGTAGCTTTAATAATTTTATGTATTTTAGTAGGCGAGCGCGCTAGAAAAATTTGATTCAGATCCAGGGAGATCTGGTAAATGAGCATCTTGATAATCCAGCAGCTTGTGCAATGTCGGTCTGTTCTGAATCCCGTTTAGTCTTTTGGTTTTGCAGTTCTGTATTTCACATTACAATGTTAGATTTTAAGGGTTTTTGGTACCTCAACACATTCATCAGTTTTGAACGTGAAATCGATTGAGGTTATTGATTCTTTTTCTCGTGTTGCTTTTTGGTTGGTATAGCTATATTGCTCGTCTGCTCTGATTTGATTAATCTTAAACGGTTGATGCATTAAGTCATGGAAGAAAAAGCGGGTGCATGGCAATATGCTTTCTATTGTCGTGGGCATTATGTATTTTTTAAGGCACATTTCCTCGTTATCTCTTATTGCTCTTGCTAACTTAACATGATTGAGCTCCAACAGGCACTCGGACGGATCTTCCACAACTTGTGGTCCTATTTGTGGATCTTAGTTTGCCCTTGGTGTTGACTTGAATCTTCACGAATATGGTAAATGTTTGCTTTTACAGCTTCCAAATTTATCTGGTGCACCGTTTACTGAAGTCCTTTATTTTAGGGCTGTGTGAACAAACCGACGAAACTGCAAATCGGCCGAACCGGTTCGGTTCAGTTTAGATCAGATTTTTCTACGTTCGGTCGGGCCTGGATTTGTATTTTTTTCAAAATCAGAAAAACAGGTTTTTTTCGGTGTAAAAAGACCAACTTTGTTTCACCTACTGGCACGTTTGTATGCTTCTTCAACCTATTAACTCAAGTTTCGCCGCCGCTCGTCACCCACTTATCTCCATCTCCATTCATCCAGTCCCTCTTACCCTCCTCTTCCGTGAGATCTCTCTCTTTGCTTTCTAAAATAAATCGGATGTTTAAATCTTAGCTGCCCGCTCGCCAATCTCTTCTTCCCACCATCATCTCCACCCGTGGCCTTAACTCGCTGCCGCTTTATCTCATGGATTTCTCTTATATTTCCGTGCTGCTCTTTTTTTTTTTTATTCATTTTTGTAACCTTTTTTTTTTTTTTTTTTCTAATTATTTGCGCACCGCATGCACGGCGCGCATCGCACACGCGGTGATTGGCGCGCTGTGCTCCGGTTCCCATCCACGGTGCGCGGCGGTGTGCAAAGAATTTTTCTTCTCATTTTTTCTTATTTGTGTGTATAAAATTGAGGTGATGACGATTGGTGGCTCATTAAGGGCTCGTCGGTGCATGAGGAGCCAGTTGTTAGTTGTAGAAGTTCTATGAAACAACAATCGATCAGCAAATTGGGAAGGGAGGGCAAGATGTTTCCATCTCAAGAATCCCCTTTGAGCCATAGGAGTGGAGGAAAAGGGTTACTGAAGGACAAAGCCATGGGAGGAGCGGGAGAAGTCCGGGTAGGAGTAGATTTAGATAGAAGGGAGTAGAGGTATTTAGAGCTTATTTGGATAATTGGGCCTAAAATCAGATGGAGTTCGTGGATTAGGCGAGCGCAACTAGGAAAGTCTGGATTAGGCTTATATTTCCTAAATATCTAGAAGTCTTTGGAGTAATCGGCTCAAATCCTATAAGAAGAAACAAAGATCTGCTTGATATTAATCTAATCCATGAATTTTATGGGATTTTGGGCTCAACTGGCAAATATTTTGATAGGGGTGACACTTAATGCACTCCCTTGTTAAATGCCCAATCTTCCTAAATCTGTAATAGGCAAAGTTTAAGTTAGATGGGGAATTTAAGAAGTTATGTCGACACTTTGCCTCGATCAAAGGCAGAGAAGGAGAGGTATGAACAGAGCCAACAATCCTCCTCTTGGAAGAAAAGGAAAAGGACCTCCTAGAGGAATAGAGAGCCTCATTCTCATTTGTCCAAACTTAAGGAAAGACGAAAATCGCTATGCACACCACTAGGCGTCCCCTTCTAGGAAGAAGGCCCAGGCTGAATAGGATCGGTTGGGCCTTTCCTTGAAGAATTTATTACTAGCTAGACAAGACATGCTAGTTGTATTTTCTCCACCGTCGTCTCCTTCTAGAATAAGTCCTTCACCATCGCCTCTAAGATGGTATAGGTGAGGCTCCGTCTCAGTTCCAAAACAAACTAGAATTAGGATAATTTTATTATTTTAAGCAACATCTTAATAGTATTGGATACTAGGGTGGTAATGAGAGGGGTTTTAACCAATCTTTGGCAAATCTGAGGTGGATTTGAGTAATGGCAACTCTTTACAAATCCCCTTCCGGAGGCAAAAAGATTTTGATTTGTATCGTAATAAAAAAAATTTCTTTTAGCTTTAATTGACTCATTTGCTCTGTCTCAAGACTCAACACGAGTATGAGTAATGATTTACCCAGTACATAAATGATCTGCTGCCATCTCTATTGGATATCAGATGGGGCTTAGGGCTATATTAATGAACTTAAAATGAGCAAATCGAAAGCTTTCCAACAAAATGGAAGGATGATAAGTTAAACTCGCCGTAAGTTGAGGTGGTGTTTTGATAATTTTTTCTATATCAAATTAGAATATATTATATTACTATATGTTACCAAATTTAATGCTGAAATGAGTACACAAAGTGCTGGCTTCATGTGGTGATAGATTTAGTTCACCAATGATTGTGATGATAGGTTGAAAATTTTGTAGCTTTAGAGGGAGAGGGCAAAATGTAAGATCAATCACAATTTTATTCTTGTTATAGCATAGATCTTGCCAAATTAACAAATTGTAGGAGATGCCTCACATTACTGATTGTTTTTATGATTTTTTTTTTTTTAATGCTATACTAGTCCTTGGCTATGTATTTGCAGAACTTATTTAATCAAAAGAAAATACATTCCATGCAAATGAGTACAATAAGATTATCTAATTAAAAGAAAAAAATATTTATAAAAAATTATAATTGGATTTAGAATTTTAAAAATTTCACCACCATCTTATCGCTGAATCATCCTACTTTGTTATTGTCAAGAAAATGATCGTTCTATTTTTAAGATATCATCTTAATGTTGTACCAGTCCTCTCAGCATCATGAGCATATTAGCAAACTTATGGCTCTAGAAATAATATTAGATTAAATTATACTAACAAATTCATGCCTCCGATGATAACATTAAATTAATTTATGATGGATTGTGAATTCATGCCTCTAAAAATAATATTGTACAAACTTTTAAACAATTGTAAAAGAGAAGAATAGAAACCAGAATGTTGATATAATAAGTAGGACACCTATTGAGATCGAATATTTAAAAATATATTTATTAATAAAATATTTACATGAATCCTTGAACCATTGTACCATGATCAATAAACTGAATTCATTTATTTATAATACGTATAACCCTAATATACAGCAAATCAATCTTTATTTAATAGTTTTGAGTACTAAATTTGAAGATCCATGCCTTCCAATTTCTTTCATTTTGGCTAATATTATTGTTGTGTATTCGAAAATAATAATTTAAAATCTAACAATAATACTTTTTCCGGTTGCTGTGTAATAACTTGGTATCTAAAATTGCTGGCAATTGTTTTTTGGTTTCTACTCCCCACTTCCATATAATTTTTCTAATAATTTTGAAAGGAAAATAGATTGATTTATCTTGTCATCCTTACTCAAAACTCCCACCAACTCCTCTTTCTTCTTAAAGTTGGCTGCAGCTTGGTATCTAATACAAAATCTCTAGTGGGCTTATAGATCATATTTAAAATATAAATAGTTTTCTTTTTAGAAAAATCATGAAAAATCTTTCTTAAAGCTCACTTGCACGGAGATGTTAGATGAATATTGTATGGCTTAATTTTCATCATGGATCAAGCTTGAGTTGGCTTGCATCATATGTAGCATTCCTAAAATTCTATTTTCACTCTTTTGCCCATCCAACCATTGATTTTGGATTTGAATAATAATAATAATATATGTTTTTCGTATTTTTATCTCAAATAGTTATATATTGTTTTCTGGATTGTATTTTGATAATTTCCAAAGGGAAATAGATTCATTTATGTTGTCATCTCTTATTCAAAATCTTTCTTCTTAACTCCTCTTTCTTTGCCGTGCATGCGATGCACCACATGGTCCACATGCAGCATGCATGCGCATATGATCATTCATCACATGATAGACGATGCATGTGATGCACCGCACCATAGCAGAGGATCGTTGGGGTATATAATACATTATTCATGCTTTCAATCGGAATCTCTGTTGGCCTTGTAGATCATATTTTAAATATGAACAGCCAAAGGCCGTGCTGGGTGCACATCAATCATAATTAGTCCATCCTCACTTATACACGGATGAGTCAGATGGACGTTATAAGGCTTAATTTGCACCGCGGATTAAGCTTGAGTTGGCTTGCATTATGACTAAAAAACTCTTTCCACTTCTTTTTCCTCCTTCGCCCATCTAACCGTTGATTTTGGATTGGAATGACGTATGATTTTTGGTTATTTAAAAAACAATATCCTCCACGTTCTCTTGCATCGATCTTGTTACTGGCTTGAAATCTTGTCAGAAGATCTTGTTGACAAAGGATGTTATCTTAATTTAACATATTTATATCACCAAGAAAGCAAGATAAAGGGCAAGGAATAGCTTAGATAACTGCCTGATCATAAAAAAAAATATTGACCTCCTCGAAAATAAATTCTATTTAAAATTAACATAGATGGTGAAAGAAACATGGATCCACTTCGTTTGATGGTTCACTCATGGAATTAAGAGCATGTTTGGTTATGTAAGTAAGATTAAAAATGTGTTTTGCATATTTTCTTAAATGACACTTTTAGAAAGTGTACTTTGGAAAAAAAAAAAAAAAAAAAGCATTGTTGTGGTTTATTTTGTTGAGAAAATGAGGATTGCTCAATGCACTTTCATCATTCTGAATTTTTGTTTGCAAGATGGAAAAAGTCAATTCTAGCATACGCTGAATAAACAACATATTTTTATTTAACTATTTTTTATTTTATTGATATTCAAACAATGATAAAACTTATTTCATATTATATTTCATAGAAAGGGATCATACTTAATCCATACTATATTAAAAATTAACATGTTTTGGTTAACATGGGGCTTAGGATCTGTTTGACCAAGCTTTTGAGAAGAAAAAAGTACTTATTTTTTTTAAAAAAATATTTATTTTAAAAAAATAGGAAGTTTGATCAAGCTTATTTTAAAAAATAATCTGCTTTTGAGTAACAGCAGAAGCAGTTTTTCTGCTGTGGGAAGGAAGCAAAAAATTGGAGCTTCTTCTTGGAAATAAAAATAAAAATAAAAAAATTAATTTTTTAAAAACAAAAATTTCTTACTCAAAATCATTATTTACCATAACTATTCCTATTTATTTTCATCTAACCCTCCCATTATTTAGTGAATGCTATATTTTGATGTATTTTGATACATGTATGTTATTGTATAAAAATTATGTAAAATATTCAATATGTATTATTTTTGATTGAATTATATTTATATTGATTAAAATTTTAATATATTTTTTATTATTTTATTTTTATTTTAATTAAATAAAAAATAAAAAAAATAAATTAAAATTAATCATAATAAATATTTAAAATTATTTATCTATTTAAATAATATTAATTATAAAGTAAATTTATGCACGCTTTTTTTTATATTGAATTTGATAGTCAAAAGTATTTTTTTTTTGAAAGATTTGTCAAATACAAACTGCTTTCTTAATATCGATAAAAGTGCTTATCAAATGATTTTGTCAAACACAAACTACTTTTCTCTCTCGATACTTTTTTTTAAACTCTATTTGAAAAAAAATGATTTCAAAATAAGCTGATTTTCACAGCTTGGTCAAACAGATTCTTAGTTATGCTGGCTTGATAATTCAAAAATTAATCACCGCCGGTATATCACACCAATTCATGCAAGTTACAAGGTTCTTATATATATTGACATTTCGAAATCTCCTCGATATCATCATAAGCGTAAAAGCAAACATAGGTCTCCATTTCTTACCCATCTTAATCGATTATGTTGAATGTGGACATCTAACATGTTTATAATAACTGGATGACGGGGCCACAATGCTTTAACAGACCAGAAGAGACCACCCAGTGAGAAACCGATCATAAGTTAACGGAGGGAAGCAACCTTGCCACTGCAGACAAGCATTTTCTCTTCTCTAATTGGTTCAGATCCTCTCGTTGGAAACCTTTATCTGAAATTCTATTGAGAGGTCTCCCTAAGAGGACAAAGTTTCAAGGCCCATTAGATGGGTGTAAAGAAGTAGAAGCACGAGTTATTAGTTTGGGGTCTAGGGTCCACTTGCAATGAAAAGCGTATATCACAAATAACTCTCGCCCACAAAGCAACGAAACATGTCATCCGTTCCTGCCCACCTTAAAAAATCTTGTAGACTAAACGATACCACTAAGTTGAGAAACTTGCAGATAAGGCTCGGTGTCTCACTAACTTCTTGAAAATTTTCAGGTCTAAGAAAATAAAGCATCAGAGAAGACGATGGCAATGGCCAGAACATCTGCCTTCTTTCTCAACAATACTTCCTTTCCCCCTTCAAACGCACCGAAGCATCCAAAAACCTTTCACACACGCATTCTTTTCAAGCCTCCGTATCACAAACACAAGAGAATCCACTCCTTGCTAGCATTGGCTTCAAGCGTAGCCTCCCGGGTCAATGTGGATTACCTGAAGAAAGAATTTAGTGGTCATGGAGTCAGCTTTGAAGGTATTGGTGATGGTTGCGTCATCAAGATGGCAATGGACAATGGTAGTGTCGCCAACATGGTGCTGCCGAGTGGCCTAATAACATCATACAAGCCGCTTATGTGGCATGGAGCCACCATGGAAGTGCTGCAAACAGCCGTGTCAAAAGGGCAAAATGGTGAAGCTGTCATCCGAGGAGGGGTGTCTTCGGATTTGAAGCTTGTGAATGATGGTGGAATTCCATGGTCCCCAAGCACTTGGTCTCTTCAAAATGTTGGAGGAAGTCCTCGAGAGTCTATTCAGGCAGGAGTCCTCGATCTTTGATTTCATTCTTTTTCTCCTTGTAGGTACTTCCAATAACATATACTTAAATTTCGATAAGATTAAAGATTTGGAAGCAAGGGCCAGTTATATTGCATCGTGCTGGTTAAGGAAAATAAGTTTTCATCTTCCAAATCTTGTGAGGCTAAATTCTTGAGAATATACCGAACCCATCCCTGTAATTCTTGGGAAAGTGATGTTGGATTGCCATTGAATCATAAGAAATGATTTTTATTTGAATTTCTTTAGTGCTTCATATAATAATGTAAACTCCAACATCTTCATTTCCTCAGCTACATGTAACACTAAGATTCATCCACAAATGAGCGAAATGGATCTTTTAAGAGTCAAAGAGTTCTTTCCATCGATCCCCTAGTCGAGGGAGATTTTGACGCAGTCCTTAGGAGCTCATCATTTTTTTTTTGGCCCCCCTTTTCTGAGGGGGGTGGTGGGGACATTGGGGGGGGATTCAATCTAAACTAAGCAAACAACAGTTCGTTTGCTTGATTCAATCTAAATTGAGCTCTACTCATGTCGCATGCTGCTTTTCGAACTCGTTTCCTGCACTACAATTAAGCAAATGACGGTGGTTACATTCTAATGTTCCACCAAGTTATCAACTATTTCATCATCCCTACTCCAGTTCCTCTGCATTCATATATTAGTTTCTGATCATTCTCTGCAATATTCAATGTCAGGTGGAGCTTGCATCCATTGCTCCAGAAAATATGATTGAAGTCAAATGGCTGGTGACACTACATCAAGATCTCCTAGGCTCAGAGATTACCATCAACAATGCTAAATCATCATCCATCCAATTGTCAGGCTCTGTTATAAGCCATCTCAAAGTAAGCACACCTGATGCAACTTATGCTGTGGGGCTGCAGGGTTCAAATTACCGTAGCAAACAGCCAATGATGTCAGAATTCAGCATTCTTCTTCCAGACACCAGCAGAAAAGGATCCTCAAATTCAAGCCAATCCTTGGCTCAGAAGGCACTTCAATCATTGTTCTCCAGGCAGGAATTTGAAGACGAGAACGAAGGGTTCAAAATAGAAGAATCAGAGGGAGAAGAAGATGATGATTATGCGCATATGACAGAGAGGATGAGCAGGATTTACTCCAATGCACCTAGAGAGTTCACAATTATTGATAGGGTAATGAGCTAACCAATATCCGAAGCTTCTTTTCTTTTCCATATATACATCTTATGTTAATATTAAATAAGTATTTATGGATGCTGTTATTATTCTAAGCAAAATGGTTAGAACACCAAGAATTGGATGGGTGTTGTAAGCCTCGACAATAATCATTAGGAACAAATTTGACAAAGGAAATAGAAATTTGTAAAAAGTCCAAGGAAAAAGTTTATTGGATGCAGGAATTATGAGACATGTCATGCAACATAAGAAACTTAATATCAAGTATATGTTTCAAGAAAGAAAAGTAGAAAGGTGCATGGTAAGAGCATAAAATATGAAAAGAAAAGATACAAGCATCTCCCTTTTCCCTCCCTCATGCATGAAAGTATGAGATCTATAACCCTGTGGATTGGTGAAAACACCTATGGGGTACGTGATATGTTAGACCACAGTTTGATTTCCATGTCAAGGGCTTTCATATATATATATATATATATATTTATGTTGGTTTAGCAGGACCTCTCATGGTTTCCATTGTTTCCCAGAATACAATGCAAAGTGAAAATATTAAGAAAGATTGATGTTTTATTTTTGATCCTGAAGAATTTGGTCATAAGGATCAATGAATGCTCGAAACCAACATCATACAGAGGGGACCATTTACAATTCTTTTTGTTTAAATAACAAAATTTATTCTTTGCTAATTAGATGAACCATATCTCTTCCTTTTTGATGATGCAGGGAAGACGGAACTCCGTTGTAATTCGAAAGAGTGGGTTTGACGAGTTTTATGTCTTCAGCCCCGGATCAAACTATGAATGGTATGGCAAATATGCATATGTCTGCATTGGATCATCTGCCACTTTGACACCTTTAGTTTTGGGTCCTGGAGGCACATGGAGGGGAGCTCAGTACTTGTATAATCCAAACCTCTAAATCATGCTAATCAATAAAGATTGCAAGAGGCCTTCTTCTATCATTTAGAACAAGGTTGCTGCTGGTAACTATGAAAATTTGTGTGCCGTCGTTTGAAAGGCTACTTATATGTTCAGTTTTTTTTACCATCACGGAACTAACAAGAGCTCTTAAATTTTCTCCCCTTTTTCCCCTTCATTTGCTCGACAATGATAAAATTTCTTGCTGTTTGCAAGTAGATCTGAGAGAAAAAGGTAAATTGGGAATAGATTGGGAAGCTTCAAGTGCGAGTGAGATCATGCTAACATGAAATAAGGTGCTATACATTATGAAAGAGTTGATAATATGAAGATAGTGAAGAACGACAAGGGAATGGAGCCGTGGTTAGTCTTATCAAAGGCTAGTTACATTAGTAGGCAGTGCAAGATTTCAAATTTAGGATATCACAAAGCATGTGGAAGTTTCTCCACACACTTCACAAAAGCATATGGTTTCACAAGTGATCAAAAGAATCGAAAAATCTAGTTTACAAAAGAAGCATAAATAATATACGAAGGAAGCACCAATAATAAAGAGTCCTGGAATCACATCAACTTTCGTAACTCAAACCTACAATCTGGTAGATTAACATTTGCAACAAACATCCTGGTTGTTTCACATTTGGGACAACTTATCATGCAGAGATGCTGCTCATGCAAAAGATTCAACCACTAAAAAAATGGTTAGTTATATATTTGCAGGATAGATATTATCATATATTTTGCTGGATGGTGTTAAATGTAGCCTGTATCCTTATTCCCTATCCTTTTCAGAAGTTTGACGGATAATTCAACAGTATATTGATCACTGGCATTGTGGCTATTAGTATATATAGAAGAAAGGAATGGCTGAACATGAATGAACTTTACTTTAACAATACTCTTTATAAACATCATCAATTATTCTAAGACAGAAGAACTTTAAAATATATGTGCATGCTACTAAGGATGTTGTGCACAAAAGGAATGCATAAGATGATTGACTTGTCTTCAGATAGCTGCTCAAACATTTCATGCTAATTGTTTTGCTCTTTATAATGCTTTTAACCATTTGAACACCAAAATAAGAATAAATTGTGTTAAAGCAACTTCATCAATGGAGGAAAGCCTTTTAAACTATTAATTTGTTTTGAGTCCTTGTCATACAATGCACCAATGCATGCCTCCCAGCTACAACAGAGACAGAACTTCAATTCTATATAGAATAGACTGCACGGTCCAATATTTCATTGATGCAGTTCTACAATTACATCATTTGCACAAGTAATGCATTTAGCCAGACTAAATTACATAATTGTCCATAAGAATTGTTCATTAATTTCAGCATACAATGAGAGGACCATACAACAACATTACATGAAGCCTACAAGGAGATAAATAAATTAAAAGATCATGAGTAACTGTCATTTTCTCGCCGACAAAATAACAGCAGCAAGAATCAAGAAAAGGCCCGAAATAAGTCCCATAACTACTATTCTATACTTTATAACCTTTTCTTCTTTTCCACTAGAACTGAAAATTATCTAAGCAATCTTCTTTACATACTTTGCAAGGAATGCAAGCACTATTTTCGGTAACATCACCAGTGGATGACACTGATACAGTGCCATTTGGCACATGTTCATCATTCTGTGTATGGTTATGCTTTCCCAACAATCTCATTTTCTCAAAATTCCTCCTCTCTACCACCTCAAATTTTAAGTTATGAGCATGATTATCTCCATTTAATGCAACTATTGGATTCCATTGCACTTTACCTGAATATGGAATTCCAAGTATCCAAATTTGCTGTTGCACAGGGCCTTTAGAGCTGGCTTAAGCTGAGTTTTGAATAGATTGCATGAGCTTCCATGGAGTTTTGTATACTTTTATATTATTAATTGTAATTTGTGGCCAGGACCTCTGGAACACCGGCAAATTCACTGCGAGTTTTAACTTTCTGAGAACATAACACATTTAATCAATCAATATTCAATATTCTTCAACTTCTATACCTGAGGACTAGGGGTAGTATATCTTGTTACCATGCTTGTGGCACGGCCTATAACTTTCCGAGTAGGCTTTGATATAAATGCCATCTTTCAAAGAACTAATTTCATGCATGGATCCTTTTGTTCAGCTACCATTTTTGCAGTCTATAACGCCCAAACGTTGCATCCTTGACGAATGGCATGCAATCAATTTTGCATGGCTCCATGACATGGACTACTTTAGTAGGCTTTGGAGAGATACTCCTTAGATCCACACACTTCATCAAGAAGTTAATTATCTGAATGGCTGAGAGATGCTCCTTGGAATTATTCTCTTCCGCACCGATGGATAATATTCGGAAGCCAGATTACATTAGTCACCTTGCACAAGCAAAGCCAGTCAAACCATTGCGCTTCACCAAGGCCATCACAAGGCCCATATAAGCATTCATTTGTGTCACCTTCTTCATCTCTCGCTTGATGCTACAGATCATACCATTGTGGTTGACCACCATATCTAGATGAACCATGGTGATGAGGTCGACTTGCTTGGTGATGCTTCAAAACAAGAAACTTCTTGACACCATGTGCATCGCTTGGCGATGCATCGTACCGATGATCTCTTCTCATCCTTGTAGGCTAGTTATTGATAGGTATGATGAATGGGGCCTATAGGAAGGAGATGAGGTGATTGACATCGTATACTGCGACATGGTTTAAGGTATAATTCTCTCTTTTTTCCAACAAGCTTGGTGAACTACTTGTAACGATGAGAGGGCAGAAGGGATGGATTGGGTCAGCCCAGTCTTTTGAGTCAATCAAGTTGGGTGGGCCTGCTTGGGTTGCATGAGGATTGGGAATGGGCCTCCACTATCTTCAGGTGGGCAGGGATGGGCTTGGTAGAGGGAAACAACCCCCCCCCCCTTTGGGGGGAGGAGAGGAGAATAGTGGTGTCACCATGGTCCGGGAGAGGGGAAAGTGGTGTTTAGTGTTGGCGCGCGTGGTCTTGGCTTCCTGGGGACCGGGGAGAGCCCCACTGTGCTGGTCTCGCTCCCGCTCCAGGAGGGAAGAGGGAAGTCGTGGTATTCTGCTACTTGGTATCATAGGGGTGGGGGCGGGTGGTGGTCGGCTTTCAACACTCCCTTCTCAACAATATATAATAAAATCAAAGACAACAAAACAATGAAAGGCTTCTCTTCCTCATCTCACGTCCCCTTCCACTAAGTATCGGGGTAGAGCAGCTCTAGTCTACCCTCTCACCGTGGATCAGGAGTCCAACTTGGACCTACAAAACTATTAGAGATTAAGCGGAAGAAAAAGAGAGAGATGCCAACAGTCACACGGAGCAGCTCGAGAGGGAAGGCCATTATTCCTCACAAAGTGGGGAGCAGCTCCCTTCTCCACATGGAGCTGGGTTATACCTCTGTGAGTTGGCCACCTCCCCTTCCTTCACCATTGGGAGAGAGGAAGCCCCTATTTCTCACTCCCCGACCACAAAGAACAGGGAGGTCCTTGCTCTCATCCACCATATAAACCCACCATCAACTTCTCCAATCGATTACATCTCAAAGCTTTTCCATCCTCGTTAATTTCGAGCAAGAGCTCAGCGAGTTTCAGAAGAATCTAAAATGGAGGCCGCTTGTTGGCACTTTATGCTCGATCCTCTACTGCTAGAGTACCTGCGCGACCCCGTCCGTGGACGCACGCGTTTCTCTGGAGACATCCATGAAGGAATTGACCCATATAGTTGCCGGCCTGAGCAACTCCAAAGTTCGTTCCACATATACTACATTTCTGTCCAATATTCTTTTATTCATTTTCATCGGTTTATTCATGCATTGATCATCACAAAGTATGGATTTGATTTAGAGTAACTCTTACGTACTTCTGTTAACCAGCTTGATATGGCTATGGCTTGCAGATGTCAGTGAGAAGGGCTCTTATTACTACCATGCAAACCAGCCGGGTCCAAATCGGCAGACTGCCGATCGCAGTGGCCATTGGAAAGCCAAAGACGCCCAAGAACTCAAGGATAAGAATGGCCATATTGTTGGTTATAAGCGAAAATCTACATTCTATTTGGGACGGAATGGCTCCAAATCGACAGAGTGGGCTATGATGGAATACACTCTTCTTCCTGATGGAAGCCATGATGCTCGAGTAAGTAACTTGCCACATGAATCAAAGTTACAAAGCTAAATGCCCTGTTACATGAACCAAATGTATACAGCTCTATCTAAAGATAATTATAATCCATGATTGATCATATTTTCTCTTTTCTTTTTGTCCCCTTCTTTTCTTTTCTCCTCACGAGTGCAGAAAGCCATTTGTATGATCTATATGACAGGAAGGAACCAAAGGAAGGAGATAGGTCAAGCCAGCAATTCTGATGCGACAAACCAACCACTTCCCTAATCGGAGCCACGCCTGGGCTCTTCTTCTCATACAAATTTTGGTGATGCCTTGAAGCAGTAGCAGCTAAATTGGATGTGCCCTATGAATTGCCTCTTCAATTCAATAATTGATAGAAAAATGTTAGATGTATGTCCTAGAAGTCAGATTGACTGACATATACACATTCTAGGAACATAATTTTATAATTAAAATTTTAAAATTAATAAAATTTGAGTTATTTTTCATTCATATTATGCGTGTTTAAATTATGTCTATGAATTGTCCGAGAAGTTGATCTGACAATGACACGTATTCTCAAGAGTTGAAAATTTGAAGCATGTATCATTTGGGGTCAATTCCTAAATATTTTCGATCGATAGATTGTTATGGGGATGATGACTGATCTGAATAGATCGATATACGGATCACTTCTTTTCGTGGATAGACAAGTCTCGAGTCTACAGTATGAGGATATTGGAGCGAGAGTATAAGTGTTTGATAGAGATCAAGGATACTGAGCATGACCAACTCGAGAAGTTACTAAGATAGCTACCCACTCGTCAGTGACTTACTCAAAGTTGTAGTTGTATGGATAGTTCTTTGACTTGCAGTGTCTCGGCCGTTCACAGTGGGATTGCTGTAGTTTGACTGCATCAATCAGTTATCTAGCCTTTTGGTATCTTATGGTGTATGTTGACCATAGTAGGTCCATTGTAGGAATAGAATGTACACCAAGATGGGATCTATCAATCCTGATAGATAAGGAGAGGTCCTATGTAGTTCATGAGAATGAGTTCTTAAATCTATGGCCATGGTAGGTGAATGATGGAAAGAAGTTTTCATAAGATTTTACATGGACTCGACTCAATAGAATCTGACATATGATGGACGAATGGATCTGACGAGTTATCCTTAACCTGCATCTTGTTGGGGCTCACAATAGAAGAACCGAATTATACGGTAACTACACCTAGAGGTTCTTTTTCAATTCTCTACTGGGTTGCCACTACATACTGTTAGGTGTCACTAGTAAATTATGGGACCAATGAGATTTATTTTGGTAATAATAAATCTCAATTGGTTGAATTGAAAAAGTTTTAGTCTATTAAAAGGTGTTTCAATGACATTGTTGATAGAGATCGCAATGTATCCCACTACCAGACAGAATTGAACCTATGGGGTCATACACAAAAGAAATCTTTGTCCAATATCTGTGATTATGAATCATAGAGGGATCTAATTATCAATATAATTGATGATTGATCATGTACAAAAATTGCAATAGAATAATTTGCTAAGTGTTAGTGAATTATAGAAGGATTAATTAGCAATTGGATTGCTAATTGACTTAATTTAATTGAGCATTAGGGCTGAAATCATGTCTAATTGAATTAGATTCAATTTGATTTGATTTGGTTTTGATTAGATCAAGCCTAATTGGATTATGAGATAATCCAATTACAAGGAAGATCAATTTTCTATTTGATTAGGACTTGAGTGCACTTAATTTCTAATTAGATTAGGATTTAAATAAGATTTAATTGGACTCCTAGTTGAACTAGGATTACCATTTATTAGGTTGCATCAATTCTAATTTAAATAGAGATTAGGTTAGGTTTGACCAAAGACCAATAGAGAGTCTAATTGGACTGGGACTCTCTTCCCTCTCTTGCGCCAACTAAGACCCATGCCACACACCTTTTGTCTGCCCCTTTTTCTTTGTGATTAGCATGAGGTTTCTCATGTTACTTAGTTGTCCATGCTGCCCCCTCCCTTCTGCAGTTTGAATGAAAGTTGTCCTGATCAAATAGGGAAAGACTTCTTTGTATAAAACTCTATCGAATAGAGTTTTAAACTTTCTAAACTCTATCCATATGGACACCCCTTTTTATCTATCTTTTGGCAAGAAAAACTAGGGTAATTTCACCATGAAAATCAGAGAGAAAAGTGTAGGGGGCATGGGTTCTTTCTCTAGTGGGCATGAGGTCTTCTTAGGACATCTCTAGGGCATGTGGGTTTTGAGAGAAAATAAAGAAGAGAAGAAAGGGTTCTTCTCTTAGAAATTTTTCTATTCTCTTTGTACATGCTTTTGAGAGAAAAAGAGAGAAGAGTCTCTCTTCATCTTCCTCCTATTTATCTTCAAGATCTAAGATAGTCTGAGAGATTTGAATTAGAAGAAATCAGAAACAACCATCAGGAGGCATCTTCTGTAGGGAGCTAGCACTTCGGTGAAGATGCAAGCCTCTGATCATGACACAGACTTCGTGTGGATACCTGTAAAGGTTAGACACCTATGCGGCTCATCGAGGATCTCATTAGATTACCATGATCGCCAGTTATGGTGAAAAGCTATCCGCGTAAAGGTATGGAGATCTGATCTCCAAGTTACTATTTTATATTAAAAATTTGATTTTTAATTTTTACCATCTTAATTTCAGCATGTAAATCAATTTTGTTGCATATAGATTAGATCTACATCATGCATATTACATAGATTAAAGAGTTTAATCCACATAAGAGATTTTATTCCACTGCATTTAGATCTTTAAAAGTTAAAAATCTGCATATTTTGATTTCTGCATGCATATCTCGAAAGTTAGACTTCCTACAAGTGGTATTAGAGCCACGAATTTTGTTTCACATGCATGTTATTAGGATCTATCTAAAAATCAGATTTAAGAATTAGATTATATCTAATTAATACATGTGATGTATTATACATGAGATGTATGGATTATTATGCATATGAGATATGTGTAGATTAGGTTAAAATCTTAGTAGCCTAGTATTTTTCGAGAATCATAGTAAAGACCATTCTACCATAGAGGACTATGATGGAAGGGATGCCTATACGAATCAAGAGGAAGAACCGTGAAAAGAAAAAAACTTAATTTTGTGCAAAATCCTTGATATGAAATCCTAGATTCATGCATGAGATGCATGTTTACTTGATCTGGTTAAGATTGCCCTTGTCCTATTCCCATCTCATGGGATTTAAGACAAACCTTGATCATGCTAGGATAAGGTTCAGTCAGATCAAGACAAAACCATACAGAATTTTTGGATGAGCCTTATCCAAATTTCATCTCATGATTTTAGGATAAGCCTTATCAGGTTAGGACGAGGCCTGTTCTCACTAGGACAAGTCCTGTTTTGACTAGGACAAGTGCTGTCAAATTAGGACAAACCCATACAGGGCTCTCGGATGAACCAAATCTAATTTGGCTTAGTCGAGATGAGTCAGAAAGACTATAGAAGGAGAATGTTAGGCTCAATCGTGTGCTAGCACGATTTTCTTGAACCTAATTGGATCTAATCCAAATCAATGAAACTGGATTAGCCCAATTGATGACATCCAGACCTAAAATCCTTATTTATATGATCCAGTTAGGTTCAGTTCTATATGTTAATGAGACATGCCATGATCTCAATCACCAATATCATCGAAATATCTTTCAATGGACTAAAATTCTTTCGATTTATCCGATTAGATCGATCATCAAGACAATTCTAATTACTCCCAAAATCTACCAGTAATACCTAGTAGTATATGGTGGCAACTCATTAGAACTGAATATGAACCTTTCAGTACAGCTACCTGTGTGATTGGATTCCTCTATCATGAGCCTCAATAGGATTAGGGTTAAGGTGAACTTGTTAAACCCAACATCTATCATACGAATGAATCATTCAATTCAAGTTTGATGTGAAACCATAATAGAAAACTCTTTTCTATTATTTCACTCTGCCATGGCCATGGGCTTAAGAACTCAATCTCATGATCATCATAGGACTACTCTTCCTCTATCGAGGTTGATAGATCCCATCTTGGTGTGATTTAGTTCCTATAATGAACAAGCTATAACCAACATATACCTTAAGATTTTGAATGGCTAGGAGACTGAGTTATGGTGTAGTCAAACTATAATACACTCAAGATAAACTACCAATACACCTTAGGTCAAAGAATCAGTCACATGACTGGAGCATCGGGCTAGTCATCGATGAGAAGGTAGACTTTCTTATGACTGCTCGAGGTGATCACGCTCAGTACGCTAGTTCTCAATGAGTACTTATACTCTCGCTTTGGTGTTTTCACACCATAGACTCAAGATCCATCTATTCTAAGAAAGTGATCGTACACTAACCTTCTAGATCAATCACTATCCTTGTGATGATCCTATGGTCGAAAGCAGTTTATAAATTAATTATGATAATATATGTCTTAAATTTTTAACTCTTGAAAATATGCATTATCATTTTCATTAACTCAAAAAATATATCACAGATACTTTATACATAATGTGATAGAAAAAAATAATTTTTTTATTAATTTTTAGTTAAAATTATAAAAATGCTCCTAGAAAGTATATTACAAGTGTCGGCCAATCTAGCTTCTAGGGCACAAATCTAATAATGATGTAGTCAAACTATAACACCCTCAAGATGAACTATCGATGCACCTTAGATCAAAGAACTAGACATACAACTGCAACATCGAGCTAGTGATTGATGAGAAGATAGACTCCTTTATGACTGCTCGAGATGGTTACGCTCAGTATTCTTATTCTCAGCAAGTATCTGTACTCTTACTCTAGTATCTCCATACTGTAGATTTAAGACTCATTTATTCTAAAAAAATGATCATACACCAATCTTCTAGATCGATCACCATCTTTCTAATGATCCTACAATCAGGAGTAGTTTATGATTTAATTATGACAGTACATGTCTCAAATTTTTAACTCTTGAGAATATTTGTTATCATACCCGTTAACCCAGTGGATGTATCACGGATACTTTAATATACAAATATGATAGAAGAAATAATTTTTTTATTAATTACAAGTCAAGATTATAAAAATGCTCTTAGAAAGTATTTACAAGCGTCGGCCAATCTAACTTCTAGGGCACACATCTAACAGACACATCATATTGAGGTGCTCGCATGATCTTTCTTTATCCCATATCATCTACCCGGCAGTACTCTTGGATAAGTAAAGTCTCTGAAGTTTAGGAATGAGAGGAAAGTATTGAAGAATCTTGTATAGTATGTCCTTCTAATTCCTATCCTCTTGCCTTAGCTTAAATCGGTTTGCACCATATATGCCACATGAGCTCTTTTGTTGGTCCTCTTTATAGAAAAGCATGCAAACCATTATGGCATGCTTCTATTTTCTCATATCTCATGCTCAATTCTTTCACCATTTTCTTCGAAGCATAGAAGTTCTCAACAAGCTTCTCATCCTTTGGTAGCATTTTCTTTATTATTGCTACCATCCTATCACAATAATTGACCGTCATATTAAACTATGCCTTCAAGTTCAACAACTCTGACGTAGCTAATAGTATAGTGTGTGTTTCACATCCTAGCCATAGTGGTTCATCAACATCTATAGTGTGTGTTTCACATCCTAGCCATAGTGGTTCATCAGCATCTTTCAGTATATAGTGGAAATCATTGCTGCTAGCTTCTGGATCATCCTTCATATTCTAGTTAAATTCAAAACCAATCGCATCCATAACTATGTCTACCATTCTATCTGTGTCAATGTCCTGCTCGGTTCTAATCCTTGCAACTTTTTTCTACGTCTTTTCATCCAAGTATCAATGCTTATAGTTGGACATAAATCCACTCTTATATAAATAGATAGTAATTATATCTCTATCAAATATTTTTCTATTGTCACATCTATTACAAGGGCAATGAGCCCATTTTTGATGTAAGAGTGCCGTATTTTCAAAAATAAAATCACAAAAGTACTCTACACCCTTCCTATATTCATAGAAATCTTTCATCGACTACTCGACGATCCATCCAACTATGGTCTATGGCAAACTATTTAAGAATTCTTTATACACATAAATATAAGATAATTGTTAAATACTATTGTATCATTCAAAATAGCTTACATAGTAAATGCACCCTATCATCAACTAATAGATAAATATAGATTCTATCCTAATCAGAAAATGCATTAATTCTATTAGTCCATTACCGAAATAAAATGATATGCAACAGAGGTTGAAATAAATTTTGGTATTTCTTCTTAATCCTCCTATGTAGGGAGAATAAAAGAAGAATACTATCCAAAATTTCTTTCAAACTTTTAGCATACCATTTGATTACTGTAATGACCTATAGAATTACTTACATATATTTTTCAAACTGTCCATAGCAGACAATCAATTGATCAATATACATAATTTTTTTATCCATGTAAAAATAAATAAATATACGGATATATTAGAATATATACATCAATCAACTGATGGGTCTATCGCTCCATGTAATGTAAATTTTATTAAAATTAACATATAATTAATGCTATCTAGCATCTTTTATTGGCCTAAGTGCATAGGGCATGCAAGGGCTAGATGCCTTGGATGCCAGCTATGACCCGAGGCTCGGGCACGTAGGGCATGCCTCGGCTCCATGTTTGTAATGCTACCTGATACCTTTCCTCGATCCAAGCACTCCACAAGCCAAGACCTAAGTCACATACATCTAATTAATTAATTTATTAAATATCTAATTAATTAATTAAATTAATATTTAATTAAATTTTAGTGACAGTACTAGCCATCTCTAATGTCATCTCTAATACTAGACAACATTGGCCATCGCTAATGCCGTCGCTAATACTCACAATGATAGGCATGCTGACGTAGGGATGGGGCCACAGGATTAGGGCCATGAGCTGGAAGCGGTGGGGTAGAGGATGCGTAGTCAAACTAGCAGGGATGAGGCCACATGGAGGTCGATGGGGTAGGGGCGGCAGTATTCGACTGGCAAGTGAGGTGGAGTTGGGGCAATTGGCTCAGGGCCGTGGCATAGGAGGTGCCAGCAGGGTCGGGGTGGCCACGAGCAAGGCAGAGCAGGGGCGGTTGGCTTAGGGCTGCAGCATAGGAGGTGCGGTGAGGTCGGGGCGATCATGGGAGAGGTAGGACCAAGGCGCTGGCTTGGGGCCATGGCATAGGAGGCACCGATGGGGTTGGGACAGTCATTGGAGAAGAGGGGCCAGGGTGGTGGGCTCAGGGCCACGTCATAGGAGGCACTAGAGGGGTTAGGGTTGTTGCAGAAGAGGCAGGGCTAGGGTGGCTAGCTCGGGGATGCGGTGTAGGAGGTGCCGGCAAGGTCAGGACAGTCATAGGCAAGGTGGGGCTAGGGCAAAGGGCTTGGGGAGGTCGTGTAGGATCGTCGGCAGGCTCGAGTGAGGAGGGGTCAGGGCAGTAGACTCAAGGCCACAATGTAAAAGGTGCCAGTGGGGTTGGGACGCTAGGAAGGAGGATACACGGGAAGCAGGGAATGTCGGGAAGGATGTAGGAAGGAGGAGAATGAGTAGAAAGGAAAATTTGTTTCCTTCCAACAAGGTTGGGGAAGTTTTAGGCAGACTATTACAAACGATAAGTTCACCATCGGTAATACGATCGGCAAAACTTCATTTTCCATGTTAGGATATTAGTGATGGTAGTTTTCATCGCTAATACCCATCAGCCATTGCTAATATTATTAATTTTTTAAAAAATATTAAAATTTAATATTAATTTTTTTAAAAAATAAATAATTTTTTTTTTAAAATTATTAGCGGTGGCAAGAATTTTATTGCTAAAGCCATAACTAATAATAATTTTTTTTTTAAAATTATATTTTAATATTGATTTTTTTCTTCTTGGTCATTTTTTGGGAGGTTAAAAATCAATATTGGATTTTATTAAAGTTTTGGGTTTAATTAATTTATGGATCAAATTCTAATTGATTTAAATTAGATTTAATTTAATACAACTTAACTTAATTTAAGACTAATTGGATTTTAATATTCCAAGTAGGACTTGGATTTAAAGCCTAATTGAATTAGGTTTGACAAAATTTTGAATTGGATTTGAATGGGGTTCTAATTGGATTCGAATTAGGTTCAAATTTGATTCGAATTGAATCATGAATCAAGTCTTAATTCATTTAAATCAGATTTAACTTAATTAAGCTTGACTTGATTTGAGGCTAATTGAATTTTATAATCTAAGTATGACTTATATTCAAAGCCTAATTGAATTAGATTTGATAAGATTTGAATTTGATTCGAATTTAATTCAAATTGAATCATAAATCAAGCCTTAATTGACTTAAATTAGATTTAATTTAATTAGATTTAACTTAATTTGAGGCTAATTAGATTTTATAATTCATATAGGATCTAGATTCAAAGCCTAATTGAATTAAGATTGATAGAATTTCTAATTAGATTTTAATCAAATTTAAATTAGATTCAAATTAAATTATAGATCAAGTTTTAATTAATTTAAATTAAATTAAATTAAATTAAATTAATCTTTACTTAATTTGAAGCTAATTGAATTTTATAATTCAAGTAGGACTTGGATTTAAAATCTAATTGAATTAGGTTTGATAGGATTTGGAATTAGATTCGAATTAGATTTGAATTGAACCTAATTGAAAATTATTTTCTTCTAATTGATTTGAATTAGATTAAATTTAATTAGACTTAACTTAATTTAAGAATAATTGAGTTTTACAATCTAATTAGAACTTAGATACAAAGTCTAATTGAATTAGGTTTGATAGGATTTCGAATAGAATTCGAATTATGTTCGAATTGGATTTGAATTAAATCCAAATTAAAAACTATTTTTTTTAATTAATTTAAATTATATTAAATTTAATTAAGCTTGATTTAATTTATCGATAATTGAATTTTACTATCTAAGTAGGACTTGGCTTCAAAATCTAATTGAATTAAGATTGACAGGATTTTGAATTGAATTCGAATCAGATTTGAATGGAATTTGAATTGAATCTAAATTAAAAATTAATTTTTTAATTAATTTAGATTTAAGTTAATTTAATTAATCATGACTTAATTTGAGACTAATTAGATTTTATAATCTAAGTAGGATTTGAATTTAAAGCCTAATTAAACTATATTTGGCAAGATTTTGAATTGGATTCGAATGGACTTGGTGTGATTTTTTTTATTATTAGCAATGAAAGTCACCATCTCTAATTTCATCACTAATATTTTTAAATAAAATTATTTTTTAATTTATTATTTAATTTTTAAAAAAATTATTAGCGACGATAATATCTTCATTACTAATAACCAAACTAGCCATCGCTAATAATTTTTTATGTTTAATGTTGTCCAGAAGAACAACCCAAGAGGTGAGGGTGAATTAAATTTTTTTAAAATTTTTTTGGATTACTAAGTATTTATGCAAAATTTGAATATTGATTTGCTGGAAATACAGTGATTTAAATATACCAAAAATAATAGCAACTAAAGAAAATAATTACACATACAAAGTCATAAAGTTTTTATAGTAGTTCGGTATCAAATCCAATACCTACATCCACTTCTTAAGTACTCTACTTGAGAATTTTACTATAATCTCTAAGATTACAGCAAGATTATTTTCACCGAGCTCACAATCAAAATCTAGTTGGTTTTATGGGCTAACTAACCAAAATCTAACCCCAAGCCACTCTTAGGCTTGTACAAATCCAATTTAAGACTTGGATGAGCCTATCCCCCAAGTTTCAGCCCTTTGAAACTTGAAATACAATGATTTCAGAATTGCAAAAATTTAAAACTAAAAACAAACTCCTTTGAAAAGCAGATTTAAAGCTTTAATGCATAAGATGAGTGGTTGGAGGGCTTTAGCAATGAATGCTCTCTTCCTTCTCTTGAGAATGCCTTGATTGCACAGCTGATTAAGTGGTTGAATAGCAATGAAGGCTCTAGAATGCTCACTGTTTGGTCTACATATAGATCTTTCAAAAGTTGCTGATGTTTCCTACTTTTTTGCTTTTATATCTTGAGTTTTCTAGCCTTAATATGATTTTAGAAGCCTTCTAATCCAAGATGAAAAGTCCAAAAATAGGTTTATTACCGTTGGAACATTAGAAAAATCCATTTAAAGGATGAAAAATAGAATCTGGGTAGTTCTGAAAACTAGTCGTTGGGACTGTCAGAAACTCAAGAGTCGACTTCTCAGATCCTTGAGTTGACTCCAGCTGTAGGGTGAAAATTTGATCTTCTATATTTCTATCCTATGCCAGTTTTGCGTGTCGAAGTTGACTCCCGAATTTCGTGAGTCGACTCCAGTTGCAGGATGAAATATATAATGTTCTGTTCCTGAACTGGCACCTTTATTGTGTCGGGAGTCAGCTCCCGCTTTTCATGAGTCGACTCCTCCATGAGTCGATCCTTGGTCGACTTCGATCGACTCCTGATTATGCTAATTGCTGAAACTTTGCTGGATTTAACTCTAAACTTTTCTTTTATTTATTCTTGATCCAATACTCTTCGAAACATATTTGGTTTGATCTCTTTTGCTCTTCTTTCTTGGTTCTTTCGATCAAAAATATGAAGCTTTATTGAGATAGGTTTCTGTCTTCTTGAACTTTATCTTAAACACTTCAACCAAAATATTAGTACCTAAAATAGACTCAAATATTTTATTATTCATCAAAATCATACTTGGGGTTAACAATCTCGCCCTTTTTGATGATGACAAAACCTTTGAGTTTATACATAACATTTGCAAATTCAAAAAAAAAAGGCATTCAAAGTGAAGAGAGCAATATTTCAAATACAAATTCAAATTTCATGCAAGTTCATCCATTTGTATTAATTAACCATTTTAATATCAAAGATCCTCTTCCTTTCTATTTGTTAAAAGCAAAGTGTGCCACCAATTAAGAAATTTCTAAATTTTATGGTATGTGCCATTTTGTCCCAAATTTTCAGTATGTATCATATTTTCAAATTTTTAAGATATAAGTCACTTATTGCCTTTGTTTCATCTTTCTTGTTGTTTTTATTTGTGTTCCTTCATCTTTCTTTATGCTTATCTTTTTCTCCTTCATCTTTGTGTATGTTCTCCCCCTTTCTTTATACTTATCTTTTTTTTCTTCATCTTTGTGTATGTGCTGTCCCTTTCTTTATACTTATCTTTTTCTTCTCCTTTTTGTCATCATCAAAGAATGAATTATAAGAAAAGAATATAAAAGAAAACATTCATACATATATAAAGGAAGTAAATAGTTCATAGGGGTATGTACTGCATACAAAAAGATACCCAAGCAATACATATCATGATCAAGATAAGGTACTTTCATACAACACACATAAAAGCTTAAGATAAGATATCATCAACAACAAGATGATACGGACAACATAACTAAAACCTAATACTATGACTAGATCCTAACACACTATATAGATATATACTAAGACCTTAAATAAGATGACCTAGGTCCTAGTAGATCAATCAGAGGGGACATCCAGTGTGGTGGAGGAGCTGGCTCTAGTCGCTTTCTTGCTCCTAGTATGAGTGGATGGTCCCCCAACTCTGAAATATATCCTAAGGGGTCTAGGAGGAGGTTGAGTGGTAGGAGGCTGATTAGGTGCACTAGGAGGAGGCTGAGTGGTAGGAGGCTGATTAGGTGCACTAGGAGGAGGCTTAGAAACTAGAGGCAGAATAAGGAAAATATATGGATCTGCCTCAACTGGTCAACAGCCGCAGTAGATGCTGTTGCCTCAGCCACTGCTGCGGCGGCGGTCGCTGCTGCTGCTGATCCTGGTGGAGCATGAGTCCTCAGAATATCCACCAACTATCCCATGGATGCTAAAGTGATGTGATCATATCAGAGGATATGCTCGATCTCTCTCTCTGCTCTATAAGCTGAGTCAGATGCCTAACCTCAGATGCCAACCTAGCTATCTCGGTTTGGATCCCCTCCACCTGAGGTCTCAGTCCATCTAAAATAGTGTGGATGATCCGGACGGCCTGATCATCAATAGTCTGATCTGGAGGAGGATGAGTACTGGCAAATGGACCTGGGAGAGTGATGAATGGGTCCGTAGCTTGCTCGATTGAAGACTATGCTGGAGGAATATCTATAGTCTGACTAGGTCCGACTCCATCTCTAGCCTATCTATGCTCCTGTCCTGAAGCTCTCTTAACCCATCTGTCATTTAGCTTTCGATACCCCATTCTAGTGAGTGTTTTCTGCCTATATGTATCTGTATGTCTCAGATGCAAGGAAAGCTTTCCCTCAAAATCAATCCCAACCATCCTAAAGGCTGAGATTAGTGCCATACCATAAGGAAGACATGCTCTGGCCCTTCCTACTCCATCCCTCATCTATCTAAAGATCAATAAAGGAAGGTTGAGCTACACACCTCGAACAATATAGTCCATAATCCTAATAACTCTATTAGGAACTAGATCAAATCTACCAGTCTTGGAAAAAACAATCCGAGCAACAATGTGACTGAGAACTCTCATTTCTATGGACAGACTATTAGCTTCTAGCTTGGTGATTTCTTCAACACTTTCTAATCTAGTGATCAATTTAAGGATAAAATTCCTATCAAATGGCCACTGTAGTGCAACTCCCTCAATGGGTAGACCCTAAATTTGTCCAAGTCTCTCAGGTGCGAGGCAGAAGGTGACTCCATTCACTATGCTTTTTAGATCATCCTCACCCCTAGACATGCATCTATAAAACTCTCGAACTAAACGAGGGTAGATGGGATGGTTGAGGGAGAGGAAATGCTCCCACTGTTGATTTTGGATCCAACTACTTATCCTCAATCCCTCTCGATCAAAGAAAAGAAAATCTACATTTCTTCCAATTGTCACTTGTTGGTCTAGTAGAGAGGAAGGAAGAACAGGTGATTGAGGGATGGTGTTACCTTCGTTATAGTCGGAATCACCATCATTTGAAGATTCATGCTCCTCCATAGGATTTAATCTTTTTTGGGCAACTTGGATTTTTCTCCCACGCCTCATTCCACACGGGTGGAGGATGAATCCAAGGGAAAAATGGAAAGAGGACAGGTGGAGGTTGCAATGGAGGATCCCTCACTGCCTTAGAAATAGCCTAGGGTTGAACAGTGGTAAGGTAAGATCAGACGAGGAGGAGAGGGTTGTTGGGGGTATCAACACGCTTTGATACCACTTGTTAAGGAAATAATACCAGTGGATTATGACAGAAAAAAAGAAGAAAACAAAATAAGAATAATCAAGTACATGGATCAGCCTAAAGGCTCGCCTCCATGGGGCATGCAAACTTTACTATGAAAAAAAAAAAATACAAGAGAAGATTATCCACTCTCAACTCACGTATATAATTTTCTTAATAATAAGTTATCCTGAACAAACTCTCTCTTGGAGACCCCTTGAAACGACCATAGTCTGCTGCCTAGCTATCTGCTTGAAGCTCCTGCTCTTGTGGTTCGCTGGCGTCCTTTTCTCTACTCTTTGCATCTCAAGCTCTCTCAAAATCACCAAGCCATGGTTGCTAACACATATCCTTAGCTTTCGGTCTATTGCTTATAAAGGCCATGGACTTGACCAAAACCTAGTAAAACATGTACTAACAGTCTTGTGAGGATTTGGGTGTCTGTGCTAGGCCGCCTGGGCCCAAGCCATGCTCACGCGCACGTGCTTGGGCCTGGGCTACACCCGCCTTGGGCTGAATGTGGCACTGGGCCGTGCGCCCGTGCCCGGGCCGCGCGTAGGGCCGCTGGCCACTGGGCCGCCCGCACGCTGGCTGGCCCACGTGCCAGTGCATGCCTAGGCTGGCCCCGCGGGCCAGCATGCCTGGGTTGCACCTCCATGGGCCTACCGATCATGGGCTCCACTTCGATAATCCATCCGATGCTTCTTAGCACGTATCTTTGCTATCTGATCTCCAATTGCGGTGTTCTTGGGCTTGTTGGACTCCATTCATTATCCTGGATCTTGTTGTGAACTTAATATAGAAGAATTAAAGATATTTTTTTCAACAATCTTTATCTCGACTCGATATTCGATCTCCACCTATCGAGAGCTTGTCTAGTGCCCCCATGCCCTGGGGCAATCAACTACTGATCATGGATGGACAAACGTGGGAGTCGAGCTAGGCCACTCGATCCTACCTCCATCAACTACTGTGATCCGCTTGACTTGAGACTTGCTCGAGGTAGCCTTCTGCGATAATAGGAACTTCACCTTGCGACATCGCATGTCATCCTCCCGAGTCTCTCATCCTGTGCATGATCTATCTCCACCTGAAGCTCCACCTCACACTAAGCTTCCAGATATGAGGTAATGTCCTCCATACTTTCTTCCTCTTAGCATCATCCTACTACCGTGCATGACCTTCAGGATTTCTCCATTAGCTTTTCATCTGAAGTCGGTCGAATTCAGTCTGCTTAGTGAAATTAGATTCTTCTTAAAGCTGGGTATGTATCAGATCTCACCCAACTTCATCATTATTCCATCATGGAATTTCATGCTGACTATCCCACTGCCCTTGATCTCACAGCTCAATCCATCTGACAGGAATATTGCCCTCACTAGTCTCCAAAAAGTCAAACATCTCCTCTCTACAACATACATGATGGGAATAAGCAGAATCTATAATCCACTAGGAGAAAGAAGTAGATACCTCATCAGTAATCAGAAGGATATTATCACTACCTTCTGTATCACTATTGGCCACCGCCACAGTAGCCCTTATCCGATCCTTGAGTTATGGGCAATTCTTGACTCGATGCCTCAACTCGTTGCACCTGTAGCATCTGATCTTGCTTTGGTCTCTCATCTTGGATCTAAATTATCCTCCTTGCATTCCTCTACCACTCTATCTACTGCCTCCTGCTCCTCCAGAAACTACCAAAGCTGAGCTGCCACCATCTGGGCTCGAAGCTGGGTTCTCCTTCCTGAGAACCTCATTCTAAAAAATCACCGCAGTGACTTCGTCCATCATAATGGTGCTCTTTTTCACTAGAAGAGCAGTCATCAAGGACTCATACGAAGAAAGAAGTGATGCAAGCAAGACCAACGCCTTGGTCTTCTCTTCAACTTTTTCGCCAATGTTGAGGAGATCGATGAGGATCTTTTGGAAGTTGGATAGATGCTCCCGCACGCTTTGGTCTTCGTCCATCCATAGTTGATAGAACTATCTTCAAAGGAAGAGGGTGTTGGTGAGGAACTTCACCAAGTACAACTTTTCGAGCTTCGACCATAGTACCATTAGAAAAGTCTCATCAAGTACATATATCACCACATCATCCGCTAGGTATAAGTGAATCGTGCTTACCGCCTACATCTAGATCTGCTATCAATCCTTTATCTCTGTGGTGGCTGGCATCTCATCATATAAGAAAGCATCGATCAAACCATGTTGGATGAGGACATCCTTTATCTTTGCTTGCCACAAGAAGAAATTATCCTTTCCATCAAACCTATTGATCTCCACCTTCATTGCGCTTGTCTTCTCCATGTTCTTCAATCTCTATCACCACTACTACAATCTATGCTTTGGTACCGTCTGAGCTCTGATACCAATTATTGGGGGTATCAACATGCTTTGATACCACTTATTAAGGATCTAGTACCAGCAGATTATGATAGAAAGAAATAAGAAAATAAAATAAGAATAATCAAGTATGTGGATCAGCCTAAAGACTCGCTTCCATGGGGCATGCAAACTTTACTATGAAAAAGGAAGAGATAGAAGAGGAGATTATCCACTCTCAACTCACGTATACAATCCTCTCAACAAGAAGTTATCCTGAACAAACATTCTCTTAAAAACTTTCTAAAACGACCGCAGTCCGCTGCCTAGCTATCTACTCGAAGCTCCTGCTCCTGCTATCCAGTGGCACCCTTTTCTTTGCTCTCTATATCTCAGGCTCTCTTAAAATCACCAAGCCACGGTCGTTGCCACATATCTTTAGCTTCGGTCTATTGCTTATAAAGGCGACGGATACGACCAAAACCCAGTAAAACATGGAGTAATAGTCCTATGAGAATTCGGATGTCCACGCGAGGTCGTCGGGGCCTAGGCCGTGCTCATGCGTGCGCATGCCTGGGCCTGGGCTTCGCTCGAGCATGCTCAGCCTGGGCCATGCATGGCGCTAGGCTATGTGCCTGTGCGCCCGTGTAGGGCTGCATGCCCATGCGCCTGTGCAGGGCCACGTGCCCGTGCTTAGGCTGCATGCAGGACCACTATATGCTGGGCCGCACCCACGCGCTGGCTGGCCCGCACGCCAGTGCATGCCTGGGCCGACCCCAACGGGCTTGCATGCCTGGGTCGTGCCTCTGTGAGCCTACCAATCGTGGGCCCCAGTTTGGCGATCCATTCGATGCTCCTTAGCACATATCTTTGCTATCTGATCTTCGATTGGGGTGTTTTTGGGCTCGTTGGACTTCGTTCGTCGTTCTGGACCTTACTGTTGGCTTAATGTGAAAGAATTCAAGATATTTTTTTCAATAAAGGCTTGGATTTAAAAACCTAGTTTTCGACCATGAGTCGAACATGAGTCGACCCCAATGGGAGTCGAGCATGAGTCGATTATGAGTTGATCCCTGATTAAATTTTGTAAATTTTTAATTTTTCATAAAGATAAAATAGATACATCTGATGGAGAAGTAGTTGAGGATTGGGTCTGATAAATCAATATGCTTATAATATGTGAGCTTTTTATGAAATTTAGGAGAGGGGACATGATTTTATATCAATGACCAAATTTACTAGATAGGATCCTTAGAGAGCATTATAGAGACTTCTAATTCATATGAGAGCTATTGGATGAAGAGAGTTTAGTTTTGGCCTTTATTTGAGTGATAGCATATTCCTAGTTCTCTCCTAATTATGCTAAATTTTTCTTCATTAAGAGGTTTAGTAAAGATATCTGCTAATTATTTATCTGTACTAACAAATTCAAGCATCACATCATCATTTTGCACATGATCTCTAATGAAATGGTGTCCTATTTATATATGTTTGGATCTGGAGTGTTGAATTGGATTTTAGTTAAATTAATTACACTAGTATTATCATATCTTATTGGAATTTTATTAAATTTTATGTCAAAATCTTTAAATTATTGTTTTATCCATAATATTTAAGCACAATAGCTTCCAACAGCAACATACTTAGCTTCAGCTATAAATAATACTACTGAGTGCTGTTTCTTGCTAAATCATGAAATTAGATTAACTCCTAAAAATTGATAAGTGCCACTAGTGCTTTTTCTATCTAATTTGCATCCAGCAAAATCAGAAGCAGTATATCCAATTAATTCTAAAGATGATAATTTATCATACCAAAGTCCAATATTGAGTGTTTCAGATAAATATTTAAATATTCTTTTAACAACTAGAGCATGAGATTCTCCAGAATCAGATTGATATCTAGCACACATACATACACTGAACATAATGTCAGGTCTACTTGCAGTAAGATAGAGCAATGATCCTATCATACCTCTATACAATTTAGTATCAATTTTTTTTATCCTTTTTATCTTTATCAAGTTTGCAAGAGGGGCTCATTGGTGTGCCAATTGATTTTTAGTTCTCCATTCTAAACTTCTTCAAGATTTTTCTTGTATACTTCGTTTGATTGATGAAGATCCCCTCTTCACTTTGCTTGATTTGGAGTCCGAGAAAGAAGTTTAGTTCATTCATCATGCTCATCTCAAACTCTTCCTGCATAAGCTTGGCAAACTCTTGGCAAAGACTTTCATTAGTAGCACTAAAAATAATATCGTTTACATAAATTTGCACTACTAATAAGTCCTTATTTCTCCTTTTTAGAATTAAAGTTTATTCAATATTTTCTCTAGAGAATTCATTTTCAATTAGAAATTTGCTTAGTCTTTCATACCATGCTCTAAGGGCTTATTTTAAACCGTAGAGAGCCTTATGTAGTTTACACACATGATTAGGATATTCATGACTTTCAAATCCGGATGGTTATTCTACATAAACTTCTTCGACTATGTATTCATTTAAAAATATATTTTTAATATTCATTTAGTATAATTTAAAGTTCATAAAACATACAAATGCAAGTAGTAATCTAATTGCCTCTAATCTAGCAACACGAGCAAATATTTTATCAAAATCAATACCTTTCTCTTGATTATATCTTTTGACCACTAATCTAGCTTTATTTCTAGAGATTATTTTATTTTTATCTAATTTATTTCTAAACACCCATTTAGTTTCAATAATTGGATAATCACTTGGCCTGTTAACTAAGGTTCAAACTTTGTTTCTTTCAAATTGATTTAATTTTTTATGCATTGCATTTATCCAGTTTGGATTATTTTCAGCTTTTTCTATAGTTTTAGGTTCACTTTGAGATACAAAGGCTAGATAGTTATTGATATTCCTTAAAGATGCATGAGTTCTTACCCTTTGTGATGGATCATCAATAATTTGATCTTTGGGATGGCCAAGTGCATACCTCCATTCCTTTGGTAGGCTTTGAACTTGAGTATCATCAGGGTTTTCATCTTTAGGTTCAACTTCTTTCTTTTCTTTGTCAACTTGAGTTGTTGGCTCCTTGAATGTAACTTCTTTCATTTTTTTCTCAATTATTCCTGCATCATCATCAGCCATATCCTCTTTTCTAGATGGTAAATTATTAGTTTCATCAAACACCACATGTACAGACTCTTCAACAACTAGTGTACATTTGTTAAAGATCCTATATGCTTTGCTAGAGATGGAATATTCTAAGAAAATGCCTTCATTAGATTTTGCATCAAATTTGCCTAAGTTATCTTTGTCATTATTTAGAACAAAGCATTTACAACCAAAAGTATGAAAGTAGCTAATATTTGGTTTTCTATTTTTTTCATAGTTCATAAGGAATTTTCTTTAATATCAGCCATATTAATGCTCTATTTAGAACATAACATACTATATTGATAGCTTCAATCCAAAAATATCTTGGGATATGGCTTTTACACAATATAGTTTGGGCCATTTTCTTTAGGGTTCTATTTTTTCTTTCAACAACCCTATTTTGTTGAGATGTTCTAGGAGCAGAAAAATTATGTTCAATCCCTATTTCATTACAAAAAATTTTAAAATATTGGTTTTCAAACTCCATTCCACGATCACTTATAATACAAATAATAGAGAGATTTTTTTCATTTGAAACTTTCTTGAAAAACTTGATAAATGCAGAAAATGCTTCATCCTTTTGTGCTAAGAATAACACCCAAGTAAATCTCAAAAAATCATCAATAATTATAAATCTATATTTTTTATCACCTAGGCTTATGGTTCTAGTTGGTCCAAATAAATTCATGTGAAGTAGTTCAAGGGATCTAGAAGTTGAAACAATATTTTTTGATTTAAAGAAACTTCTAGTTTGCTTTCCTAATTGACATGCATCACGTATTTTATTTTTTTTCAAAATTAAGTTTTGGCAAATCTTTTACAAGATCCCTTTTGATTAATTTAGAAATTAAATTTATGCTAGCATGTCTTAGTCTACGATGCCATAGCCAACTATTTTTATTAGTCTTAGTATTCATTGTAACTAAACATTGACTTCTTTTAGTGGAAGAGTCATCTAAATCTACTAAGTATACATTGCCATGCCTATGTCCAATAAGAGCTATGCTATTATCAATAGGACTAGTGACAATGCACATGAGTGATTCAAAAATAACTTTAAATCCTTTATCACAAAGTTGACTAATACTCAATAAATTATGCTTTAATCCATCTACTAGAAGTACATTATCTATAAAGATAGGAGTAATACATATTTTTTCACTACCGATGATGTGTCTTTTGCCATTATCACCAAAGGTCATAATTCCTCCTTTCTTAGCCTCAAGAGTGATAAAATGCTCCTTCTCATCCGTCATGTGCCTTGAGCAGCCACTGTCTAGATATCATTTTTCTTTCTTTCTATCGGCTGTAAGACACTTGCAATCAAAAATCAAGTGGGGGTTTTAGGTACCCAAGTCATCTTAGATTCTTTAGGATTAGTGACCATGGTTCCTTTGGAAACCCACACTTTCTTAATATTTAGACTATTCTTTATTTTTCTGAAATTGCAAACATATGATTTATGTCCCATTTTTCTACAGCAAAAATAGATTGATTTTTATAAAGTCGAAGATGTATCATTGACAAAGAAATTCTTTAGAAATTTTTGTTTCTTTTGAGTTCTAAAGCCAATTTCTACTTTGTTAAAGATAACTTTTTGATTATTAAGTAATAACTGCAGTTTTTTAGAACTTAATGTAAACTTATCAATTGTGGGTTTATATTTTTCAAGTTTTTTCTTTAGATTCTAATTTTTTGCAGAGATAAGCTCTTTTTCTCTCAATATTTTCTCTTTTTTCTTAATTAGATTTCTATTGATTGATTTTAAATTTTTAGTTTTTAGGGTTAACTTTTTAAGATCATCATATAATTTATAAAATACTTTTTGTAATTCATCAAATAAAAATTCAGGTTGAGTATCAAGTGTTACCTCATCCTCTTGAGCCATGAGACAAAAATTAACTATTTCTTATCTCTCTTCATCTGAACTTGAATCTTCACTATCACTTCATGTTGCCATCATTGGTTTCTTCTTTACTTTCTTGGAGGACTTCTTCAATAGAGGGCAGTCTACCTTGAAATGATCCGATTTTTTGCATTCAAAATATGTAGGCTGCTCCTTGTCTTTGTCTTTCTCTCGATCCTTACTAGCTTCACCTTTGGAGAAGGATTTTCTTTTAAAGTTTGGTCTTTTCTTTCTTATAAATCTTCTAAATTTTTTGATTAGGAGAGCCATTTCTTCATCATCATCTCCTTTCTCAGAATCTTCATTTTCTTCATCTTCTTTCTTTGCTATCGACTTGAGGGCCACGATTTTCTTTTTCTTGACTTCATCCTTCATGTTGCTTCATGGTTAACTCATGTGTCATGAGAGAACCAAGAAGCTCTTCAAGGGGCAAGGTGTTGAGGTCCTTAGCTTCTTGTATAGTCGTTACCTTTACCTCCCAAGCTCGAGGAAGAGATCTAAGGATTTTTCTTACAAGTTCACTGTTAGTGTACTTTTTCTAAGCTTTTAAGTCTATCTATAATATCAATAAATTAGATAAATATTTTGGTAATGCTTTTAGTTGATTCCATTTTGAAAAGTTCATATTTATGCACTAACATATTTATTTTGGATTCCTTTACTTGATTGGTACCCTCATGGGTAACCTCAAGTCTATCCCATATTTTTTTGACTAAAATATAAGTAAAAATCCAATTGAATTCATTGGCATCAAGTGAGCAATAAAGCACATTCATTGCTTTAGCGTTCAATTGAGCCAACTTCTTATCATTTTCATCCCATTCTCTTTCAGGTTTAGGGATTATGTTACCTTCAATGCTAATTATGGATGTATATAGTCCATTGATTATGACACTTTATAGATCATAATCAAGTACTTGAATGAATATGCACATGCGTGCCTTCTAATATGTATAGTTAGAACTATTAAACAAACGAGGCCTATTTATGGACTACCTTTCCATTAGGAAGACATTCAATTGGGTTGTCATTTTGATCGATTACTCTAAATCAAATGAACAATAAATAATATGAGAACACCTGCTCTGATACCACTTGTTGCCAAGAAGAACAACCCAAGAGAAGGGAGTGAATTAGGTTTTTCAAAAGTTTTTTTTGGATTACTAAGTGTTTATATAGAATTTGAATATTGATTTACTGGAAATGCAGTAATTTAAATGTGCAAAAAATAATAGCAACTAAAAAAAATAATCACACACACAAAGTCACAAAATTTTTATAGTGATTCGATGTCAAATCTAATACCTACGTCCATTTCTTAAGTACTCTACTTGAGAATTTCGTTATAATCTCCAAGATTACAGCAAGATTGTTTTCACCAGGCTCAATTAAAATTCAGTTGATTTTGCGGGCTAACCAACCAAAACCTAACCCCAAGCCACTCTTAGGCTTGTACAAATCCAATTCAAGGCTTGGATGAGTCTATCCCTCAAGTTTCAACCCTTTAAAACTTGAAATACAATGATTTTAGAATTACAAAAATTTAAAACTAAAAATAAACTCCTTTAAAGAGAAGATTTGAAGCTTTAATGCACAAGATGAGTGGTTAGAGGGCTTTAGCAATGAATGCTTTCTTCTCTTGAGAATGCTATGATTGCACAGCTGGTTGAGTGGTTGAACAGCAATGAAGGCTCTTGAATACTCACTATTTGATCTACACACTGATTTTTCAAAAGTTGCTGATGTTTTTTACTTTCTTGCTTTTATATCTTGAGTTTTCTAGCCTTAATCTGACTTTAGAAGCCTTCTAATCCAAGCTGGAAAGTCCAAAAATGGGTTTATTGTCATTGGAACATAAGAAAAGCTTGTTTAGAAAATAAAAAATAGAATCTGGATAGTTCTGAAAACTAGTCATTGGGACTGTCAGAAACTCGAAAGTCGACCCATCAGATCCTTGAGTCGACTCCAGCTGCAGGATGAAAAATCTGATCTTCTGTATTCTTGTCCCGTGCCAGTTCTGCGTGCTGGAGTCGGCTCCCAGATTTCATGAGTCGACTCCACTTGCAGGGTGAAGTATATAACGTTTTGTTCTTGGACTGACGTCTTTACTGAGTCGGAAGTTGGCTCCCACTTTTCATGAGTCAACTCCTCCATGAGTCGACCCCTGGTCGATTCCTGATCGACTCATGACTATGCTAATTGCTGAAACTTTGCTAGATTCAACTCTAAATTTTTCTTTTGTTCATTCTTGATTCAATACTCTTTGAAATACATTTAGCTTGATTTCTTTTGCTCTTCTTTCTTGGTTCTTTCGATCAAAAACATGGAGCTTCATTGAGATGGGTTCCTATCTTCTTGAACTTTGTCTTAAACACTTCAACCAAAATATTAGTACCCAAAATAGACTCAAATATTTTATTATTTATCAAAATCATACATGAAATCAATATTTAAATATTATAAAAAAAATAGAATATTTAAAGATTTTTAGCGATAGCTTTTTTCATCGCTAATATCCAATTAGCTGTCGCTAATAGTAAATTATTAGCGACGAAATTATTTTTATTATTAATAATCTAAATTTATCATCGCTAATAATTATTTTATGTTTAAATATTATAAAAATAAATTAAAAAATTTAAATATTTTTAGCGACGGCTTTTATTGTCACTAAAAATGAAATTGTCATCGCAAATAATATTAGCTATGGTGGTGTTTTTGGTCGATTTTATGGTGGCTAAAAGGTATTATTAGCGATGAAATTTTTTTCTATCACTAATATTTAAAATTTTTGTAATGTTAGATTCAAGTATTAAATTTTGTTGCAAATTTTTGCATTTTGGGGTGTATGTATATATAGAAGCAAATCCGATTCGTGGTTGCTAGATATAGTTCCTTGAACTAGTTGATGTATATTAATGTGTTACATATGGATTATGAATAAATAGCTTAAATACTAAAATAGTTAGTTGATTTTGATAAACACCATTGGCTATATATGAAGTGTAGTTTTTTTCAAATTATATTGGGCTAATTGATGGGTAGAATGCTTTGCATATTTATAGGGTCAATTTCTGTGAGCAAAAGGCAGCTGTTATGCCCTTGAATAGTGAATCAGGGATCAGAGGTGTGATAGGAAGAGAAAAAAATAGTGTCATCACCATGGTCTGGAAGGGAGGGGAAGATGGTGTTAGCATTGGTGTGTTTAGTCTCGACTGCTTGGGGGGCCGGGGAGAGCATCCCTATACTTGTCTCGCTCTCGCCCCAGGCAAGAGGGATCGAGAGAAGTCATGGTGGTCCGCTGCTTGGTATCACACATCGTGTAGTGGAGCCTACATCTGGAGGAAGCGCGAGTAAGTCCTGGATTTGGTTGGCTTTACACGGGAAAACTAGGTTGGGTCGGCACTCAATACTCCCCTCTCATAAATAAAGTCAAACAAGAAAAGAAAGCACTCCTTGGCCATGTAGGTACCGAACTTGATGGGAGAACTTGTGCAACCTATGTACGAGCCCAAGCCTGAACCAAAACCAACACAAACAGACTAACTTTTATTTTTATTATATTTGTTATCTAAAATCTCTTTGGCTGCACGCTAATAATCAAAGGCTTCTCCTCTCCTTCCATCAAGTAGGGATAGACCAGCTCCAGACTCCCCTCTGACCGTGGATCGGGACTCCAACTTGGAGCTACAAAACAGGTTGAGAAAGAGAGACAGAGCGAGTGATAGAGATACCAAAAGTCACACGGAGCAGCTCCCTTCTCCTCATGGAGCTGGGCTATACTTCAGCGCCCCAGAGGAGTTGGAGAGGGATGCTGGAATGTGATCACCTCTAATTTGGCCACCTCCCCTGAACCATGGGGAGAGAGGAAGCCACTATTTCTCACTCCCCGCCCGCAAAGAACAGGGAGGTCCTTGCTCTCGGGAGTAAGATCTCATCCCCGATCTATAAAATTCCATTAAGTACCTCTCCACCAATGGACAAATCAAATTTTATCCACCACGACCGCAATGTATCCACCTCTCCCCGAAGATTCTAAAGTAGAGGCCCTCCACCCTGGTTGGTGCTTTAAGCCCAGTGAGCAACAACTGACAGGGTACTACCTGCGCCGCTACGACCTTGGCCACAAACCTTCCTCTCTTGGAGCCATCAATGAAGCAATTAACCCCTATAGTTTCCGGCCCGATCAGCTTCCAAGTTTGCTCCCACATATATATATATATATTATCTTTCTGTCCTTTCTTTCATTCATTCAGTTAATTTATTCATGCATCGACCATCACAATGTATATATTTGATTTGGATCAACTCTCACGTATTTCTGCTAACCAGTTTGATATGGCTCTGACTTGCAGAAGTCAGTGAGAATGGGTCTTACTACTACAAAGACAGCTACATGAAGATATCAGGGAGGGACGCTCGAAATAGGCGCACTCTCGATGGCAGTGGCTATTGGAAATCCACAGATGGGCAAAAGCCCATTCGTGAGGATGGCCGGATCGTTGGGTATAAACGAAATTTAAGATTCTATTTAGGACCAAATCACTCGAACTCGACCTCAACAAAATGGGTTATGACAGAGTACACTCGCGTTCCTGATGCAAGCCATGCTCCAGTAAGTACCTTACAACATCAGTACACTTACAAAGCTAAATGCCTTATTTTACATGAATCAAACTTACAAAGGTATATTTATAATCTATGATCGATCGCGTTCTCTCTTTGGTTTCTGTCCCCTTCGTTTCTGTTCAGAAAGCCATTTGTGTAATCCGAAAGACGGCAGGGAACCAAAGGAACGTGATAAGTCATCAGGGGACCAACCAGCCGCTTCCACCATCAGATGAAGCTTTCGATGGCAATCATGTGCCATCACAATCAGTAGCACAAGCAACACCATGCGGTCCTTCGGATGTCGGTCGGGGGTTCTCACATTCTCAGCTTGCTGTTGCCTTCCTCACTCCACCATTACCCTTCACCGGATCCACCGAGACTAGACCTTCATCCTCTCATGTGATCAGTGCTGTTGAGCCGATATGCACCCCACCATCAGACTTCTTTGCTAATGTACCGGAGCCTTTTGATTTAGAGACGTCGAACATATCAGAATTTCTTGAAGGCATTGAAGCTGATCTTCACACCAACTGTTCTTACTCTTTTGAAGCAGAATTAAAGGAAGCATTAGGAGACTCATGGATTGAAGAAATGTTATCTCAGAATTAATATTTGACGGATACGTGCGGTGTTAGGTCTTGAATAATTATTTCACCTTCTTCCTGGGTTAGACTCCTGGGCTTTCCTTCACCACTTGGTTGTCATAGTTTAATTTACTCTCTTACTGTGAGATTGTAAAACATCTAGTATATATGCTGACTTTTATCCGTTGAACTTGGAATATTTAATTTTCTCTGGTTGGATTGTCCGACTTACTGAGAGAAGGAGCCAGAGAAGCAATACAATGATGAATGGTTAGATCACCTCCTAGGTGACAACCAAAAACAAAAAAATCGAAGCATTGAAAGACTGTTTTACCACATTGCAACCAGACATGTACCTATTTGGCACAATCACCTCCAAATCACTCAAGCGTCCTTCACATCCCTTGAATAATCTGTTTCCAATTAATCTGACTTTGCTAAAAAAACATCCTTGCATTATGTTCTAGCCAGTTGTCCCACATTATTAGTGAGATGATCCCCGATCCCATAGTTTTGTTTACATATATATATAAATAATAAACATGTCAATTCGTTTGATTTTAGACAGGTTCATATCATATTTGAGCAAGTGATACCCTAAGTCTCTAAATATGTAGCAAACCTACCCAAGAGAGCCAGGAACTCAAACTTCAGCTGAGTTCCCAAATACTGGGTCATCGGTGAAACATAAATGACTTACAGAGGGAAACAAAACTAATTTTTGAAGGAAAAATGTGATAACAATTTCTCCATATTTGTAATGTGTTTTAAAATTAATATTCCAATTCATGTGCTTATGATACGATAGGCAATGTAACTAGGTGGAGCAACATCTTTGCATCATGGAGTTTTCAAATAAGATTGAAAGAATTTAATTACATCTCAAGTACATAAGAATCCTCTTCGTTGTCCTTGAATTCATTGACACGGATTGGTTTCCTTGACTTTACGGAACCTTTGATGTCTTATGTCATGCCCTTGATCCGAGATCGCATGCCAGGGTCACAGCAAATATCACATCGTAATAAGAAACTCTCCTTAAAAACATGCAAGATGTCTCATTTCGATATCATAATGTAAGTAGATAATAAAATCAAAAATTAACTAAATAAAATCAAAACTTTAATATTTTAAAAAAATCCAATAACATTTAAAAGATCTAACATCAAACTTTAGAAAATTTTTCATTCTAAAATAAAGATACCAGAGTTCTCCTTCTAATCACTGTATTGAATATATTCCCCTGCTATCTTAATTCTCAAGATTTATAAAATAGTTAGATATAGAATAATGAGCAAGATTATCAAGTAAGCAATGAATACCTTAGCTAAATAAATCAAACAATAATAATATATCCAAAATAATCATGCATAGTATATTAATTAATTCAAAATATACAGTACTACTAAAATAAGATACATACAAATTCAATCTTTTTATAATTTATAATTTATTTATAAATCAATTTTTTTTAAAACATTAAGTTCATCTTTATAGTCATGAACTATGACCATATCTATACCCCATAGCTAGGCCGAAATATGATCCCAATCAAAGTGCTAGAATATGATCTCAATCAAAGTGCCAATGTATAACCCTCAATTGCAGAGTATCAAAGCGGTAGCATACAATTTGTTGGAATAATTGGTACTACTTTGATACCAATTATCGTGCCTACGGCTGCTCGGAACTATAGTCGTAGATCCGATCTCTTGCGCGAACCTGAGTGTTAACCCAGAATATGAAGAATAGCAAAAGTTGATGGCGGTACCTAGGGCTTGGCGTTGGAACCAAGGAGAAGAGAGTTAGGGAGAAAAGCTCTATATTGATTTTACTTATTGTAAAGATTATAATACCTAAATTTATATATCCTAAAATTTTTTCTATACCATATGAATCCTAATAAATCCAAACTCCAGCTGAAAATCTCTCCTAGGCTAACCCAATACATGAAAGCACTCACCAAGCCCATGTACACCCATGTCTCCCATGCTCTCATCTCCTGGATCTAAATCCGACCCATACATGAGTTAGCCATCCTTAAGACCTTATTGGACCAAGCCTTAAGATTTTTTGGATTAAACCCAATCCAAGATCAAACAGAAAATCCATCATGATCTTACGCCACCATCGAGCCAGCTCTGTCAGATGCTGAGCTGGCTTGACTATGTCTCATCCGAATCTTGTTTTTTGTTTGCCTAAAATAGCCGGCTCGACCTGTCGAGCCGGCTCGACCTGTCGAGCCGGCTCGACTGCAGTTTCAAGTCAGTCCACTTGTATGCCAGTCCCTTGTCTTGACTGATATTCCTCATGGCTTTGGTCCTTTGCTCCACTTTATGTTCCAGATCTTCGAAGCACCTACCAAGCTTCCTCAAGATTCTCATACCTGAACCTCGAGTCCGTGCAGGACTACACGCTGCTTTCATCCTAGGATAACTCCTGTCCTAGTTCTAGGACTCACATCCATCCTAGTCTTTCGAAGCCAACACCCTGGCTCCTCTCGTGGCTCCCAAGGCTTGGGTGCATCACAAATTCTTACAATCTCCATCTTAGTGTGCCTAAGCCTTAGCACACCTGACAATGTTGTCCTGCATGATCCCGCTATCGATGCATGCCCTGACAGCTGCTTGTGCACACCTTGCCATTACCATCTTTTTTCAGCTGCTGAGTTTTTTTTGAGGCCTTTAGGATAATCGTTTTCATCGCTGAAGACCTTGGCTTGCTTCTATGCACCATTTTTAGAATTGTAGGCATCCTTCTACTTGGCAGTGCATCTCTTGTCCTGGACTTTCATGGAGAATCTATAGCAATCTTATGCCAACACCCACTGCATACCCTAACACAGCCTCCTTAGAACTTTGCTTATCCTTCCGCATGTGCTGCTCCATCTGAAACTGTGCATCTTTGATATTGATGCTAGGATATTGATCCTTCTATACTCCTCCGCTCTGAACTCGTGTCATATCTCTTACTACTTATGAAGCCACCTCTGCCCAGTGCTCCACCTAAAATTGAAGTTTCTTTGATGCCACAGAAGCTAACTTTGTAACAGAGTCTTTCGAGGCCAACCATCTAACGCTATACTGTTGAGCCTATCACTGCATCTCGAACATCATTACTGCTCCTTCGAATCCTCCGTACTCCATGGACCCCTCCAGAGCCATCTTGGATACACTGCATCTTGTAGGCTCCTCCGAGACTACAGAAAGCTCATTCGACTCTTCACTTTCAATGACTGAAATGATGGAATTCAACTTTTCTCCTTTTTTGTACTTTTTTCAAAGTGGACACTCCCATTTAAAGTGTCATGCTTTACCATACTTGAAGTACTTCTTGTACCCCTTATTGCCCCTTTGCCGACCCTTCTTCTTTTCTTATCTGGAGCCCTTTGACACCACGAGACCCTCCTAAAAGACTTTCCTCTTCATTATCCATTTTCGCTGCTCGTTGGACCTTAGCACTGATACGATCTCTTCTTACACTAGTATCTCCTTATTATATAGCAATGTCATCACCAACGGATCGAAGCTCCTGGATAGTGAACATAGTAGCAACAAACTCTTATCCTCCTCTTCGAGCTTCATCCTAATATTGAGCAAGTCCATGCTCATCCAATTGAATTACTGAATATGTCCCGCAACATCCTTGCCCTCTTTCATCTAAAGGCTATACAGTTGCTTCTTCAGCACCAACTTGTTACATATATTCTTTTTCATGTACAACTGATGTAATCTCGACTATAAATCCTTAGATGTCTTCTCCTCCAATATGCCATACAGCACCTCATTTGTCAGACAAGTTCTAATCATGGTACATGCTCTTTACTCCAAGAACTTTCACTTCTTATCTATCATCTCCTTCGGTCTATCCTCCAAGATTGAATCTAGCTTCATCTGAATCAGTAGATCCTCCATCCTAATCTTTCACATTGTGAAACTATCCTTTTCATCAAACTTTTCAAATTCTACTTTCAACCCACTGTTCTCCATGATCAAACCGAATCAAAAATAGCCAACAAGTAGATCTAAAAATTATCTTGACTAGGGATGATGGACAGCAGCCCTTAGATCACTTTCTTCTTTATGAAACCTAAAGAAAAATCTTAGATCTGAACCTTACTATTGATCTCTATTGAAACCTGATCTTCTTCCTTCTTCATGCTCAACCGGGCTCTGATACCACTTATTAGAATAATTGATACTACTCTGATATCAATTATTATGTCTATGGCTGCTCGAAACCACAGTTGTTGATCCGATCTCTTATGCGAACCTAGATGTTAATCTAGAAATATGAAGAAGAGTAAAAGTTGATGGCGGCACCTAGAGCTTGGCATTGGAATCAGAGAGAAAAGAGAGAAGAAAGTTAGGAAGAAAAGCTCTGTATTGATTCTACTTATTATAAAGGTTACAATACCTAGGTTTTTATATCCTAAGATTTCTACTATACCACATGAACCCTAATAAATCCAAACTCCAACTAAAAAATTTTTCTAAGCTAACCTCATACATGAAAGCACTTACCGAGCCCATGTACACCCATGTCTTCCATGCTCTCATCCCCTGGATCTAAACCTGATCCATATATAAGTTAGCCATCCTTAAGACCTTATTGGATCAGGCCTTAAGATTTTTTGGATTAAACCCAATCCAAGATCAAATAGAAAATTCATCCTATTCTGTATGCCACCATCGAGCTAGCTCTGTCAGATGCTGAGCTGGCTCGACTACGTCTCATCCGAATCTTATCTTCTATTTACCTGAGATAGTCGATTCGACTGCATCCTGAGCTGGCTCGACTGCGTATTCAAGTGAATCCATCTGTGTGCCAGCCTCTTGTCTTGGCTAATATTTCTCGTAGCTTTGATCCTTTGCTCCATCTTGTATTCCATATCTCTAAAGCACCTACCAAGCCCTCTCAAGGTCCTCACATCTGAACCTTGACTCTGTACAAAGCTACACGCCACCTTCACCCTAGGACAACTCCTGTCCTAGGCCTAGGACTCACATCCATTCTAGTCTCCTAGAGTTAACACCCTGGCTCCTCTCGTGGCTCCCAAGGCTTAGGAGCACCACAAATCCTTACATAATCCCTACTGATAGACTATCAAAATACCAAAGCTTAATATCCACTAGCGGGGTATCAAAGTACAAACACACTATCTGTTGGTGAGGTATCGAAATACCAGCATATAATCTCCACTTGTTGGGTATTGAAGTATTAACATACAACCCTCACTAGTAGGTTATCAAAATATCAGTATATAACCCTCACTAGCAAGGTATTGAAATGCTAATGTATAACTTCCATTAGCATGATATCAAAACACAGTCTAGCTGGGAGTCCAAAATTGTTTTGAATCAAAGGTCCTTTCATATAAATCAGTTTCATGTTCCAAATCAAAAAAAAAATATGCAAAATCATCCAGAATCGAAATCAATTGATCATAATCTATAATAGAATAAATACCTTCGATAATACATTGGATAATATTCTATAATAAGATAAATTTAGCAAATAAATATCATGCTTCATAATCATAAATTATAAATAATAGGACTCAAAATTTGATGATATAAATAATATATAATTTATCGATAAATCTAGAAAAATTTACATTACTTATATTGCAAACGAAACTAATCGACTGATTTAATTAGTTCCAAATCCTTCTTAAAACCTAATATTCAAAATTATATTTTTATAAAATTTTGACCATGATTATGTTTAAAATACAAATACTAAGTCCTGGCACCCTCATGGGGTTGGCCTATTGGTAGCACCTGACATCCTGATCAGTCAATCAAGAGTATTCGATTGATCAATAATAAATCGAGAGTAATACTAAGATACTAGGATGCAATTGATGGTGAAATCTAGCTATGCATAGTATATTAACTAAGTCAAGATTTAATTCAAAATATATAACACTACCAAAATAAGATATATGCAAATTCAATCTTTTCAAAATTAATAATTTATTCATAAATCAAATTCTTTCAAAACATTAAGTTCATCTTTATAGTCATGAATCATGACCATATTTATACCCTATGGCTAGGTTAGAATATGATCTTAATCAAAGTGCCACCATATAACCCCTAATGGTAGGACATCAAAGTATTAAGATACAACCTCCACTGACAAAATATCAAAATAATAAAGTTTAACCCCCTACTGGTAGGATATCAAAGTATAAATACATAATATCTGCTAGTAAGGTATCAAAATATAAGTACATAATCTTCACTTATCAGGTATCAAAGTGCCAACATACAATCCTCACTGGTGGGTATCGAACTACTAGTGCATAAACCCTATTGGAAGGATATTGAAATGCTAACATATAACTTCCACAAGTAGAATACGAAAACATAGTCTAGTTGAAAGTCAAAAATCAATCTCAAACTAAAGCTCCTTTCACATAAAATTAGTTTCATGTTCCAAATCAAAAAATATGCAAAACCATCTGGAATCAAAATCAATTGATCGTAATCTATAATCGTATAAATACCTTCGATAATGCACCAAATAATATTCTAAAATAAGATAAATATAGTAAATAAATATCATGCTTCATAATCATAAATTATAAATAATAAGCATCAAAATTTAGTTATATAAATATTATATAATTTGTCGGCAAATTTAGAAAAAAAGTTACATTATTTATCTTGCGAACCAAACCAACCAATAGATTTAATTAGTTCCAAAACTCCTTCTCAAAACCTAATTTCAAAATTATATTTTTATAAGATTTTGACTAAGATTATTTTTAGAATACAAATACTAAGTCCTGACACCCTCACGAAGCTGGCTTATTGGTAGCGCTCGACATCCTGATCAGTTCGATCAAGAGCATTCAATTGATCAACCATAAATTAAGAGTAATGCTAGAATATTAGGATGCAATTGATAGTATAATCTAGCTATGCATGGTCTAACCAAGATAAGGGCTGGCATGTTATTTGGCAACCATGGGTTAGGACCCCCTCCCTAGAGTCTATCAAGTTAACTAAAGAAAGACCTTTACTCGATCAGATAACCTTAAAGAGATAGTGGAGAGAGAAACTTATTGAGAGCGAAACTAGAGAGAAAGTAGAGAAGAGAGAGAAGAGAGAAACTCTCTTTCCTTCTCATTTTCTCTCTGTTTTCTTCTTTTTTTCTTTCTTTCCTTTCTTTCTTTGCTTTTCTTTTTCTCTTATTCCCATAGCTCTTTAGTGGAATAGGGGATTCACTAATCCCCCTTTTCCTCGAAGCATGGAAGTTTCTTGCTATTGGTGGCTATGGCTAATGATGTGTGCCACAATAGGACAGCCAAGGTTCCCCATCAGCGATCAATGGTGATGAACAACACTAGAAAAATCAAAGAAAAAACAAAAAATAGGGAAAACGTAAAGGTTCCATTTTCAAAAAAAAATCTAGTGAAGCTTACCAGAATCCGAGGTCTAGGGACTCATAAGAGTAGGGTGGAAGTTTATCTAAAAGACCGAGGAATCCTTACCTCATTTCCAATGGTATTTTGCTGCAATTCCAATAAGCATGATGAAGGATGTTTGGAAGAAAAAGAAGGAAAAGAGATGGGAAAGAATGAGCTATCTTAATGCTCAAGATATCAAAGTTCTACTTCTAATCACTTGATATATAGAAAATAAACATGTAGAGGACATTAATTCAAAATCCAATTCAAAATATATAGTACTATCAAAATAAAATGCACACAAATTCAATCTTTTTAAAATTCATAATTTATTTATAAATCATTTTTTCAAATCAAAAAAATATGCAAAATCATCCAAAATTAAACTCAAATGATCACAATCCATAATAGAATCTATATATTCAATAATACATCAAATAATATTCTATAATAAGCTAAATTTAACAAATAAATATCATGCTTCATATTTATAAATTATAAATAATATGACTTAAAATTCAATGATATAAATACTATATAATGAATTTAGAAAAAGTGTTACATTATTTACCTTGCGAACCAAACCAACCAATGTATTCAATTAGTTCCAAAATCCTTCTCAAAGCTTGATATTCAAAATTATATTTTTATCAGATTCTCACCATAATTATTTTCAAAATAAAAGTACTATAAATTTGAACACCCTCACAGGGCTAGCTAATCAATAGTGCTTGACATCCCGACCTATCTGATCAAGGATATTCAATCAATTAACTACAAATTAAGAGTCATGCTAAGATACTAGAATGCAATTGATGGTAAAATCTTGTGGTACCCAACTTGGCTAGGGTGAGGGGCTGGCATGCTGTTCAGCAGTTATAGGTCGAGATTCCTTCACCATGGTCTATTAAGGTTATTGAAGGAAGATATTTATCAGATCAAATAATCCTAAAGAGATAGTGGAGAGAGATAATCTAGAAAGAGAAACTTATAAAGAAAGAAACCGGAGAGAGAAATTAAAGACAGAAAGTAAGGAAGAGAGAGGGAAAGAAGAGCGAGAAGAGAGAAAATCTCTTTCCTTCCTCTTTTTCTCTTTATTTTTCCTTCTTCTTTTCCTTCTATCTTTTTTCTTTTCTTTTCTTTCCTCTCTTCCCTTATCTATTTGGTGAAATAGGGGATTAATTTATCCCCCTTTTCTTTAGAGTAGGAAAGCTTCTCACTAGTGGTGGTTGTTGCCGGCAATGTGGGCTATGATGGCACAGCTGAGGTTTTTTCGCTCAGTGATCAGCAATAATGAACGACATTGAAAAAAATAAAGAAGAATGGCAAAAGATAGGGGAAAAACTAGAGGTTCAATTTTCAAAGAAATTTGCTGATAGTTGGCAGGAATGTGAGCTCGATGGACTACAAAGTATGGGGATGCAATTTATCTAAAGGATTGAGGAATCCTTACCTCATTTCTGGCAGTTTTTGCCATGATTCTAGTGGGCACAATGAAGGATGCTCGAAAGAAAAAGAAGGAAAAGAGAAAGGAAACTCCGATGATTGTGTGGTGGTCAACGATGGGGAGCTTGAAGGAAGAGGGGGATTTATTAATAGAGTGAGGGAGGCACCGGGAATCCATCTCAGAGTTAGATTCTTCTAATGAAATTGGGAGGTAGAAGGCTTCCAAAGGGTTTTCAAATGGTTGATTGGACTAGTCAAATGGACTAAGCCCAGTTATTTTGGGTTGGCTCACTATAGTAAAGAGGGGGAAGGGCAACTCTTATTTGTCGATGCTAAGAGAAAGCATTGGTAGCATGCATAATGCACCAAAAATTTATGATACTTTAAAAAAGTATCGAACAACAATGATGCTTAGAAATGTCCACAAGTCATGATTCTCATATTTTGTCAAATTTTATGAACACCATGATTCAATTAAGTGTCATTATGTGTACGATGCTTACCAAAAATCCATTCCAACCCTATTAACTCCCCTTGGCCTGATCCAACCTAAATCGATCCCTAATCCCCAATTTGCTTCTCCCCACGAGCTCCATTGTTGGTCTCCTCTACTTGTCTCACCATCATCATTGTCCTCCTCTTCTTTCCGACCATGCTCTACTAGAGACCCCAATGTATGTCCTCTTCCTCCTCTTCCTCTATGTTTGCACTATTAATAAATTATTATCTCATTTCTTCAAAAATAAAGTAGTATCTATATTTTCTCTATTAAATATATTATCAAATAAAAATTTATTTAATCTTTCATACCATGCATGAGATCCTTATTTCAAGTCATACAATTTCTTATTTAGTTTAAAAACATAATTTGGGAAGGCATGATTTTCAAAATCAGGAGATTATTCAACATATATCTCCTTAGCAATATATCTATTTAAAAATATACTTTTAATATTCATTTGACAAAGCTTAAAATCAATGAAACATGCAAATGCAAACAACAATCTAATAGCTTTTAATCTAGTAATAGAAGTAAAAGTTTCATCAAAATCAATTTTTTCCTCTTGATTATAATCTTTTGCAACTAATCTAGTTTTATTTTTTATAACTACTTTGTTTTCATCTAATTTATTTCTATATACCCATTTAGTTCCAACTAAAGGAGGATCTACAGGTCTACTTACTAATGTTCAAACCTTATTTTATTCAAATTGATTTAGTTCTTCTTGCATTGCATTAATCCAATTTGGATTTTTTTTAGCTTCATCTCAAAGGAGGAGGTCATCTCCCTCTCCCAAGCCCTTCTTTGCTCACGAGAGAGAGATAGTGGAAGCCCATTCCCTATCCTAGTAGAACCTAGTTGACCCAACCCAACTCCGTTGGGCCAAAAGACTGGGTTGATGCAATCCATCTTTGTCATCCTTTTCTCACTCCACCAAGTTTACTGAGCTTGTTGAAAAAAAGAAAAAATTATACCCTACACCATATGCACTATATCATGGTGCACCATACCAATCATCTTGTCTCATTTTTATCGGCTCCATTCATCATACATTCATCTCGATGATTGGTCCATAAGAATGATATGAAATGATTGGCATAGTGTACTATCACATGGTGCATATGTTTTTGGGTATAATTTTTTATCGAGAAGGCTCTTATCTTCAAAAAATTATTGGTTGAACCAAATTCTTGGACCAATTCAACTAGAAAACGACACGTTGCAAGCATTGATTGCAGGGAAAATGAATTGCCGATGGAAACCAACAAAGGGAAAATCAACGAAGGGAATCATCATGGTTTTTTTGTTGAGCAAGAGTGCGGGCAAGTTCTGGATTTGGCTTACTTCATGTTGAAAGAAGGATTTTATTTTCTATGTATTTTTAGGATAGGCAAACCCCATTGTATATAGGTTTTCTTCTCTTTTACAAGGCTACACTATTGATAGCTCGTAGCCACCTATACCATCCCTAATTAGAGTTGCTAAACAAGAAAATACTATCTACTTTCCAACACTCCCCCTCATGATGGGGCAAAGATATTATGGAGTTCCATCTTGTTACAAATAAATGTAAAAACTAAAGTGCTAAGCCCTTTCGTATAAATATCAGCTAGTTGTTCAGAAGATTTGACAAAAGAAAGGTAGTTAACTCGTTGATCTAGCTTTTCTTTAATAAAATATCAATCAACCTCAATATGCTTCATTCAATCATGATGAATAGGATTATTAGCAATATTAATGGCTACCTTATTGTCATAGAAGAGAAGCATAGGAGAAGATCGAAAAAGATGCAACTCAATTAGTAATTGCTTTAACCACATAACTTCACAGACCCCTTGGGCTAAGGCTTTATATTCAGCTTCTACACAAGAACGAGCAACCACATCTTGTTTCTTACTGTGCCATGTCACAAGATTGCCATCCAAGAAAGTATAATAGCTTAAGGTGGACTTTCTATCATCCAGAGCACCAACCCAGTCATCATCAATATATCCCTTGATCTTAAGGTGTCTATGATGAGAAAATAAAAGACCACATCCAAGACATCCTTTAAGATAACGTACAATCTGATAGGCAGCTTTCTGATGTCGCTCTGAGGATCGTGCATATACCGGCTCATGATACTAACAACAAAAAAGATGTCAAGATGAGTATGAGAAAGATAAATTAGCCATCCCACCAGGTGCTAATATCTCTTCCTATCAACTGGATTACCATCATCTGCCATGAGATGATGATTTTGCTCAATAGGAGTAGCCGTAGGTCTACAACCCAACATGCCTGTTTCTGTCAGTAAGTCAAGTATATACGTTCGTTGAGAAAGAAAAATGCCATGTGATGATCTAGCAACTTCAATCCCAAAAAAGTATCTCAAAGGACCAAGATCCTTGACTTCAAATTTGAGCTAAATGAGTTTTTAGACAATCAATCTCTGGAAGATCATCATCCATCAGAATTATATCATTAACATACACTATTAGAACTACAACCTTTCCACTATTATGCTAAAAGAATATAGTATGATTAGCATTACTTTGCTGATAATCCATCTCTAGTATTGTGCATCGAAATCGATCAACCAGGCCCGAGGTGACTGTTTCAAACCATAAAGAGAGCGACGCAGTTGACACATCTTTCTAGTAGTTGCAGCACTAGAGAAATCTAGAGAAAATTTCATGTATACCTCTTCCTGAAGATCTCCATGTAAAAATATATTCTTAACATCTAATTAAGAAAGGCTTCGGTCAAGATTAGCAGCACAAAAAATAAGGATCCTCACAGAGTTGATCTTCACAACTAGAGTAGAGATTTCATCATAGTCTATTCCATATGTCTGAGTATAACATTTTGCTACAAATCCTGCTTTATAGCAATAAACCGTTCCCTCCGGAGTTTGTTTTATGGTAAAAACCCATCTATAGTCGACCGTCTATTTTCCAATAGGTAATGGAACAAGCACCCATATATTATCTTGCCCAAGGCCTTCATCTCCTCAAGCATTGCCTTCTTCCATTTTGGGTCTACCATAGCATCCTTCCAGTGTGAGGGAACATAGATAGAAGCTAAAGATGCAATAAAAGATCTATATGAAGATGAAAGAGACTTATAGGAAACAAAATTAGCAAAATCATGATGGTAATGAGAGAGAATAATGTATGGATGAGAAGCTTTTCTATGAGCAATAGAAAGTTGTAAATCAGTCAAAAAAATGTTACCACCATTATTATTGGAGGAGGAAGATATCGGAGCCGACTCTGAAGGAGACTGTTGGGTAGTAGGAGAATGCATATCAGGCTTAGTAACATATGAAGAAGACTTCTACTCTCCCTGTCAATCAAAATTACTATCAAACTGCTCTTGCTCTCTAGACTTCTGCTCCTCAGACTCTCCCTCACAACCGACAAAATTAGATGAAACACTGGGAGAGAAGAGAAAGTCGGATACAATAGTCGATTGATCAGTAGACACATTTACAGAATCACTACTAAAGAATGTCTTAGACTCCTTGAATGTCACATCCATACTGATCAATATATGCCGCTCAGGTGGGTAATAGCATTTATATCCCTTCTGAGTGGCAGAGTAGCCAACGAATACACACTTGAGAGCCCAAGGATTAAGTTTATTAATCATAGATCGATGATCTCGGACAAATCACATACATCTAAATATTCGAGAAGGTACAATAATAGAAGAAATCCTTTATAGGCATTCAAGTAGCATGCGGTAGTCTAAAGCTCGAAGAGGCATGCGGTTAATAAGATAGGCTGCAGTAAAAATCACCTCATCCTAAAGAAACTTAGAAACTCTCATAGTGAAGGACAAAGATCGAGCTACTTCCAATAAGTATTGATTCTTATGTTTAGCAACCCTATTTCGAGCAGGTGTATCGACACATGTAGTTTGATGAATAATCCCACGAATAGCTAAATACTCACGAAACTTCCTATTAATATATTCAGTGTTGTTATCTAATCTCAGAGTTTTGATTGTGGTATTAAATTGAATATTTATAAATTTATGAAACTCCTTAAAGCACCTGAGAACCTCATCTTTTGTCTTTAGTAGATAGACCTAGGTCACTCTATTATGATGGTCAATAAATGTGATAAAGTACTAATATCCATAAAGAAAAACAATGCTACATGGCCCCTACACATCAGAGTGAATAACATCAAAGATCTTAGTAATTTGGTGCCAAAAAAAGGATAGATGTTTTTGTGTGTTTAGCAAATTCATACGCATCATAAACCAATTTATGCTTATCTCAGATAATATATAAACTAGAAAAAAGTCTTGATAAAATAGAGAAAGAAAGATGTCCAAGCCTACGATGTTATAACTGGAGTTCATGCATAGCATTCTTAGAAGAAGATACCACCAAGCCAGTCTCTAGATTATCTTCTTATCCTTTTTCAGTTAGATAATAAAGTCCATCATGCATTCTACCATACCCAATCATTTTCCCCATTATCATCTCCTGGAAGACATAATAGGTCGGAAAAAATGTGACTTTGCAATTTAAAGCAGTTGTAATGGAGCTGATAGAGAAGAGATTTATGGAAAAACTAGGAACATATAAAACTAAGAACAATCTTATGGTTGGTGTACAGTTGATAGAACCTTTTCCTGACAAGGTGGAGAAGGATCCATTAGTTATACAAACTTTATCCTGACCAGAGCAAGGTGAATATGATACAAATAATTTGGATTGTCCAGTAATATGACTAATAGCTCTTGAGTCTAGGATCTAATGTTGTAAAATATCTAAGGTAGTAAGTGCACTATCTCTATCAGAAGTATAAGAACTAATGCAAGAAAAATTAGATTGTACAAAACAAGAATAAAAAATGAACGAAAGACTGAAAGAATCACTAAGCAAACCCATAGCAAATGAAGAGGTGTTGATAGAAGAAGTGTTCAGCCTGGCCAAAATATGACATAGGGTCCGCAGTTCCTCCATAGACAAAGAACCTCCAGCATCAGCAGATGGAACAGATAAAGTTGTGATAGATGGAGGAGCTAAAACAAATGAAGTAACATCATGAACCTCAGAAAAATTGGCCTGGCCATGGGCGATTGCTTCTCTAGATTGCCCACCACCTCATCATCCTCCTTTACCATGACCCTAGCCAGATGGAGAGCTACCATGTAATTGTCGGAATGTATCACGGATGTACCCTCATTTGTTGCAATAGAAGCAAACCTGCATATCTCGATCATCTCTAGTGTGAGGTTGTGATTGAAGCTGAGCAACCATCACAAAACAAGTTGTATCAATAGAGGAGGCCATCATCACACGTCGATGAGTCTTTTCACTTAGAATGAGTGAGAAAACCAGCTGATTGAGAGGAGGTAGATCGAAATTTCGATCCAAAATTTGAACTCTGATCGGATCGAATTTTTCATTGAGACTGACAAGAAAATCAAAGATTCTATCCTCATCAGTAAATTTTTTTTTTTTAACTCAACAGCATCATTTGCACAACAGGCCTTGAAGGAGCAATAAAAGTCCAGCTCTGATCATATATGTTGAAGTTCCACCATATAAGCATTGACAGAAAGTTCACCCTACCTGAGTGCACGCACCTTTTGTTTGAGCTCAAAAGCTTGGGTTGTATTGTCTTGCTGGGAATAAGTTCGGACAGCAACCTCCTAAACTTCTTGGGTGGTTTCAAAGAATGACATGCCCTGAGCAACATAGAGCACCATGGAGTTGATTAGCTAGGCCATCACAAGTAAATTTTCTAACTCCCATTGTATCAATACAGTGTCTCTCGTTGGTGGCTACGATTTAGCTTTGATGAGAAAATCATCCAAACCATGGGCTTTGATAAAGAATTGCATATTTCTGACCCACAAAAGATAAGTGAGAGATCCATCGAGCTGAACAGAACCGATCTAGAGAGAAGGATTATCCATTCTGGATCGAGAATTAGAGGCACGACTCACCACCTCATTTATTATCCTCCCCAACTCTTTCTTGGTGAAATCGTCTGACATTTTCAAAAGAGCTAAAAAAAAAGGTTACTGAATGATTTTATGAATTTCATTCATTCATCATAATTTTTTTTTTGGAACTCGTTTTTTTTTTGCAACTTTTTTTTTGGAACAAAGATAAAAAAGAAGAAATTAATTATAAGGGGAAGGCTTTGGATAATCAAAGATAATGAAATTATTGAAGTCTTCTCCTCTTCTCTATGGGCATTAGAGAGCAGAGATTCCTCATCTCAGGTCCCCTTCCACTAAGTATAGGGATAGAGCAGCTCAGCTCCCCCCTCTCATAATGGATCCAAAGTCCAACTTGGACCTACAAAACAATTAGGCAGCATTTGGTTACATAATTCTGGGTGGAATAAGGGCTTATTCCACCTTATTCCCCCAAACAACATCAAATTCATTGGTGGGCCCTCCTGGTTTATTAATTTTCATCGACTGCTCCTAACCCTCAAAGAAGGATTCCATGGTTGATGATGGAATTAGGTATCCTTGGTTCTTTTGTTCCGGGGGTAGCTATATCATTTATGAAAGTGGGAAGGGGGGGTGAAATCCTATTTACCATCATTTTTTTCCTTCTCATCTTCACACTGCGGCCACTGCTCACCACCTTTCACCTTCTCGATGGGTCAAAATCATCCGCAGGCCTCATCTCCACCATCCCCTCCACTGTATGCCTTGCTGCTTCTGTCCTTCTCTTGTTCTGCTCTTGATCAATGATCCTTTCTATTATCCTCCAAATATCTTCGATATAGCAATGGAACTTCTTGCTTGATTGTGCTCTGTTATTATGATGTATCGGGAGCCTCATGTTGGTCAATATGTCCTGTGAATATTGCCTTTATTTATTTCTTAATTTTTTAAAATTTTGTTGTATATATATATATATATATATATTAGGGTGCTATCTTCTTCTTGCATGGTGTTCGTTTCTTGTTGACTATATTCTATGCTACGTTATGTATTAGTTTTTCAAACTTTTTTTCTTGTGTGAGGGCTAATATGATGTTTTATTGTGAAGGCTCCTGTGGTAGTATCATGTTCTTATATTTTTATTTTTTTATGTTTTGGTGCTATTCTCTTCTTGCATGGTGTTTATTTCTTGTTGACTATATTCTATACCATTATGTTCTTACGCTTTTTTTTTAGTGCTATCCTCTTCTTGCAGGGTGTTTGTTCTTTATTGACCATGTTCTATGCTAAGTTATGTTTCAATTTTCCAAGCCCTATTTTCTCCTGTGAGGGCTAATGTGACGTTCTCCCATGAGGGCTCTTGTGGTAGCATCATATTTCGTCATTGCCTTTAATTCCTTCTTGACTTTGAACCTATGTAATGTACCTATTTTTTCATCTATATTATCTTTTATTATATATTTTTTTAATTTTATTTTGGCAATGATGATGGGCTGCCTTAAGATTGAGCATGGCTAGGAGACAAGGTTTAACTATGCAATTAGTTTTTGTATCTTGTAGCCGCGATGCTCCAACGACATTAATAAAATTTTGCATGTCTTAAGCCACTTCTAATCTTTTTTAGATGCTTATAAATATTTGTTTTTTTGTTTTATACAATCAAAGTGCAAATCCAAGACTTAGTGCATCTCATTTTGTAGTTGAAATTGATTGTCTCATGTTTTTTGCCATCTTTCTTTTATTTTATTTTGGCAATGATGATGGGCTGCCTTATGATTGAGCATGGCTGAGAGATAAGGTTTTAATTATATCATTAGTTTTTGTATCTTATAGCTGCGATGCTCCAATGAGTATAATAAAACTTGGCATGTCCTGAGCTACCTTCTAATCTTTTTCAAATGCTTATAAATATTCATTTTTTGTTTTATACAATCAAAGTGCAAATGCAGGTCTTAGTGCAGCCCATTTTATGCTAGCAATTGATTGTCTCATGTTTTTTGCCATCTTTTTTTTATTTTATTTTGGTAATGATGATGGGCTGCCTTATGATTTAGCATGGCTGAGAGACAAGATTTAACTATGTCATTAGATTTTGTATCTTATAGTTGTGATGCTCTAATGACCATTATTTTTGCCATTATTTATCTTTATTTATCAATATTTATCATTATTCTTGCTCCACCATGTCATTATTTATCTTCTATTTTTTATATAGTGAGTTCTTCAATATTTTTTGATGTCCTTTTATTCTTTCCATTAGTCAGCCCTAATTGTAATTAATTGGGTTCATGTGTAGTTAACATGTCGGAAGCCCATACGTCTGACAATTTTGAATGTCGGAAGGTAGGATCATCATGTAGGAGGGCTCCTAATTGGACTAATCCTCTTGATTTGCTCATGCTTGCCTTGATGAGGTAAGAAGATGACCAAGGCAATTATCAAAATGGTACCTTCTTCTAAGAAATCAAGAAGAAAATGACAAATATATTTAATGAGCAAACGAAGAAGAACTTCACTTATAGAAATCTGAAGAATCAATTGAAGGTCTTGAAGAAGAACATCGACGTATGTATTATTTTTTGCTAAGTTGTTTTGGGTTCTTTTCGATTTATGATTTATTGGCAGCTCATTTTGTGCTATATTTAGCTTGTTGGTAGCCCCATTCTAAGCTATATTTGGATAGCTTTATATTGTATATAGATTGCTTTCATCATTGATATGTGTAATGCTGCCTCATTCTATGATTTCTGCCTTTGGTTATGGGACTTTTCCTAAGCCGTAGTTGCCTTACCATAATATTGCCTGAGGTGTTTGCAATGACAAAAAGGCAACATATTGAAAGCCAGGTGCATTACTTGAAGGCATGCTTATTATATGTTTCTATAGTCCAATGTAATGCTATAACTAATTTTTGAGCTTATAGTCTCTTTAAAAATTAATATTCTTATCTACTTTGGATTTTCATTCTTTACTGTTACTAATTGTATAGACTCTTATTTTTAGCTTTATGTTTTGGGTTCAGTTTTTTCTTAACTTTTGGATTTTGGCAACCTGATGAAGTTTATTATGGGTTTAACTAGTTGGCAACCCTTTTTGAGTTATGTTTAACTTGTTGGTAGTCCCTTCCATGCTATATTTGATTTTCGATTTTCATTCTTTATGCTTACAGATTGTACAGGCTCTTGTTATTTCGAGTTTAATTGAAAGTTTATATTCTTATTTGTTATCTCATTCTTTACTCTAACTAATTGTACTGTCCTCTTATTTTCTATTTAGTTATTTTGGATTCAATTCTTTCTTGATTTTTTCAGTTTTTGCAGCTTGATGAAGCTTTTTGATTTACGATTTATTGGCAGCTCATTTTGTGCTATGTTTAGCTTGTTGGCAGCCCCATTCTAAGCTATATTTGGATAGCTTTATATTGTATATGGATTTCTTTAATTTGTTGGCAGCCCCATTCTATGTTATATGCTATGTTATACTAGTTGGTAGTTGATCTCTCATGTTTTGGATTTTCATTCTTTACTGTTATAATTATACAGGCTCTTATTTTCAGCTTTATATTTTGGGTTTAATTCTTTCTTAACTTTTAGATTTTGGCAGCCCGATGAAGTTTACTACAGATTTAACTAGTTGGCAGATCTTTTCGTGCTATGTTTAACTTGTTTGTAGCCCTTTTCATGCTATATTTGATTTTGGATTTCCATTCTTTACTCTTACAGGTGATACAGGTTCTTTTGGATGCTTCATGTGGTTATAGATTTTGGTAGTCCCTTATGTTTAATTTATGCTTCATTCTTTACTCTTATAGTTATAGGTTTTGGTGGCCCTTTCCATGCCTCTATGGTTACTGTTGAGGATGTTTAATGTTTTAGATTTAATTTCTTCTTGACTTTTAGATTTTGGTAGCCTGATGAAGTTTATTATGGATTTAACTGATTGGCAGGCCTTTTTGTGCTATGTTTAACTTGTTGGATTTTTATTTTTTACTTTTTTACTAGTTGTACAAGCTCTTATTATTTTAGATTAAATTGGAAGTTCATATTCTTATTTGCTGCCTCATTCTTTACTCTTACCAATTGTAAACGTTCAATTTTGTTTAGCAAATGCCAAGAGATTCACCTCTTTTTTGCAGACTTGATGCACCAGGAATTAGTAATGGTGATGCTTCAACAACTATATGGTTCTCATAATATTTAGCCAAAAAATCCACTCTCTATTATACAAACTTAGCCAAGGACATTCTTGGGTTTTTTCAGAAAATTCATCCTCTATTCCTCATGGAATAGAGGCTTATTCTCATGTCAACTAAATAGTGTTTGGAATAACACTGCATTAATTACACTGGAATAAAGATGGAATACCATAGTTCCAATGAAACATAAATCTAAAATAACAAGAGTAAATAGTTTGAGGAATAAAATTTGGATATCCAAATACTGCATCAGAGACTGAGGGAGAGATGGATAGAGATGCGAAAAGTCACATGGAGCGGCTCCCTTCTCATTGGGAGGGAAGGCCATTATTCCTCACCAAAGGGGAGAGCAGCTCCCTTCTCCACAGGAGCTGGCCCAATGGAGTTACTCTTTTCCTGTAGTTTTATTTTGAACGGATGGCTTCCTGATCTATTTCTCAGGTGAGGCAGGAAAAGAATAGGTCACTGTCTTCTTGCGTGGGCGGGAGACTTTAGTAGCCACCACTCGTATAACCTAGTCACCGCTGTTCCCTTCCCCTCGGGAGATTGGAAGGTCTACTCCTCCCCACCACCCTGCAATAAGGAATGGGGAGGCCGCCGCTTTTTTATGTTTTGAATGAGAAGGTGGAGAGTAATCCATCCCCTCCGGAGACTGGAAGGGCTGCTCCTCCTCACTAGTCAGATCACTACCCTGCAATAAGGAATGGGGAAGCCACCTTTTTCTTATGTTTTGAATGTGAAGATGGAGAGTACTCTATCACCAAGGAACAGGGAAGCCTTTATGAATTCATCACCTTTATAAGTTCATCCACAACTGCCACTGACATCGCTTCAAGGCCTCATACCTTCCTCCCCTATCGTCCATCAACAGCTGCAGAAGTTGCAGAAAAGAAAGCGAAGATGGAGAGGCACCTTCACCTCGGTTTTCACTTCAAGCCTACTGAGCAAGAGCTACTGGTCTACCTCTATTGTCGTGTTAATAATCTGCCTTCTCCCGGGGGATTCGTCTTAGAAGGCAACCTCAACCATTTTCGGATTGACCAACCCCCAGGTAATCCACTCAAAGCTCGCATTCACCATCATTCATTTGATTCACAATCACCTAATCTTTATTTGATGTGGCTTTCATAGATATTAAGAGAGATGGTTGTTTGGGGAGATCATATTGGTACATAGATTGCTCCTACAAACACGGGCCAGGCCAAATTACTCGAGATCGGCATACCAATGACCGGAAGGGCTATTGGAAGGCCACTGATGGACAGGAGCCTGTCTATGATGAGGAGGGCAAGGCTGTTGGGTACAAGCAGAACTTCAGATTTCACCAACGGGAACCTGGAAAAAAGGTCTCAACGACTTGGGTAATGACAGAATACACCATTTATTCTAATAAGACCGACATGAACAAGGTGAGCATGGATTGAAAATTGTAGTTCCATCTTTCTATTCTCTTTAAATTATTTTCTCTTTCATTTATTTGTTTTTTTATTTGTTTTTCAAGATTAGTCCATCTGGACCATCTCTATTCAGCGGCATACATATCACCTGGATTGAGTTGAAGAAGCTAAACTACTCATGCTAATTATTAGTTCTAACATTTTTTTTATTTTTTGAGGTGGAGTCCCGATATCTTTTAAGTTTTCATCTTCTTTTGAGCACAGAAAGCTATTTGTGTGTTGCGTAATACAAAAGAAGATTGAGGCTGCAAAGATTCAATAGGGACCTATTTGAACTCTATCAGGTGACGACGTACCTAGAGATTGTTCTCCACTATGTTCCTCTGCTTCCGTCTTCTACCACACGTGAACTGAAAATTGAGTACCTTTCCTTCTGTTTTTCTTTCTTTATTGTTGTTGTTGTTCCAAGAAGATGGACAATATCCATGAAGGTTAAAGACTCTGTACTTTGTTCCTCTTATGGTGATGATGGATGATGTTTAGCTTTAGCTAAAGATTGGTCGTAGCTGGGCACCATGGCACCAGTCCATTTAATTGTATGCTGCATTAGAATTTGTCTTATTTTTGGATGTAGTTCCTTTTGAATGTATATTTCTGGATTAGTTGATAATTAAGAATGCTACCTTTACCCTTTTTTCCACTTATCATGATCGTCACATAACTCCTTGATGTGCTTCCTAACAGCTGTAGTGGAAGAAAAGGTATTTGTAGCTAGTTTCCAAACAAATTCTGATGTCAAGGACTATAGAGTGATGCAGGGCGACTGCAATTTATGGGTGATATCAGCTGATCTTAATCTGCTCAGTGGAATATATTCACAAGGCTATGCGTAGCCTAAACAGGCTGGATTATCAAAATAATTATCCTCCCGTCTAGAGTTGCAGGTGATAGGATTAGCACAGTTGTAGTGATACATATCGATCTCCTGGGAAAGATAATTTGTCCATCCTTAGTCCAGCCTGTATTCAGTCCAACATTTGGTCCAAGTTCAGGCTATAAATTTCTAAGGACACTTTGGGATGGTCCAAATTGGCCTTGGCGCTTCGTTTTCGGTCTAATTAAAATGTTCAAGGAATCCACCTTGTAAATTTTTCTGAAAGTCTGAAAACATGGTCTGCTTTTGTTAGCTAAAGTCGATGACATACTTTTAAAGTCACTTTCTAATGCCATGTTACATGAGGTGTAAGGTCTGAGGTCTGGGATTTGCACCAAGCAGCAAGTATCTACTGCATAGGTGGTAAAAATTTTCTATGAGGATTGTTGATTTAAATAATATGTGTTAATTTTACACAAGAAAGGAAGCAATCACAGCATGGAACAGTCTGAGTGGGGCAATTTACTGCTAATCTCATCTCACTATGTTGCTCGTAGATCACACATGTGCCATCAACCAAGAGAGGATCAACATTTTATTCTGCAGATGAGATAATGCAACCATTATAAGGATTCTTGTTGCAGCAGGGCAAATCCCACCCCAAAGGTTATATAAGATTATAGCATCACTATTAGTTGGTTGGTCTTTTCCACTTCTGAGCACAAGGTTAAGAGGGACAATCGAGCGTGTTGCAAAACCAGACAAACCAGTGGAAGAGATGTATATTTTGTTAGCTTATGGCCAAAGAAGATGCACTCAAAATGATCGAGATAAATCTAAGCTCTATGGTTTTAAACATGAAATATGGCACAGGACAAATCACAGTGGAACATGTCACCATTTCAATGTGCAGTTAGCTGATCTAAACACCAATAAACAAGTCATCTAGGTAATTCAACACTTCTTGTTTCGTCTGCACATCGATATGATAAAAGCCCTCAATTTGGAACATAGGTTAGGAAAAATATACGAGTAGATCCCCACCCTTTGTACTCTCAAAGAATCAAGGATCATGCCACCCTCTTTAATTTCTTAGCCAACCAATCACCCTGTCATGTATCCAAAACTATGTTGCCAATTGCACCAAGCAAGAAGTATCCGCGGCATATGTGACAAGAATTTTCAACAATGATTGGCAATTAAATCATTAATCATCACTAGTATATCACAAAAATTCATGCGAGTTACACCTTTCCTATATTGACATTTGGAAATCTGGATGTAAGCCATGATTCCACTATATTCATCATAAGTGAAAAAAAAAACAAACATAAATCAAAGACATTTCTTACCCATCTTAATCAATTATGTTGAATGTTGATGTGATACATCGGCCGAAAAGAGAGCCCAATGCATGAATTTTAAAACTGGCCCAAGATTGGGAAAACAAATAAAAACAAACAAAAAAAGAAGACTCGTCTTCTTCTTCCAAATTCAACAGACGAAAGCCGACCTTGAGCTAGATTTCAACACCCTCCCAGCTCTATTTTGGGCCTCCTACCTTCACTTTGATTTCCTCATCAACAATCCCAAACGGAAAAGCTGCCAGTTTTTTTTTTCGTTTTCATCTCGAATGCCGGCTGCAACCAACACTGACTATCACCACAGGTCGCTAGAAGCTAGGCAAGAACACAACACCCTTTGACTTACCCTTTTCTCTCTTCTCTTTGGTCCCTAGAGCCCGATTATCACCAAATATTTCCAGTTGATTAGAAAAGCCAGCCCTCCTATTTCCAATGGTCTTCCCCGCCATTAGTGTTCGTCCTTGAAGGCCTTGGCCTCTCATTTGCAGCGAGCTCTGGTTGCATTCGAAGCCAAGCTGCCGGCAAGTGGGCTAAAACCCAATCAATTTGAGATCCCCAATTTTTTTCTCACATCTTTCCCTTAATTTTGGCACCATCGTCACCATTGATCATTGGACCAGGAACCCATGGCTGTGCCACTATGGGCCACACCCTCGGCCACCATCTTCTGGCAAGATAATCTTGGCTTGGGGAAGAAGGGGATTAAAGAATCCCTTGCTAGCCCAAATGAAGGAGAAGAGGAGAGAAAAAGAGAGACAAAAGAAAACAAAAGAAAAAGAAAAGGAAAAAAAAGAGAAGGCAAGAAAAATGAAAAAAGAAGTCTCTCTCTCCCTTCTATCTCTTCATGTGCTTTCATTATTTTTTCTTTAGAAAGTTTTACTTTCTCTCTCTAATTTCTCTTTAAAAATCTCACTTTTTCTCTACAAATTTCTCTCTCTAAAAGTTTCCCTCTCTAGATTGTTTGTCTCTCTTAGGGGTATCTAGATCTTCGAGTAGACTATTAATGAGTTAGAATGATCCTAGTGAAGGGGCCCTAATTCGTGATCCTAGGTAGCGGCTAGTATCTATCTTGACTAGAGTAGATACCATTAGATTTGATCATCCATTTGACCTGGTAGATAGATTTTGAACCATCCTATAGGTTGGATAGTATATCTATGATGGACTGGTCCAATTAGACTAGCCCATTAGAAAACAGCCCAGCTTCCCAACAAAAAAAAAGAAAAACTGATGAAGACTCCCACTGGGAGTCTTCTTCCACCCAAATTCATTGGGGAAGAAGTCAATTTCGAGAAGAATTTGACTCCTTCTACCTTATAAATCTTCCCGTCCCACTCCAAAGTAACCCACGATGAAGCCAGCCCTCCACTGACGCTCTTCTCCCTCTTTTCTTCCATTGAAGCCACGGCATATATCCTCATTGTGCCTGCTATCCTCAGTACCGAAGACCTCATCGGAGGTCGAGGTAAGCCCCAGCCCCTCTTCTTCTCCTTCTTTTCCATCTTCTCTTGGCCTTGGGCATCACCATCGGCCACCGGCTTCACCGAAAATTAGCCATAAAGAAATTGCCTATTTACGGGATCTTGATTTCTTCTTTTTTCGGCCACCGACACTACCCTTGGTACCGCACCTATGGATCATGACCCCTGACCTCCTACCATTATTTCTTAAAGGTTTTGGCTGCCGATGATCAGTTGATAATCAGAAAAATCAAAGAAAAGGGGTGGTCCCCTGTTTTTATGTGTTTTCTTATCTTTTTGTGTTGGCCAGCCACTTGCTGCCGGTCGTTCTTTGTTCCATCACTATCGACTATTTGCTGCCACTGCCTATCATCAGTCTTCCGGCCATCATTAACCACCATCCCCTATTCGGCCAAGCAAGGAAGAAGAAAAAAGAAAATGAAGAACAAAAGAAAAGAAAAGAAAAAGAAAAAGAGAGAAGGATCTCTCCTTATCTCTCTTTCATTCTCTCCCTAGGTTTCTCTCTCTATCCTCTCTCTTTCTTTCTCTATCTGATCCATGAACCCCACCATGAATTTGATATGATCTTTTCAAAAAGATTCGAAATCACTTTGATATTCGTAAAGTAGGTCGGATCCCAGCCCGACCCATGCTAGAAATTCATAGAACTTGATCACTACTAACCCCTATTGAGTCATCCTAACATGACCCCTGATGATCTTGATCATGGATTCCTCTTTCGAGAGATACGAAGATTCTCTCTCCACTTTCTCTCCCTACTTGCTCTCTCTTTACCTATTTTTTCTCTTTAAGAAGATCTATGGATCTAGTATCGAGTCATACCTTTCTGTTCTAGGGACTAATGTTGACCTCGATAAGAAGATCCCAAACCACTTGGGTGCTTGGATGGTCATCGAACTGATCATCTGATCAATAACTTTTTTTTATTATTTAATTTTATAAATAAAAATTAATTATAATTTAATATTTTAAATAGAATTATCTGATTCATCTAATGAAGTCTAAAGATTTACAATGAGCAAGACAAGTAGAATTTATGCTTCTTATTTATTTTTAAATTATTATAATATTTATATAAATAAATTATTATTGATGAAATCATATTTTTCATAAAATAATGATTAGTATATGAGATATGAAAAAGCATATTTTATTATAACCATTGATTTTATGAATATATTTTATGAAAATAGCATATTTATGAAGCATAAATTTTTATTATTTTTACACCTATGTATATGTGTTTTTGCAGATTATAGTAATTGGCATATGACTCTGCCAATAGATAATAGTAGTTGGTATATAATCCTGCTAATGGATAATAGTAGTTGGTATACAACACCGCCAATAGATAATAGTGGTTAGTACATGACCCTGCCAATAGGTAATAGTAGTTGATATTTATCAATTATGGTTCTGTCACGGATATAAAGTGACCATAGCATGAATATTAGTGAGCAATATTTTGAAACATGATATGAACATATGACAAGAATGATTTATGAATCATATTTATGAAATATTCATGATTTATGCATGCATGACTGATTTATGACTTATTTTATTATATGCTCTATGAAATACTTTATTTTTATAATATCTATTATTTTTTAAATTATATTATTATGAAAAAAATTATGTTTGATTCGGTAAGAAAGCATAGATTTTACTTACTATGCTAGTGTAACTCATACCTTTTTATTTTTTTTCCTTTTATAGAGAAATAAGGTTAAAAATGATGGATGATCCAAACTTGTGTGAGCTCAGGTATGGTGCTCTTAAGTATTAGAAATAGATGGAGAGAGATCAAGAAGTGAATAGAACCAAGCATCAAAGAATTTCAGCCAATACTTCAGTCGAGCCGGCTCAACCTCTAATAGAGCTGATTCGAGCAGAAGGATAGAAACTATCATATTAGGCATATCAGACTAGCATGCTGGTTGAGCTAGCACGATTCATGAGAAAGTCAGCTCGAGCTGTAAAATAGAGAACTGATACGTTTGTTGAGTCAGCTCAGATCCTGAGAGAGTTGGCTTAAGTAGTAGAATAGAGAGCGATGAATCGGGCTCTCGTTACTGGCACTACAATCGAGCCAGCTTGATTTCTGATTGAGCCAGTTTGAGTGGCGAATAGAATAGAATGTGATTTCTATTTTGATCTGGGATTGAATTTAATTCTAAAAATATAGGGCCTTGATTTGTGAGGTCCTAAGGGGCTAACCTATGGATTGGACTGGATTTAGTCCAATGGGTGTATGTATGTGAGACATGGATGTACATGGGCTCGGAAAGAACATCATATTAGGTTAGCTAGAAGAGTTTTTAAGTTGGATCACTTTGACCCAGTATATATATACTCTATAATGAGTTTGTAATTAACATGAATTGAATACAAGCCATTTTCTTTCTTAAAAACTCTCTTTTCCTCTCTTTCTCCCTCCTTTCTATTCTCCACATCCTAGGGTTTTCTATGGTTTGACAGAATGCCGCCATTTCTTTCCTCAGATCCTTATTGCTATTTCCACGATTGTTAAGTAGCAAGGATATATCCCAATAATCTTGTATTAGAGCAGTTATTGGGAACAACAATTGGTATCAGAGCCCTGGTGTTAGATCTGGTGGAGGAAAGGTCAAAGCTTCATCGAAATTGTGGTAAGGTGCTGAACATATTTTTCTTAAATATTGTTTTGCTTTTAGTTTTTGGTTATTAGAGATCTGGTTGAGATGGCATTAAGTATCATTAAGATGGATTTTGGAAAGTTTGATGGCAAGGATAACTTCAGCCTTTGGCAGCAAAAGATGAAGGATCTACTAGTGCATAATAGAATCTACAAGGTCTTGACTTGGAAAGGATCAGAAAAGATTTTTGTTGAAGATTTGAAGGAGCTAGAAGAGATAGCTATTAGCACGATTTAGATGTACCTCACTGACATAGTTTTGTTAGAGATCAACATAGAAGCCACTTCGAAGGGGCTTTGGCAGAAATTTGAGAATATGTGCATGGATAAGAACATGACAAACAAGCTATGGCTAAAGAAGCAGCTGTATAGTTTGTGGATGTCCAAAGAAAGAGATCTTATTTTTCATATCTAGAAGTTCAATCAAGTTTTCTCAGATGTCATGAGCCTCAATATGAAGATTAATGAGGAGGATAGAGCTCTCCTATTATTATATTTGCTATCGACAGTATATGATGGTCTCATTACTACTTTGGTGTATGAAAAAGAGACATTAAACTAAAAGAAAGTGATTGGAGTTCTTAGGTCTAATAAACAGCGTGCAAGAGAAGCTAGTCAAAGAAAGCCCTAGTTTGGAGGTGCTTTCTATGAATGAGAGGCAAGGAAGGCTGAAGAAGAAAACTCAAGATAAATCAAAGGATAGATCAAAGTCTCAAACAAATCAGAAGGTTTGAAAATGCTACAAGTATCATTAGCCTGATCGCATTATGATAAATAATCTACTTTTGAAGAATGAAAAGGGGAAGAGCACTTCTAAAGATGGATTGACTAGTGGGAGTGGTGCTCTATCATTTGAGGATAGTGAAAATGGCATACTGATTATATCAGATGGGATTATAGAGTTGGATAGCTACTGGACATTGGATTCAGCATGTTTCCACCATTACACTACATATCGAGAGTGGTTCTCATCTTATAAGAGATCCAATGGAGATAGTGTTGTCTTGGAGATAATCATCCATATAGAGTTACTAGTATTAGTACAGTTAGGATGAGGATGTATGATAAAATCATACGGACACTCATCAATATAAAGCATGTATCAGAACTGAAGTAGAACCTGATATCCCTAGATTACTTGGAAAGATAGGATAATGCTTTTAGTTGTCAGCCAAGCAGCGAGTGTTTGAGGATTTTCAAGGATGCATTGGTGGTGATGAAAGAAAAAAGACTGAGCAACAACCTATATAGGATGGAGGGCTCAATAGTTACTGATAGTATGAAGGTATCTATAGCGGTATAGGAGGAACAGCTAACCTACAGCTGTGGTACTATCGTATGGGTCACTTAAGCGATAGGAGACTCATAGAGTTGAGTAAGAGAGATCTAGTTCTAGTATTGAAAAAGAAATGAGATGACCTATATGAGCCTTGTATCTATGGCAAACAGTACAGAGTTATATTTTCCAATTGGACCAAGCGGAGTGAAGCTATTTTGGAGTTAATTCACTTGAACATATGGGGACCAGCACCTGTTGCATCTCGAGGTGGAGCGAGATACTTTGTCACCTTCATAGACGACTTCTCCAGAAAGTTATGGGCTTATTTGATCAAGAAAAAGTCAGATGCTTTTGCCCAATTTAAAGTCTGGAGAACTAAGATGGAGAAGAAGATAGGACAGCCAATGAAGTATTTGAGATCTGATAATATAGGAGAATACACCATCTTAGAGTTCAAAAGATACTGTAATAAAAATGGCATCAAGCACCATTACATAGTGAAGATGATCCCTTAGTAGAATGGTATCACGGAGAGGATAAATCAGACACTGATGAAAAAGGCTAAGAGCTTGAGGCTGCAGGCATCACTGGCCAAATCCTTTTGGGGTGATGCTCTTACTTATGCTTATTTTCTTGTTAACAGGTCTTCCCATGAAAAACTGAATGAAGGACTTCTAGAGGCTGTCTAGAGTAGGAAGAAGGTTGAGCTTGGCCACTTGAAGGTGTTTAGCTATCTTGTATATGCTTTGGTAGAAAAAGTCGATAAGAGCAAGTTAAACCCAAAGTCACAAAAGATGGTATTCATCGGATTTCCATAAGGTGTGAAGGATTACTTGCTATGGGATTTATATTTCCAAAGATGTGTCATCAGTCAAAAAATGATATTTCATAAGCAGAGAATCGTGATGAAGCTAGAAAGTATAGATGAAGTTATGAAAATAACATAGGATAGTATTGGACAGCTATTAGAGAGATTTACTCTCAACATCAAGCTTGGATCATGTTCAGTTTGAGGTGGAGTTGGGCAGACATGGTGATACATCTATGAAGAACTAGCAAGGAGAGTGAGCTATCCTAAAGGAGGTGTAGAGACAGCCATAGATAGCAGACTGCAGGATACCACAAGAGAAGTAGCACTGCACAAGCCAAAGTGTACTGTTCGTAAACCAGTGCGATATTGAATTAATAAGACTATCTCCTATACTCTCATCATTGCCAATGGAGATCTAGAAAGCTTTGAGAAGGCTATGGAGAGTTTGGATCGGAAGTCATAGATATAGGCCATGATGGAGTCTCTCAATAAGAACTGGACATGGCAGCTGGTGGATCTACCAGATGATGCTCGATCCATTGGCTCCAAATGAATTTTTACAAACAAAGAAGCACCTTTAGAGCAAGATGGAGTGAGGTACAAGGCTAGACTAGTAGCCAAAGGATACGTACAGGAAGAAGGTATTGATTATTCAAAGGTTTTCTTTTCGATTATTAAGCATATGTCCATTAGGATGTTGTTGAGCATAGTTGTTGCTCAGGATTTAGAACTGAAGCAAATGGACATCAAGATAGTATTTCTTCAAGAGAATTTGGAGGAGAATATATACATGGAGCAGCCATAGGACTTCAAAAAGTCTGGGTTAGAGGAAGAGGTATGTTTACTGAAGAAATTATTGTATGGGTTGAAGCAGTCTCCGAGATAGTGGTACAAACGATTTGACACTTATGTGAAAGGTATTGGTCTTTCAGGTATGATCATGATTCATATGTATATATGAGGTCTCTAATCATAGATATACTTACTCTTGAATATAGATGACATACTGATAGCATGCAAGAGTAAGAAAGTTATGCAGGAGTTGAAAGAAGCTTTGTCTCGGAAGTTTAAGATGAAGGACTTAGGGCCTACGAAGAAGATCCTAGGTATTGAGATTATCAGAGATAGAACCAAGGGGCTATTGCATCTATCTCAAAAAGGATATATAAAGAAGATCTTGGAGAGGTTTGGAATGAAGGAGGCCACTTGCCGGGCATGTCAGACTCTCTAAGACCATGTCACCGCAGACTGAGATAAAGGTTCAAAAAATAAAAAAGATTCCATATGCTTCTAGTATGGGGAGCATTATGTACTTTATGGTATGTTGTAGGCCAGACTTAGCCCATATATGAGTAAGATGAGCAGGTTTATAGCTCAGCTTGGCAAGAAGCACTGGAGAGCACTGAAGGATATCTTCAGGTACTTGACAGGTTCAGTTGGGATTGACATCTGCTATAATTAGTGAGAAGGTGCTGAGGAATGTCCTAACATATCCAAGGAGGCTTGAGGGCTAATAGAGAGGTTTGTGGATGTAGATTTTGATGAAGATGTGGACACTCGACATTTGATAATAGATTTTGGGTTTAGCCTACATGGAGGTTTAGTCTCATGGAGATCTTGTTTGCAGCTTGTTACAGTCTTATCCACTATCGAAGTAGAGTACATTGGCATCACTGAGTCAGCGAAGGAGGCCCTATGGTTGAAGGAGTTGGCATTGAAGATGGAATTCCTACAAGATGCAATCAGGATGCATTGTAATAGCTAGAGTGCTTTATTACTCATGCAGAACTCCATTTATCATACGACGACTAAGCACATTGATATCAGATACCATCAGATTAGAGAGCCAGTGGATGATGGTGAAGTGGAGCTGGTAAAGATTCACATCAAAAAAAATCTAGCTGATATGCTCACAAACGTACTTCCACATAATAGCTTTCATAATTATATGGTACTGATGGAGTTGATGGATAAATCTGAGTTCACAAGGACTTGAGAGCATCAAGATGGAGATTGTAAGCTTAGGTATGGTGCTGTCAAGCCTTGCAAATAGATAGAGAGAGATAAAGAAGTGAATGGAACCAAGCATCGAAGAATTTCAATCAATACTTCAATCAAGCCGGCTTGGCTCCTGATAGAGCTAGCTCGAGCAGAAGGATAGAAAGCAACATATCAGGTGTATCGGGCAGGCATGCTAGTTGAGTTAGGTCGATTCTTAAGAGAGTCGGCTTGAGCTGCAAAATAGAGAACTTATACATTCGTTCAGCCAGCTCGGACCCTGAGAGAGCCAGCTTAGCAAAATAGAGAAACATGAATCGAGCTCTCGTAACTGGCACTATAGTTAAGCCAGCTCGATCTCTGATCGAGCTGGCTTGAGTGGTGAATAGAACAAAACATGATTTCTATTTTGGCCCGGGATTGGATTTAATCCTAGGGATTTAGGGTCTCAATTTATGAGATCCTAAGGGGCTAACCTATGGATTGGACTAGATTTAGTCCAATGGGTATGTGCATATGAGATATAGATGTATATGGGCTCAAAAAGTGCATCACATTAGGTTAGCTAGGAGAGTTTTTGGGTTAGATCACTTTGACTAGGTATATATATACTCTGTATTGAGTTTATAATTAATACGAATTGAATACAAGCCATTTTCTTCCTGAAAAATTTTCCCTTCTTCTCTCTCTCCCTCACTTCTATTCTCCATGCCCTAGGATTTTCTAGGGTATGATAGAACATTGCCATTGCTTTCCTTAAATCCTTGTTGCTGTTTTCGTGATCGTCAAGTAGCAAGGATATATCCTAACAATCTTGTATCAGAGCAGCCATTGGGAACAACAACATGGAGATTTACATAGCAAGCTTAAGAATTTTGTAGCTGAAATTTAGTTTATTAGATGATTATGGACTTGTAATTAACCTATTTTTGAATTTTGAGATATGGGTTTGGTATTTAATTATGGATTTAAATGCTCTAAACCAATATTAGTTTAATTACTAGATGAATGTAATTGAATCTTTATTTATATTTTATTTATGATAGATTTTAGCTGACTATAATTGATAGACTTCATGTTTATCGAGGGGGCACCTCTTGGTAGCATGGATGTGTTATGTCCCAGATTTGGGGCATGATATTTTATGGTATTAGAGAAATATGTTTGATCATGGATCGAACTTAAAAGTCTAGCATTGGGTAAATAGATTGTTGCCTAAGGATTGCTATCCAAGAGAGGGGGGCGAATTAGGTTTTTAAAAAATTTTGGTCAATTTAGACTCTAATGCTAATATGTGCTTCTAATTAAAAGAACTTGAATGCTTGTGGTGAATAAGCAAGGTGTAGCAGCGGAATTAGAAGCAACTAGATAATGCAAATATATAAAACAAATAAAGAAAGTAAGAAAAGCAAAATCATAATACAAACATATAGATTTTATAGTGGTTCGGTGCAATCCCACACTTACGTCCACTCTTCAAGCACTCTTTAAAAATTCTATTATAATCCTTAGATTACAATATATTTATTTTAACCGGGGATCACAAACAAACTCAGTTGGTTGTGCTGGGCTCACCAACCATGATCCTACACTAATAGTTTTCTCGGATTCACTATCAATCCGATTGATTTTAACCTAGGAGCACCAACCATAACCTTTACACTATCCAATTTTTGGCTTGGACTAACCTACACCCTAAGTTTCTTTCTTCTAAAGAAACTTATAAAAAAATAAAAATATAAGTATAAAAATTAAGCATAAAAATAAAAAAAAGAATTTTTTTTGAAGCTCAAAGAAGTTGTTGAATATATACTCTTTTAAAGCTTCACTTCTCTTCAAATGATGCTGAGAGGTTGCTTGAAATATTATGGAAGATAACTCTTGAATGCCCTTTGAAATCAAAGCTTAGTTCCTCTCTTTTTTCTCTCTTTTTGATGTGCAATAAAATTTTTTTAAATTCAAAATGATTTTACTTTAAAATTCCTTGATCTTGCTTTCCAAATATTTTTCTAGCTTTTTATACTCTTTGTGATAGCTTAAGGATTAGTTTTAGCCATTGGAAGTCTTGAAATAGCCATTGGAGTGGAGAAATGACTATTTGAAAAAGCTGTAGAAAACCATTCATTACGATCATTGGATCAGCTCAATTTTTGACTGGGTCAGCTCAGTCCTAACTGGATCGGCTCAGTTTATAGTTTGGTCGACTCAGTCTTCTGAATTTTGAAAAACTGACTTTCTGCACTTTCTATCTTTTGCTTCTATTGAGATTAGGTCGGCTCAGTCTCAGACTGGATCGACCTAGTTTGCGTGCCAAAGATAGTTTGTGATCATTTCTTCTTCAAATAATTTATAGACTAGACTTATCTTTTTGACTTGACTTTATCTTCATTAAGATATCGAGTTTGAAGTTTCGAAACTACACATTCTCATAAATATAGTTAGACTTTATAACTTATATTCAAAACTCTTTGTCATCATCAAAATCAATCTTTGGATTAACAATCTCTCCATTTTTTATGATGATAAAACTTTTGAGTATATGCAAATAATATGTAGTGAGTTTCTAAAATATTATATATTTATAAAGCATGAAACTACTAAACAATAAGAACATACTTCATTCTAGTTAAGCTCAAGCATATACTCAATAATAACTCTCCCCTATTTTGACAACATCAAAAAGAACAACTCAAAAGAAGGTAATCAATAAAATCAATAGAGTAAATTTTTCTTTAACAATCCAAAATCAGTAAGCTCCCCCTTAATATTATAATCAATCAAGTTCAATTTTATTCAAAATTTGCTCTTCCTTACTATATGCCAAATTTCTTAATTTTATTTCTTGCCCTTAATGAATTTTATTTCTTGTAACCAAATTTATATCATATTATTAAAAATATCATAAGATTTTGAGTAATTTAATATGTTAAATTTACTTTCTCCATTTACCTTTTTTTTTTATCATTATAAATATTTGCTATAATTGAAGGTACCAATTGAGTTTAAAAGTATTTCTTTAAGAAGTTTAGTTTATCAAACAAATATATTAATATTTCAAATTATTCTTAAACTTTAATCTTGAAAGTTTATAAATTAATTTTATTCAATATATCTTCAATCATAATCAATTATAATAACATCATCAAAATCAATAAGATAAAATATTGAGTCATTTGACATCTAATTAATGGTATGATAATCAATCAAAGTGTAAGATCATTGCAAGCATTGAGATCGTCAAAATTTATCAATTTATAAATTTAGCACTTAAATAGTTTCATATACAATCAAGCTTAACAAATAATCTACATGATATACGATCAATACATCAAACTTTCAATTCATGGAGTGTGAATATTTTAAGCAATGAATTTTATATGCATGCATATTAATCAAAGGATTCATTCAATCAAAAAGATTTTAGCAATCATTGATGGTATGATGAGAAAATGGTTTAGATTATACTAACAATCATCACTCATCCTCTTGACATCTAAGGAATCCAAATAAAGATGTTTTTCTCTTTTAAGAGCATTGAATCCTTGGCAAACCTACAAGATCACTTCAAAACTTTTGGTATCCAAGTCATCTTGGGTCCATAGGAGTTAAAGCTCATGGTTCCTTTTAGAATTCAAATTTGTTTGATATAAGTTTGGCCATTTCTTTTAATGTTGCATTCAAAAATTTTATGACCAACTTTATTATATTTAAAGCACTTAGTTGAATGATTTTTAGTTGAAGCTTTATTAAGCATATTTTTATCAATTTTTTATTTTTTTATTGAATCATAACTAATTCCATATTTGTCAAAAATAGCTCTTTGATTATTTAGAATGGCTTGAAGATTTTGAAATTTAATTGTAAACTTTTTAATTATGGACTTCAAGCTTTCAATCTCTTTCTTTAGGTTAACATTTTTTTCTAAAAGAGTTTTTACAAATTTACTCTTTTCTTCAGCAAAAAATCTTAGTTTATTAAATTCTTTCAACTTAAGATTTTCTTCAATCATAGATTTTTCAGATTTTAAAAATCTTTATTTTTCTTTAATAAGAATTTTTTTGATTTAACTATATTATCATTTTTCTTAGTTAGAGTTTTAATTTGTTTCAAATTTTTTTTTTTTCTTTGGCCATGTTTTTCATATTTTTTAAAAAATCTTCTTTTTCACTTAAAATCTTATCTTTTTGTTCAGCCAAAGAAAGATTAAATTTTTTAAATTCTTTATTTTGTAGTCTTACCTTCTTATATTCAATCATTAACTCATTGAAGGCTTCATATAATTTATTAAAAGTAAATTCAGAGGAGTGTTCATGATATACCTCATCATTTTGAGCCATGAGGCAACAACTTGCTATACTTTCCTCCTCTTTCTCATTCTTCTCTTCTTTGCTTTGCTCCTCCTTAATCAATACTTTTTTTTTTTATTTTTTTTTCTTTTCACCCTCATGATCCATGAGGCATATGCTAGGGTGAGCTTGATTATCTTCTTGGGAGCTTGATTCTTCTTTTCCATTGGCTTCCTCAAAAGTCATTTCTAATTTTTTTCAAACTTATTTTGCTGAAATACAAGAAAAAATTAGATTGAACTCATTTATATCTAATGAATAATAAAGTATATTTAAGATCTTAGCATTTAATTATATTATTTCTTTATCATGCTTTTTTAATACTTTAGGAGTGTCTGAGCCATCAACTATGATCCTCCATAGACTATAGTAATGTGCTTGTATACAAATTTTCATTCTAATTTTTCAATAGACATAATTTGAGGTATTACAAAGTGGGGGTCTATCTATGGAATGATCTTCATTAAAAAGAGATTTTATTTTGGATTACCAATATCTTTAGCTCTTGACCGTTAGATCAACAATCAATAATAAAGCACCTACTCTGATACCACTTATTGCCCAAGGATGGCTATCCAAGAGGGGGGGTGAATTGGATTTCTAAAAAAATTTGATCATTTTAAACTCTAATGCTAATATGTGCTTCTAATTAAAAGAACTTGAATGCTTGTGGTGAATAAGCAAGGTATAGCAGTGGAATTAGAAGTAACTAGATAATGCAAATATATAAAACAAATAAAAAAAGTAAGAAAAGCAAAATCACAATATAAACATATAGATTTTATAGTGATTCGGCACAATCCCGCACCTACGTCCACTCCCCAAGCACTCCTCAGAAATTTTACTATAGTTCCTAAATTACAGTGCATTTGTTTTAACTCAGGATCACAAATAAATCCAGTTGGTTTTATCGGGCTCACCAACCATAACCCTACATCGATAGTTTTTTTGGATTCACCATCAACACGATTGGTTTTAACCTAGGAGCACCAACCACAACTTTTACACTATCTAATTTTTGGCTTGGACCAACCTACACCCCAAGTTTTTTCTTCCAAAGAAATTTGTAAAGAAATAAAAATATAAGTATAAAAATTTAGCACAAAAATAAAAAAAAAGAACTCTTTTTGAAGCTTAAAGAAGTGGCTGAATATATGCTCTTTTGAAGCTTCACTTCTTTTCAAATGATGCTGAGAGGTTGCTTGAAATATTGTGAAAGATAACTCTTGAATGCCTTCTGAAATCAAAGCTTAGTTCCTCTCTTTTTTCTCTCTTTTTGATATATAATAAAAATCTTTTAAATCCAAAATAATTTTACTTTGAAATCTCTTGATCTTGCTTTCCAAATATTTTTCTAGCCTATTGGTGTAGAATCTGGTTGATGCTGGATTGAGCTAGAGTTGAGGAAGAAAAGATCATCGTTGGTGATCTGCAAAATAAAGTTTCATTTGGAGTCGGTGATGATGGCTCTGGTAGAATCCTTCGATGATCAAGTCAGCTCTTTTGGCCAACAAAAATAGAGTGCTCAGAAAAGAATTCAGCAGAATTTTGGAAACAAGAAGAAAGCTTCAAAAAAATGTATCTAGAGGATCCTTTTTATAGATGGAGCCTATTACAAATTTGAAAGTGATAGTCATAACCATCGGATAGTGGGCCACTTGGGGCCACGTGGAGTTTATTATGGAGAGTAGTGTCCATTGTCGTGATGTGCCCATTCGTTGGGATTTAATAGTCGAAGTTTGGAGAAAGCAGATGTTGGTTGGTGAAGAGCTTTGACATATATCATTTTCAGAGGAGTTCGGACTCTTCTAAGTTGTTTATGAGTGAGTTGATTCATGCCGTGTAGAGAGCTGTAGAGTTAAAAGGGGTTTGACTGAAAGAAATCACCTAGAGGAAATATGACTAGAGGGGATCATCCGGGAGGAATGCTAGTTGAAATCTGAAAGTAATCCACTGAAGGAATCCTAATGGAGTTTGACTAATGGAGAAGTCTGAAAGAAGTCTAACTGATGGAAAAGTCCAGTTGAAGAAGAAGTCTAGAAGGAGTTCGGTCAAAGAAGAAGTCCAGAAGGAGTTCGATTAATGGAGAAATCTGAGAGGAGTTCGGCTGAAGGAGAAGTTCAACTGCAGGAGAAGTCTAGAAGGAGTTCGACTGATAGAGAAGTCCAGCTAAAAGAGAAGTCAAAGAGGAGTTCGACTGAAGGAGAAGTTCAACTGTAGAAGAAGTTTGGAAGGAGTTCGACTGATAAAGAAGTGGTGATTGAAGCTCTTCTATGATTATAAATTACACTTGGCTAAGCATTAGACCAAACTTCAGCGAAAGCGGGGTTTACTCCCAATAATAGTCCTCTTACTTCCGAGTTTGGAATTCGAAGAAAGAAAGTAAAAAGATGACTGCCGAAGTTCTTTCCTGGGTTCTACAATTATTAAAAAAAGCAAGACATTTTGTTATCTTCTATATTGATGCGATCCGACTCAAAGAGATAGATTTTCAAAATTTTTGTCGAAGCGCTGCTCGAGACACGGTGCCATAAAGGCCTCGCCTATCATCATTCTTTTGTCATGATGCTTGGGACACGCATCGCACGAAGAATGACTGAGGGAGATCTGCAATCATAACAGTTTTGGGCTACTTTCTGCTATTTAAATCCTTCTTCCATTCCTGATTCTCACCTTCCTTTCCTTCGAGAGTTTTGGTTCCTTCCTCCTTCAGCTTTCATCTTCCTTTCACTTGAGAGTTCTGGTTTCTTCCTCTATCCTTCCTGGTTCTGGGTGTTCTTCCGCTTGGTCTTCATCATGTTCATCATCTCTTTGTCCTTCTTGATTGACCTAGATCAGTTTTGCCATCTTTTTTTTTTAATTATTCCAGCATCCTTCACTTCTTATTCTCTCAATTTTTCTTAAGAAATTTTTTGCATCCTTTGCCTCTTAATTTTCGAGGATTTCTCTTGAATTTAGTTTGATCCGAATGTCCTCCAGAACTTTCCAATCTGCTGATTTCTGAAGTTCGTCCGGTCCAACCTTCCTTGACCTCGTCCCTATTACAGTAGTTCACACTGGAGACATGTCTCATCAACCTTTTGTGCTGGATACCATTCCTTGCATCTTGACCCCGAACGATCTTTTCCTAATTAGAATTCAGTACAGATCCCTCAGGAGTACGGTCTTAAACTTTTCACATCGAGTGACCAAGCGAGTTCTCCTCCGACTGGCCAATTCTGCCTGTATTTATAAACTCTACGTGCCGGACTCCGACTTCTGCTCCCGCCGTCGTAGTTGCTCTTTTTTGGTTTCTAAACATCTTTCTTGCCTCCATAGCACCAAATTCTTTTAGATTTATGATAGGATTCCTTTTCCTCTGTCATCTAGCCAAGGTCCATCTGACCATTTCACTCTTTAGGAACTTCTATACTTTCAAGCACCATCCTTCTGTGAAGGACTGGTAGTACTTCTCCCCCTAGTTTGATAAGAAGGGATTACTAAAAGGTGCTCCTTCTTTCATTCACAACTGAAAGAAAAATATTTTTTTATGTACTATCCAACCTTGCTATTAGATCTTCCTCCTTGGGGTCACATTAGGAAGTCAGTCCATCGAGCTCCTAGCATAGATAGTGCCGACCTTGATTCCTCCAACGAACTCAAAGCATACCGAGCTCCTCTTTCGTTCGATCTTCTGAAAAAATAGACCTTATTTAACCTGAGTTTGAATCTCCCTGACCTTGCTGGTATATTTTTTATTTTTTAGATTCACTCGATTTTACATTGGTGTACTGTCACTGATTGTGATCCCTTCTTTGTTGCAGAAATGAATACTGAAGCTGCCGTGATGCTTGCAAAAGGGCTTTACGTCCAGAAGAGGAAAGAAAAAGCATCAGATGATAGTTCGAAGAGGATGAAGGTCGTGCTTCAAGCTCTGTGGCCCTTGCTGTCATTGTTGCTGCTTTCGAGGTTGCCGCTAGTGTCGAGGTTCTTCCAACTGCCGAGGTTGGCCCTATTGGTGTAGATTCCATGCCCTTTATGCCCTCAGGCCCTTTCAGTGGAGATCAAGCTTCGAAGCTTCCTACAGAGGGAGAGACGAAGAAAGAAAAGAAGAAAAAGAAAGTTGTCATGAAGACACACCGTAAGGCTCACTTTAGTGAGCCGAACGACGACAGTGATGAATGAGGAGAGGATCCTTTCGATGACCTAGAGATTGTTCGAGGTTTAACTAATAAATTTGCCATACCAGAGGTGGTGGACCACATGGCTGACCTTGAACCATGGTAGCTCGTCTGGGGTTCTCTCAAAACCCTCCTCAAGGTGATTGCTTCATTGCCCAACTTCTTCTCTTATCTTCTGCTTTTTTCTTCTTCTCTCATCTCTCATTCTTCTTCCTTTCCTTTTTTTTTTTAACATTAATCATTTGTTACAGTCGGATCACCAAATGCTCTCCCACATCAAGAGGGCACACCATTTGGAGGTAGAGGTAGAGAAGGTTTAGGAGGATCTTCGAGCCGAGGTCAGTCATCTTTAAGAGAAGGTCGATGAGGTTGAGCATCTTGCGGAGGAGAAGATGGTGGAAATCAGAAGTCTCTAGGGTGCGATCAGGAAGGAGGAGTTCATCTCGGTCTGACTTAAGGCTGCTCTGGCTCTGAAGGAGGAAAGAAAGAAGCTGAGATCAAAGTCGCCGAATTGGAAGTTCGAATGGTGAAGCCGATCTCGAAAGCGATGATCTAGGCCGTGGAAGAGTTCAAGGCTTCTTCCGAAATGAGGAATCTGAATGTCGAGTTCAGCTAGTAGGCGTTCATTAAAGGTTTTGAGCTCTATGAGGGTCGAGTTGCTCCAGAGTTTCTCGAGCTTGACCTACATTTTCTAGAAGAAGAGGAGGCTATCGTTGGGGAAGACGAACCATCCACTGCTGCAGTTGACCCTTCTCCCATCGGAGCAATCATAGAACCTTTCAAACCTACTGTTGAGGAGTCCGGACCTTCTGAACCACCAGTCGAACTTGCTCTTGAGTCCACAGCTACTGCAGGAGGGCCGAGTTCCCCTGCTATTTTTCCTTTCGAGGTTGGGAGCTTTTAGTTATTGTATTTTATTTTTATTTCATCCTATACTTGAAAAACTTTTATCAATGAAAGCAAGACTTTTTTTTATTAATAGCTTAGAATTTCTTTCATATGTTGGATGCAGTCTCCTGCTGATGTCGAGTCGCTGTCTTAAGAAATTTTTTTAAAATTGATAATTAAGAGTTTGAAGAGGAAGATTCATCACCTGAAGAAAAAATTGAAAAAGATAGAAGACGAACTCCAAAGATCCAGAAAAAATGCTTCGAAGGCAATGATTGAAGTCACTTGCCTTCGTAAATTACACATGAAGGATTCTTTGAGCTTCAGCATTAAGAAGGATAATTTCGAGAAAGAGTTAGTAGAGTTTAAGAAAAGTGCTAGTGATAAGTTCAGAGCATTGACCACGAAGATCAGCTCTCTCGAAGTTGAACTTGATTTGGCGAAAGAGACAATCTGATTGTTGAAGGGGAGTTCATCGTGGTCTTTTGATAAGTCGAGACATGATTGGAACTGATCGAAAAAATTTTTCGAGGTCCAGAGATAGCTTGATGATGCTGAAGCTTAGCACGATAAGTGTAGGACTGATTATAAGGAGAAAATGAGTAGGCTTGAAAGTGAGCTCAAATCGACGAATGAAGAGGTGGCTTGTCTTTGAAAGCAATTACATGATAATCAGCAGGCCGATGCTGATAAAAAGTCAGAGTAGGTTATTTTTCTCAGGGAATTCTTCCACGATCTTTCATTTGCATACAAAAAGAATAAGGCCGAACTCCAGTAATTAAAGATCTAGATGGTATACGAGCATCAAGCTGTGAAGGATGAGGAGGCTGAGTCGGTGGTTCTAAGGAGGCAGTTGAGAGAATCCAAAGATAATTATCGATGAGCCGATAGGATGTATGTGGAGAGTCTGCTAAGGAAGAAAGAACTTGAGGAAGAGATAGTCAGTTTAAAGAAATCTTTGGTGATGGCCAGCAGCCCAAAGTCTAAGGGATCAGATCCTTCTTAGAGCTTTGGCCTTTTCCTCCTCGCTTTTGTAACCGATCTTATAGACCTTCATTTTATAACAATTCTAACTTTAATGAAGAAATATCTTCTTTAATTATTTTTCTATTTTGTTTCTTCACTTTTCTCCTTCATTTTATCTTTTGTTGGAATAATCATCGAAAAGTAACTTTTCTTCTATCTTTTCACGATCGAAGATCTTTATTTGTTGTCTTTTTGTTTCTAGCTTAGTCGATTTTTCTTGGTCCTTTTGTCAAGATGAAGTTCTTACTTATTCTTGATAAGGTTGGTTTTTGCTTTTGCCATGATGAGATTTTCCTCCTATCTCAGATAATCGGAGATCTTTAATTTGCTCATATTAGGATGATGTTCTCCTTCTGTTAACAGGGCTATAGTGGCACGGTAGGGCCGTTGATAGGTCTTCTTCTCTCCTATTTTTAATAATCGAAGGTCTTTGTTTTGCTCATATTAGGATGAGGTCCTCCTCCTGTCGCTAACATTGCAATAGGAGCACAAATGGGCCATTGAATGGATCTCTCCCCTCATTCCATCTTAAATTAATGAGGCCTTCGACTTTGCTTAAGTTAGGATGAGGTTCTCCTCCTATTTCTAACAAGACTGTGGAGCACAAATGGGCCATTGAATGGGCCTCTCCCCACATCCCATCTTAAATTAACGAGACCTTCGACTTTGCTCAAGTTAGAATGAGGTTCTCCTCCTGTTCCTAATAAGGCTGTAGGGATACAAATGAACCATTGAATGGGCCTCTTCCCTCCTTCTATCTTAAAAATCGAAGGTCTTTCCTCCTATCTTAAATAATCAAAGGTCTTCGACTTACTCATGTTAGGATGAGGTTCTCCTCCTGTTCCTAACATGACAATAGGAGCACAAATAAACCATTGAATGGGCCTCTTTCCTCCACCTATCTTACATAATCAGAGGTCTTCAACTTGCTCATGTTGGGATGAGGTTCTCCTCCTATCCCTATCATGGCAGTAGGAGCACAAATGGATCATTGAATGGGCCTCTCCCCTCCTCCTATCTTAAATAATCAGAGGTCTTCGACTTGCTCATGTTAGGATGAAGTTTTTCTTCTATTTCTAATATGACCATAGGGGCACAAATGGGCCGTTGAATGGGCCTCTCCCCTCCTTCTATCTTAAATAATCGAAGGTCTTCAACTTGCTCATGCTAGGATGAGGTTTTCCTCATGTTCCTAATATGGCAATAGGGGTACAAATGGACCATTGAATGGGCCTCTCCTCTTCTTCTGTCTAAAATAATCGAAGATCTTCGACTTGCTCATGTTAGGATGAGGTTCTCCTTCTGTCCCTATCATGACAATAGAAGCACAAATGGACCATTGAATGGACCTCTCTCCTTCTCTTATCTTAAATAATCAAAGGTCTTCGACTTTCTCATGTTAGTACGAGATTCTTCTTCTGTTCTTAATATGATCATAGGGGCATAAATGGGCCATTGAATGGACCTCTTCCCTCCTTCCATCTTAAATAACTGGAGGTTTTCAACTTGCTCATGTTAGGACGAGGTTCTCTTCCTATTCCTAACATGACAATAGGGGCACAAATGGACCATTGAATGGGCCTCTTCTCTCCTTCTATCTTAAATAATCGGAGGTCTTCGACTTACTCATGTTAGGATGAGATTCTCCTCCTATTCTTAACATGGCCATAGGGATACAAATGAGTCATTGAATGGGCCTCCCCCTTCTCTTATCTTAAATAACCAAAGATCTTTGACTTAGGATAAGGTTCTCCTCTTGTTCCTAATATGGCAATAGGAATACAAATGGACTGTTGAATGGGCCTCTCTCCTCCTTATATCTTAAATAATCGGAGGTCTTTGACTTGCTCATGTTAGGACAAGGTTCTCCTTCTGTTGCTAACATGGCCATAGGGGCACCAATGGATCATTGAATGGGCCTCTTCCCACCTTCTATCTTAAATAACCCAAGATCTTTGACTTGCTCATGTTAGGACGATGTTCTTCTTCTATTTCTAACATGATCGTAGGGGCACAAATATGCTATTGAATGGACCTCTCTCCTTCACCTATCTTAAATAATTGGAGGTCTTCGACTTGCTCATGTTAGGATGAGGTTCTCTTTTTGTTTCTAACATGACTACTTTTGATTGCTTCTTTTCTGTCATCATATAGTTTTTGCACCAAGAAATAATAATATTGAAATGAAAGAGTTTTATTGAAGAAACATTACTGGTAGTATATTCTTAAATTTTCTGAAATCTAAGATCGTGGGAGTGTTGTTCCTTTGAGCTCTTTCAGGTAATAAGTTTCGGTCCGAACGACCTCCTCTACTTCATACGAGTCTTTTCAAGTTAGTGCAAGCTTTTCTTGATTCTAAGGTTATGAAATAGCTGCTCGTCGAAGTACCAAGTCCCTCACTTTGAATATTCTATCTTTGACGTTTGAGTTGTAGTAGCAAGCTACGTTTTGCTTATTGGCTGCCATCCAACTTGAGCTTTTTTTTATTTTTCTTCCACCAAGTCGAGGTTAGTCCTTAGGTCCTATGAGTTGCACTGCTCATTGAATACCATGACTCATGCTGATGGGAGTTTAAGTTCTATCGGGATGACAGCTTCAGTTTCGAAGGCCAAAGCGAATGAAGTTTTTTCTGTTGGCAGTCTTTGGATAGTTTGGTAAGCCTAGAGCACATGATAGAGTTCATCTATCCAAGTCTCTTTTTCACTCTCAACCCTTGCTTTGATATCTTGCAATAGGGTTCTGTTAGTTACTTCGATCTCTCCGTTTGCTTGTGGGTTAGCCACTGATATAAAATGATGGAAGATATTCAGATCTTCATAGAATTTGAAAAATCTCACTCTAGCAAATTATCGCCCATTATCTGTTATGAGGGTCTGAGGTAGGCTGAATCTGCAAACAATTGACTTTCTGACGAAGTACTGCACTTTTGCTTCAGTTATTTTTGCTAGAGGTTCCATTTCAATCCATTTTATAAAATAGTCTATTGCCACCAAGAGAAATTTTCATTGTCTGGATGTCATTAAAAAAGGTCCGAGTATATCCATTCTCCATTGTGCAAAAGGCCATAGAGCACTCAGGGGTGTAAGTTTGGAGGCTAGCTATCTTTGGATGTTTGTATTTTTTTGGCGGTGATCATATTTTTTGATATATTTCATAGAATCATGATATAAGATCGGCCAATAGTAACCCTACCGAAGTAGTCTTTGTGATAAAGATCTGCCCCCTACATGACTTTCACAGATTTTTTCGTGTACTTTTCATAATGCAAAATCAGCTTCTGAAGGTCGAAGATATCTCAAGAGCGGTATAGCATACGATCTTTTATATAGCTTACCTTCAAACAGAACATACCGAAAGGCTTGATTTTTGAGTTTTCGAGCTTCTTTCGAATTATAAGGAAGAACTCTATCTTTAAGATAGATGACCAGTGGATCAATCCAACATGACTCATAGTCGATCTGCATTATAAATTGCAGTTTCTTCAAACCTAGGCATCTTAGAACTTCAAAGAATACTTTCTTAGGCAGTTCGATCGGGGCTAAAGTGGCTAGTTTAGAGAGAAGATCAGCTCTGATATTTTCTGCTCTTAGAATCTGTTGGATGTTGAAACTATTGAAGGCCAGAATCAAGTTCTTCATTTTCTCAAGATATTTCATCATACTTTCCTTCCATGCTTCATAACTACCGCTAATCTATCCGACCATCAGTTGGAAATCACTGTAGATTTGGAGCTGATCTGCTTCTAACTCGTTAGCTATCTTTAACCCAGTGATCAATGCTTCATATTCGACCCCATTATTAGTTGTAGGGAATTCAAAGTGCAGTGCATATTCGATGATGATCCCCTCTGGATTAACCAAGATCAGCCCTACGTCTGCACCAAAAGTGTTGGATGAGCTATCCACATATAGAGCCCAAAAATCTTCGGAGAGATTGGCTCTTTCCTCAGAGGAGCTCCACTACAACCATGAAATGCTGGTTTCATTCTGTTCAAGCTTGGCTTCATACAGAATGGTGCATTTCACTACAAAATCTACCAATATTTGGGCTTTGACTGACGGCCGAGGTTGGTAATTAATGTCGAATTCGGTGAGCTCAATTACCCATTTTGCCATTCTCTCAGAGGCATTTGTTCGATGGAGAACTGCCTTGATTGATTGATTAGTAAGGAGGGTTATGTTGTGCCTCTAAAAATAAGGTCAGAGTCTCCAGACTGTAATCAATAGAGTATAAGTTAGTTTTTCTAACTTGGTATACCTAATCTCGACATCTTTCAGGATCCAACTTATGTAGTAGATTGGTCATTGTACTTTCGCTTCTTCTTTAACTATGACCACTACCAGAGCTGCTGGAGAGACCGCTGGTATAGAAACAGTTCTTCTCCAGGTTCGAACTTGGCTAACAGGGGAGGTGAGCAAAGATAGTCCTTGAGCTCTTTAAAGTTTTGCTGGCATTCGACGATCCAGTAGAAGTCCTTTGGTTGCTTAAGAACTTGAAAAAAGGGCATGCATCGCTCGGCCAAACTTGAGATGAAGCAGTTCAAGGCTGCCATCTTTTCAATCAGGCACTGAACTTTTTTGATGAATTTAGGAGTCGTCATCTCTTGAATGGCTTGAATCTTCTCCATATTTACTTCAATCCTGTGCTTTGATACCATGAACCCCAAGAATTTCTCTGAAGTTATATCGAAGTTATATTTGGTTGGGTTCAAATTTATCTTATATTTTCGAAGGACATCAAAGGTTTTCTCAAGGTCGGCAATGTGATTTATTGAAGTTCAGCTCTTGACAAGCATGTCATCTATATTCACTTTCATGTTGCGATCGATTTGCTCCTTAAAGATCTTATTGACTAAATGCTGGTATGTTGCTCCTGCATTTTTTAGTCCAAAAGGCATAACCCTATAACAGTAAAGACCACGGTCAGTAATAAAAGCAGTTTTCTTCTAATTCTCTGGCGCCATCCGAATTTGATTATAGCCGAAGAAGGCATCCATGAAAGTGAAGAAGCTCATGGCTTGAAGTTGCATCTATCAGTTGATCAATTTTGGACAGAGGATAGTTATCTTTTGGATAGGCTTTGTTCAGTTTTTTAAAATCTATGCACATTCTTCATTTGCCGTTTGCCTTTTTGATGAGTACAACGTTGGAGATTCAGTTTGGATAGTTGACTTCTTAGATGAATCCAACCTTAAGGAGCTTGTCTACTTTTTTTGCAATTGCCTTCTGTCTCTCTGGGGCTTGGCTCCACATCCTTTTTTTCATTGGTCGATGTTTTGGATCAATAGCCAAACATGCTCCATGACTTTCGCATCGATTCCCAGCATGTCTATGGGGACCTAGGCAAAAATATCTGTATTTCTTCAAAAAAATTCGACGAGCTACTCTTGTATCCCATCAATTAGATTAGAACCAATTTGTACTGTGTGCTCTATATTTCCATCATTCAGAGAGACTAAGATAAGATCTTCCATCGGTTCTTCCCTTTCTTCCACAAGGTCATCCCGGATGTCTAACTCATCGACAAGATAAGGGTCGGACCGTTCTTTCTTTTGCAGGGCAATTGAGTAGCAGTACCTTATCAGAGCTTTATGTCTCCTAACTTTTTTGATCCCATAACTTGTTGGAAACATCATCTTCAAATAATAAGTTGACACCACCGTCCGAAGTACATTTAGACCAGGTCGGCTGGGAATTGCATTATAAACAGAGGAAGCCTTTACCATCAAAAAATTCATCTATACTCTAAATTATTTTGGATATTATCCTACAGCCACAGTTAAAATTATTATACCTTCAACTGGTACTGCAGCATCAGCGAAGCCTACTAGTAGAAAGTTTATTGATCCAAGTCGACTATTAGATATTGACATTTTGGAGAAAGCATCATAAAATAAGACATCAGCCAAACTTTCATTATCAACAGGATGCGATGTACATCATAGTCTGCTATATTTAAAGAGATTACAATCACGTCATTATGCGGAAACTATACTCTCCATGCATCTACCTCAGTGAAAGTTATGGGTTCTTCAATCCTTCATCTGTTTACTGATCCCTCAGATCTGCTGGCCTCTTCTCATTGAAGTCCCCCAGAGATAGTGTTGATGATGTCGAGAGGCGGTCGATCTTCTTATTGTTCTTTTCTTCTTGATGGTTCTGACTGCGGTAGTGCCCTCGGTTGATCTTCTCTTGCTTCAGACTGATGTCTGAGGAATCAACCTAGCCAGCCTCTCCTGATAAGCTCTTCGATCTTGTCTTAGAGCTGAATGCATTCTTCAGTATCATGGCCATAGTCATCATGGTAGAAGCAGTACTTGTTAGGATTATGCTTTTCAGGATGAGCACGCATCCTTTCAAGCCTCGACAGTTGCTCCTTGATCTCCATCAATACTTGCATTTTTGGAGGATTAAGGGAGGCATAATTGTGAAACTTTCTAGGGAGAGAACTTCTTCGTGCCCTTCTATCGGGGCTTCTTTGACGATGAGCTCGAGGAGGAGATCGGGCTTGCTTATGGTCGGAGGGAGTCCGTGAGTGCGGTCGAACTTCATTTGGCCTTCCACCAGTTATGGGCTTATTAGAATCGTCCATCTGTCGCTTTCCTACAGTTTTCTCATCTTTCAACTTGAAAGCTTCTTTTCCTCGAACATATCCTTCAGCCCGAGCTAGCAGATCAGCAAAGTTCCTAGGGTACCTCTTCTTCAGGAAGAATAGCAAATCATTCTTCTGAAGGTTGTCCTTCAATACGGCCATTGCAACAGACTGATCTAGGTTCCGAACTTTTAGTGTGGTAGTATTGAAGTGATTGACATAAGCTTGGATGGACTCCCCATCCTTCTGCTTGATGTTGATGAGGGAGTCTGAATCTCTCTGGGGATGTTGGTTACTAACAAAATGAGCCATAAACTAATGGCTCATCTGATCAAAGAAGAAGATCGTACTTGACTTCAATGTCAAGTACCAATTTTTTGCTGCTTTCTTCAAGATAGATGAAAAAGCTTGGCATAAAATGGCGTCTGATGCACCATGGAGCAACATCATGGTCTGGAAGGCCTTCAGATGATCGATCAGATCAGAGGTTTCATCGTAGCTTTCAAATTAAAAAAGCTTGAAGTTCAACAGAATAGGCTCTTGCATAATTTGGAGAGAGAAAGGGAGATCAGTGCAGACATCATCGTGATAAGCCGAGGTGATGTGATGGCATTTCTCAATTTATCGATCCATCTCTTACAGTTTTTGATCGAGGACGTCATCTTGATCGTAGATCTTGAAAGACTTCCGACTGTAGATGGAGAAGATCTCTTTCGGAGAAGAATCATAATCTAAATAAGGATCCTCTGCTCTCTGTTTCTCCTTTCCAATGGTGATGGGTATGCTAGCCCAAGTATGCCTTCTTGGAATCAATTCCTGATATTTCGATGATGGATTTTTTGATGGAACCACCATCGAAGGTTGCTACATGGCCTGCACTATTTTGGTGAGACCCTAAATCTACTGCATCAGTACGTTAAACTACTCCGAATCTACCATGACTGTTGGTGGAGGAGATTGAAGTATCAGTGATGGAGCAAAAATAGATGGATCTAGCTTAGATCTGATGGTAGAAGTAGTAGATCTTTGGATAGTTGTCTTCTTTGGAAGTATTTCTTAGGATTGAGGGAGAGGATGGAGATGAATCTTGAAGAAGAAGATCCACAGGATCAACTGAACACTTCTTTAAGAATAAGGGTTTACAAATGATCCTTCCTCCAGCGTTAATCCTATTAGTGTAGAATTTGATTGATGCTGAATCGAGCTGGAGTTAAGGAAGAAGAGGTTACCGTCGGTGATCTGCAAAATAAAGTTTCATTTGGAGTCGATGGTGGTAGCTCCAGCAGGATCCTTCGACGATCAAGTCAGCTCTTCTGGCCAACAGAATGGAGTACTCAGAAAAGAATTCAGTAGAATTTTGGAAAGGAGAAGAGAGATTCGAGAAAATATATCTGAAAGATTCCTTTTATAGACAGAGCTTGTAACAAACTTAAAAGTGATAGTCGTAACCATCGGATAGTGGGCCGCTCAGGGCCACATGGAGTTTGTTGCACAGAGCAGTGTTCGCTGTTGTGACGTGTCCGTTTGTTGGGATTTAATAGTCGAAGTTCAAAGGAAGCAGGTTTTGGTTGGTGAAGAGCATTGACATATATCAAGTCTAGAGGAGTTCAGACTCCTCTAAGTTATTTATGAGTGAGTTGATTCATACCATGTAGAGAGCTGTAGATTTAAAAGAGATTTGATTGAAAGAAATCACCTAGAGGGAATACAACTAGAGGGGATCATCTGGGAGGAATGCTAGTTGAAATCTGAAAGTAATCCACTAGAGGAATCCGAATGGAGTTTGACTGATGAAGAAGTCCGAAAGAAGTCTGACTGATGGAGAAGTCTGACTGAAAGAAAAGTCTGGGAGGAGTTCAGTTGAAGAAGAAGTCCGAAAGGAGTTTGACTGATGGAGAAGTCCGACTGTAAGAGAAGTTCGACTAAAGGAAAAGTTCGACTGCAGGAGAAGTCTGAGAGGAGTTTAACTAATGAAGAAGTTCAGCTAAAAGAGAAGTTCGGAAGAAGTTTGACTGAAGAAGAAGTCCGACTATAGGAGAAGTCCGAAAGAAGTTTGACTGATGGAGAAGTGGCGATTGAAGCTCTTCTACGATTATAAATTTACTTGGCTGAGCATTAGATCGAACTTCGGTGAGAGTAGGGTTTACTCCCAATATAGCTTTTTATACTCTTTGTGATAGCTTAAGGATCAGTTCTAGCCATTGGAAGTCTTGAAATAGCTTTTGGAGTGGAGAAATGACTGTTTGAAAAAGTTGCAGAAAACTAGCTATTACGATCAATGGATCGACTTAGTTTTTGACTAAGTTGGGTTAGTTCTAACTAAGTCGGTTCAGTTTATAGCTGGGTCAGCTCAGTCTCTTGGATCTTGAAAAATTGACTTTCTACACTTTCTATCTTTTGCTTCCACTCAAACTGGATCGGCTCAGTCTCAGACTGGGCGGCCTAGTTTGCGTGCCAAGCATGCCAAAGATAGTTTGTGATCCTTTCTTCTTCAAATAATTTATAGGCTAGACTTGCTTTTTTAACTTGATTTTATCTTCATTAAGATGTCGAGTCTGAAGTTTCGAAACTATACATTCTTATAAACATAGTTAGACTTTATAACTTATACTCAAAACTCTTTATCATCATCAAAATCAATCTTTGGGTCAACATAGGTCTAGTTTAGCTAGATTATATCTGATTGAATGAGAGTAGATAAGTTTTCTTAGAGTTCCTGTTGCTCATTTTAGAAAATTAATTAATACTTTATTTTTGATGGGTGATGATAAGTAATAAGGAGAATGAAGTCTTGATGAATATTGCCACTATAGGAGGAAAGGAGCAAGAAGGACAACGAGAGGAGATACAACCAACTAGTTGAGCAGGCTCCTAATGTGCTAGCCACTTGGCAGACATTACTGTAGTTTGTGAAGTGGTAGCTCAGCTTATCCAGTAACAACAAAAGACACAAGCTACTCCTTGACTTTCACTATCTGTGGAGTCATATTACAAAAGATTCAGAAGACTAATCCACCACTATTTGAGGGTGGATCTAACCCTCTAGTTGTAGAGACTTGGATCCAAAAAATGGAAAGGATGTTTAATGCACTACAATATCCTAAGGATGTGAAGGTTAGGCTAGCCATTTTCATACTAAAAGAAAATGCTGAGTTTTGATGGACTATAGTAAAAGCTGTATATGAAAATCTAGATAACCAACTGACATGGAAGGAGTTCAAGAAAGTATTTTATGATCAATATTTTTCTAAGTTAGTGAGATAGGTAAAGGAGAACAAGTTCTTCGCTTTGAGGCAAAAAAAATATATGATAGCACTAGAATATGCAAACAAATTCAATGAATTAGGCCATTTTTGCTCCCAGCTTATAGAGTCTGAAAGAAAAAAAGCAAATAGATTCGAGTATGGTCTAGGATATAAAATTTGGTCTTGATTGTCCTCTCATCTTTTTAACAACTATAAGGATGTATTGGAATGAGCTTTAAAAGTTGAATCAGATATTAAAATATCAGAACAAGAAAGAGAGTATAGTAAGAGGGCTAAACCAATAGATACTCAGAATAACCAACATGAAAACTTAGAGAACAACTCTAATAAGAAGAAAGGAGTAGAGACCTCTGAGTATTGTGGTATAAATCATAGTGGGCCTTGCTTTAAGAAAATTGGAATGTTCTTTAGGTGCAGCAAGAAGGGACATTTGGCATGGGATTGTCTTAATAAAAAGAATGAGCCTATGTCCACCAAATTCACTGATAAGAACCAAAAAGGGAATGCATGAGTATTTACTTTGACTAAGTAGGATGCCAATGCAAGTGATCAAGTAGTTACAAGTACCATTCTAGTTAACTCTTAGATGCTCATATACTATTTGGTTATGAATTTTTCTCATTACTTTGTATCCTTAAAAATTAACTATATATATTTGTAGAATTGATAAGCCATTACATGTTATCTATTCTCCTAAGAAAGTTATTCTTACTAATGTTTTGTTTAAGAATTTCATCATTTTGGATGAGGAAGCTGGGGTTGATGGAAACTAGTCTACAGTATAGTAAAAATGATATGGAGACAAAGAATCCTCACCTGTTTGAGAATGAAGGTATGTCAAGTTTTAAGAACAAAATCTTTTTTAAAGGGGGTAGAATGTGATGGCGTGGTCCAATTAGACCAGCCCATTAGAAAATGGCCTAGGTTCCCAACAAAAAAAGACAAAGAAAAAATGATGAAGACTCCCACTGGGAGTCTTCTTCCACCCAAATTTATCAAGGAGGAAGTTGATACTGAGGAGGATTGGCCTCCCTTCCATCCTATAAATCTTCCCCTCCCACTCCAAAGTAACCCCCGATGAAGCTGGCCCTCCACTGGCTCTCTTCTTCCTCTTTTCTTCCATCAAAGCCATGACATACCCTCATCGTGCCCACCTAAAATCCATGTCGGAGACCTCATTGGAGCCCAAGATAAGCCCTGGCCCCTCTTCCTCTCCTTCTTCCCCATATTCTCTTAGCCTTGGGCATCACCATCGGCCACTGATTTTGCCAGAAATTAGCCACAATGAAATCCCCTATTTTCAAGATCTTGATTTCTTCTTTTTTCGGCCACTGGCACCGCTACCCTTGGTACCGCACTCATGGATCATGACCCCACCCTCTTACCATCCTTCCTTAGAGATTTTGGCCACCAACCATTGGCCAATGATCGCAAAAACCAAAGAAAAGTGGTGGTCCTCTATTTTTCTAAGTTTTCTTATCTTTCTGTATTGGCCAGCCACTTGCCGCTAGCTATCCTTTGGTCCATCATTGTCGGCCGTTTGCTACCGTTTCCCCTCGCTAGTCTTCTTGCCATCATAGACCACCATCCCTTGTTCGACCAAGCAAAGAAAGAAGAAAAGAAAAAAAGAAAAATAAAAAGAAGAAGAAAAGAAAAGAAAAAGAGAGAGAAGGGTCTCTCTCCTGTCTCTCTCTTTCTCTCTTTAGGGTTCTCTCTCTATCTGATCCATAAAGTCCACCATGAACTTAATATGATCTTTGTAAATAGATTTGGAATTGCATTGATATCCAATAGTAAGTTGGATCATAGTTCGACCCATGCTAGAAATTCACAGTATTTGGTCACTGTTAATTTCTATTGAGTTATTCTGATATGACCCCTGATGATCTTGATCATGAATTTTTCTTTTAAGGGATACGAAGATTCTCTCTCCACTTTCTCTCTCTACTTATCTCTCTTCATCTACTTTCTCTCTCTAAGAAGATATATGAATCTAGTATCGAGTCATACCTTCCTATTCTCGGGATTGATGTTGATCTCAATAAGAAGATCTCGAACTGCTTTGGTGTCTGGATGGTCATCAGACTGGTCATCTAATCAACAACCTTCTTTTATTATTTAATTTTATGAATAAAAATTTATTATGATTTAATATTTTAAATAGAATTATCTGATTTATCTACCGAAGTCTAAAGATCTATGATGAACAAGATAAGTAGATTTTATATTGCTTATTTATTTTTAAATTATCTTATTTTTCATAAAATGAATTATTGTTGATGAAATTATATTTTTCTTAAAATAAAAATCAGCATATGAGATATGAAAAAGCATGTTTTATTATGACCATTAATTCTATGTGTATGTTTTATGAAAATAGCATATTTATAAAGAATAAATTTTATTATTTTTATACATATATATATATATATGTATCTTTTAAGAGAAAAGATATAAAAATTTCAAAGATTCTCAGGTAGCTATGTATGATCCTACCAGTGGATAATAGTAGGTGGCATATAATCCTACCAATGGATAATAATAATTAGTATATGATCCTACCAATGAGTAATAGTAGTTGGTACATGACCCTACCAATGGATAATAGTAGTTGGTATTTATCGATGACAGTCCTATCATGGGTATAAAGTAACCATAGCATGAATATTTATGAGCAATATTTTGGAATATGATATGAACACATAACAAGAATGATTTATGAATCATATTTAAAAAGTATTTATGATTTATTTATGCATGACTGGTTTATGACTTATTTTATTTTATGCTCTATAAAATTTTTGTTTTTATAATATCTATTATTTTTTAAATATTGCATTATCATAAAAAAATATACTTGATCTGGTAAGAAAGTATAGATTTTACTTACTGAGCAACTATAGCTCATATCTCTTTATTTTTTTTATATAGAGAAATAAAGTTAGGAATGATAGATGATTCAAGCTTGGTGATCTACATAGCAAGCTTGAGAATTTTATAGCTGAAACTTAGTTTATTGGATGATCGTGGACTTGTAATTAACATATTTATGAATTTTGAGATATAGGTTTGGTATTTGATTATGGATTTAGATGCTCTGAACCAATCTTGGTTTAATTACTTGATAAATATTGGAACTGAATCTTTATTTATATTTTATTTATGATGAATTTTAGCTGACTATGATTGATAGGCTTCATGTTATCGAGGATGATATCTCTTGATAGAATGGCTGTATTATGTCCTAGATTTGGATTGTGATAATATCCGCACCATTCGAGTCTGTGTCGTGCATTGGAAGACTCGGTAGTTGTTGATCTATATTGAGTTCTTATATCCTAGCTATCTTTGATTATGTCCTAGATCAAGTTGACCCCTGATTGCTAAACAACAACCTCTATTTTAGTTCTTGTCGGACACTACTAATTTAATCATCCTTGATCTATGTTGAACAACCTACATCCTAGCATAATCTTGGTCAATGAAGTTATGATAATCAAACCGATCCAGGCCATTGGATATGATTATCTATCAATTCCATCCTTTCATAGTTATTCATATCCTTCCTAATTATTAGACTTGATTTTGTATAGGAGTGTGATCGTCTTGACTAGAAGATATCTAGTAGTGGATTCTACAATATATGTTCTTTTTATTTGTAGATTTGAAATAAAACTTCTAAAATTGTTTAGATCTTGTCAAAGTACATATGAGGTAAGTAATAAACTAATTTTTTTGAGATATTTCATAATTTATTTTGAAAGTAAATAATTAGTCTTTGAATTATGTATGATTTATGAAACTCTATTTGAATGAAGTGTGATTTGTAAATTTGAGAATTTTTTAAATATTATGATTTATTGATTTATTATGGAATATGCTCATATTAACTAGAATTATGACATATATATTATCTTGTAAAGATATTTTTATTTATGCATCGAATTTGAACTCTCAGCTTAATTATATTCAGTGGACCCAGCTAACAGGGGTTATATATTGATGTTCAGTGGATCCGGCCAATGCAGGTTGTGCATTGGTATTCAGTGGATCTTGCCATTTAAGGTTATACAATGATATTTAGTGGACCCTACCAATGTGGTTATATAGATTGGTATTCAGTAGATCCTACTAATAGGAGTTGTATATTGGTATTTAGTGGACCCTGCTAGTGGGGTTACACATTGTTGTTCAGTGGATCCTACTAATGGGGGTTATGCAATGGCACTCTGATTATTGAGCTCTTGCCCTGCCAAAAGGTATAAGTATGGTCATAGTCAAAGGATGTTGAACACCAAAATAAAAATAAATTGCATTAAAACAACTTCATCAATGGAGGAAAGCATTTTAAGCAATTAATTTGCTTTGAGTCCTTATCATATAAAGCACCAAACATGCCTCCCAACTATAACAGAGACAAAACTTCAATTCTATGTGGCATAGACTACATAGTCCAATATTCATAGATGTGGAACCACATCATTTTCACATGTAATGCATTTAGCTAGACTAAATTACATAATTGTCTATCAGAATTATTCATTAATTTCAGCATACAATGAGAGGACCATACAATAAGATTACATGAAGCCTACAGAGAGATGTATTATACTGGAACAAAATAAACAAAAAGGTCATGATTGTCATTTCTCGCCAAGAAAATAGAAGAAGCAAGAATCAAGGAAAGGCCCAAAATAAGTCTCATAACTACTATTCTTATGCTCAACCCTTTCTTGCTTTCCACCGGAACCTGAAAATTATCTAAACAATATTCTCTATATACTTTGCAAGCACTATTTTCAATAACATCACTAGTGGATGTCACTAATACAATGCCATTTGGTACATGTTTATCATTCTGTATAAGGTTATGCTTTCCCAACAATCTCATTTTCTCAAAATTCCTCCTCTCTACCACCTCAAATTTTAAGTTATGAGTATCCCTATTTAATGCTACTATTGGATTCCATTGCACTTTACTTGAACATGGAATTCCAAGTATCCAAATTTGTTGTTACACAGGGCCTTTAGAGCTAGCACACGCTGAGTTTTGAATAGACCACATGAGCTTCCATGGAGTTTTGTATATTTTTACATTATCAATTGTAAGCTGTGGCTGGGACCTCTGGAACACCAGCAAATTCACTGTGAATTTTACCTTTTTGTGAACATAACACATTTAATCAATCAATTCAATATTCGTCAACTCAGATACCTAAGGACTAGGCATGGTATATCTTATTACCTTGCTTGTGGCACTGCCTATAACTTTCTGAGTAGGCTTTGATATAAATGCCATCTTTCCAAAAAAATAATTTCATGTCTTGATCCTTTTTCTCCAACTACCCTTTTTGCATCTGTAATGCCCAAATGTTACATCCTTGATGAAAGGCATGCTATTACTTTTACATTGCTCCATAATGTGGTCTACTTTACTAAGCTTTGAAGAGATACTCCTTGGATCCACACAATTCATCAAAAAGTTAACTAATCATCTGAATGGCTAAGAGATGCTTCTCGGAATTATTCTCTTCATCACCAATGGATAATATTCGGAAGCTAGACCACATTAGTCACCTCGCATAAGCAAAGCCAATTAAACCATTGCACTTCACCAATGCCATCACAAAGCCGATATAAGCATTTGTTCTTCTCCACCTCTCGCCTGATATTGTGGATCATACAATCATTGCTGATGACCATGTCTAGATGAACCATGGTAATGAGGTCAACTTGCTTGGCTGTGCTTCAAAGCAAGGGCCTTCTCGACAAGAAATGATATCCTACACAACATGCACCGCATGCATGGTGGTGCACCATACAAATCATCTCATCTCATCCTTGTAGGTTAGTCACCAAGATGAACATATGATCAATGAAGCCTATAGGAAGGAGACAAGGTGATTGGCATCATACACAGTGACATGGTGCATATAGTGTGGGGTTTAACTTTTCCTTTTTTCTACAAGCTCGGTGAACTACATGTAATGGCAAGAGGGCAGCAAGGATGGATTGGCCCAATCAATCATATTATTGATTGGACTAATCCTTGTAGATTTTATGCTTCTTATTTATTTTTAAATTATCTTATTTTTTATGCAAATAAATTATTATTAATGAAATCATAATTTTCATAAAATAAAAATCAGCATATGAGATATGAAAAAATATATTTTATTATGACCATTGATTCTATTAGTATGATTGATGAAAATAGTATATTTATGAAGTATGAAATTTATTATTTTCACACCTATGTATATATATTTTTTAAGAAAAAAGATATAAAGATTCTAAAGGCTCTAAGATAGCTATGTATGACCTTGCTAATGGATAATAATAGTTGGCATATGACCCTACTAACAGATAATTATAGTTGGTATATGACCCTACCAATGGATAATAGTAGTTAGTATATAACTCTGCCAATAGATAATAGTAGTTGGTATATGACCCTATCAACAGATAATAGTAGTTTGTATTTATCGATAATGGCCCTGTCATGGATATAAAGTAATCATACTATGAATATCTATGAGCAATATTTTGAAACATGATATGAATACATGACAAGAATGATTTACGGATCATATTTATAAAATATTCAAAATTTATATATGCATGATTGGTTTATGACTTATTTTATTATATGCTTTATGAAATACTTTATTATTATAATATATTTTTTAAAAATATTACATTATCATGAAAAAACTTATGCTTGATCCTATAAGAAAGCGTAGATTTTACTTACTGAGCTAGTATAGCTCATATCTCTTTTTTATTTTTTTATAGAGGAATAAGGTTAGGAACGATAAATGATCCAAGCTAGGGATCTACATAGCAAGCTTAAAAATTTTATAACTGAAACTTAGTTTATTGGATGATCATGGACTTGTAATTAACCTATTTATGAATTTTGAGACTTGGATTTGATATTTGATTATGAATTTAAATACTCTGAACCAATCTTGATTTAACTACTTGATGAATGTTAGAATTGAATCTTCATTTATATTTTATTTATGATGGATTTTAGCTGACTATGATTGATAGGCTTCGTGTTATCGAGGGCGATACCCCTTGGTAGCATGACCGTATTATATCCTAGATCTGGTTCGTGATAATATTCGCACCATCCGAGTCTGTGTCATGCATTGCAAGATTCGATCATTATTGATCTCTATTGAATTCTTGTATCTTAGCTATCTTTGATTAGATTAAGTTACTTGATCAAGTTGACCCCTAATTGCTGAACGACATATTGACCTCTATTTTAGTTCTTATGGGACACTGCTGATTTGATCATTCTTGATCTATGTTGAATAACATTTATCCTAGCATAATCTTGGTTGATGAAGTTATGATAATCAAACCGATCCAGATCATTAGATGTGATTATCCATCAATTCTATCTTTTCATAGTTATTCATATCCTTCCTAATTATTGGACTTGAATCCGTATAGAAATGTGATCGTCTTGATAAGAAGATATATAGTAGTGGATTCTATAATATATGATATATTTATTTGAAGATTTGAAATAAAACTTCTAAAATTATTTAGATCTTATGAGAGTACGTATGAGGTAAGTAATGAACATCTTTTCAAGATATTTCATAATTTATTTTGAAAGTAAATAATTAGTCTTTGAATTATGCATGATTTATAAAATTTTATTTGAATGGAGTGTAATTTGCAAATTTGAGATTTTTTTGAAATATTATAATTTATTGAATTGTTATGGAATATGCTTACATTGACTAGAATTATGACATATATGCTATCTTGTAAAGATATTTTCATTTATGCATTAGATTTGAACTCTTAGCCTAACTATATTCAATGAAATCTACTAATGGGAGTTATATATTGGTTTCAGTGGTCCTGACAATGGAGGTTGTGTATTGGTATTTAGTGGATGTTGCTAATAGAGGTTATATGTTAATATTTAGTAGACCGGCCTGCCAATGGGGGTTATAGATTGGTATTCAGTTGATCCTGCCAATAGGGATTGTGCATTGCTATTTTGTAGATCCGGCCAGTGGGGTTACATATTGATGTTCAGTGGACCGTGTCAATGGGGGGTTATGTATTGGCACTCTAATTATTGAGCTGTAGTCTTGTCATAAGGTATAAGTAAGGTCATAGTCAAAAGATGTTGAACACCAAAATAAGAATAAATTGCATTAAAGCAACTTCATCAGTGAAGGAAATCCTTTTAAGCAATTAATTTGTTTGGAGTCCTTGTCATATAGAGCACCAAACATGCCTCCCAACTATAACAGAGATAGAACTTCAATTCTATACGGCATAGACTGCATATCCAATATTTCATAGATGCAGTCCTACAACTACATCATTTTCTCAAGTAATGCATTTAGCTAGACTAAATTACATAATTGTCTATCAGAATTGTTCATTATTTTCAGCATATAATGAGCGGACCATACAACAAGATAACATGAAGCCTACAAGGAGATGTATTATATTAGAACAAAATAAACAAAAAGATCATGATTGTCATTTCTCGCCGGCAAAATAACAGCAGCAAGAATCAAGAAAAGGCTAGAAATAAGTTCCATAACTACTATTCTATACTTAACCCATTCTTGCTTTCCATTGGAACCTGAAAATCATCTAAACAATATTCTTCTACATACTTTGAAAGCACTATTTTCCAGTGGATGACACTGCCATTTGGCACGTGTTCATCATTCTATGTATGGTTATGCTTTTCCAACAATCTCATTTTCTCAAAATTCCTCCTGTCTACTACCTCAAATTTTAAGTTATGACTATCTCTATTTAATGCTACTATTGGATTCTGTTGCACTTTACCTAAACATGGAATTCCAAGTATCCAAATTTGTTGTTGCACAGGGCTTTTAGAGCTGGTATAAGCTGAGTTTTGAATGGAGCTGCAAATGAGTTGAGTTGCTCGTGAGCTACTCCAGCTCGACTCAACTCGATTATTATTGAGTTCAAGTCGAGCTCGAGTAGCAGAATACTCAGCTCGAAAGCTCACGAGCTTGCTTGAATATATATATATTTAATAATATTATTTTTATTTATTATATATATATTATTAGTAAGATAAGATTCGATTTCGAGTTCGAATATGGTTCGGTTCATATTCAAGTAGAGTCGAGTCAAGTCGATCTCGAGCTTTATCTATTTTTTATCAAGCCGAGTTTGAGCTTGGAATATTAAAGCTCGGTCAAGCTCGAGCTTCCATTTACTCGATTCGATTTGGCTCGATTGCACCCCTAGTTTTGAATAGACCACATGAGCTTTCATAGAGTTTTGTATATTTTTACATTATCAATTTTAAGATGTGGCTGGGACCTCTGGAACACCAGCAAATTCACTATGAATTTTACCTTTTTGTGAACATAACACATTTAATCAATCAATATTTCAATATTTGTCAACTCATATACCTAAGGACTAGGCTAGTGTATCTTATTACCTTGCCTGTGGCACTGCTCATAACTTTCTGAGTAGGCTTTGATATAAATGCCATCTTTCCAAAGAAATAATTTCATGTCTAGATCCTTTTTGTCCAACTACCCTTTTTGCATCTGTAATGCCCAAATGTTACATCCTTGATGAATGGCATGCTATTAGTTTTACATTGCTCCATAATGTGGACTACTTTACTAAGCTTTGAAGGGATACTCCTTGGATCCACACACTTCATCAAGAAGTTAACTAATCATCTGAATGGCTAAGAGACGCTTCTCGGAATTATTCTCTTCAGCACCAATGGATAATATTTGGAAGCTTGACCATATTAGTCACCTTGCATAAGCAAAGCCAATCAAACCATTGCACTTCACCAATGCCAGCACAAAGCCGGTATAAGCATTCATTCTTCTCCACCTCTCGCTTGATGTTGTGGATCATACCATCGTGGCTGATGACCATATCTAGATGAACCATGGTCATGAGGTCGACTTGCTTGGTTGTGCTTCAAAGCAAGGGCCTTCTCGAAAAGAAATGATACCCTACACCACATGCACCGCATGATAGTGCACCATACAATTCATCTCGTCTCATCCTTGCAGGTTAGTCACCGAGATGAACATATGATGAATGGGGCCTATAGGAAGGAGATGAGGTGATTGACATCATACACTGCAACATGGTGCATATAGTGTGGGGTATAACTTTTCCTTTTTTTTCTATAAGCTCGGTGAACTATGTATATGTATTTTAGATGAAAATAGTATGTTAGATGAAAATAGTATATTTATGAAGTATGAAATTTATTATTTTCACACCTATGTATATGTATTTTTTAAGAAAAAAGATATAAAGATTTCAAAGGCTCTAAGATAGATATGTATGACCCTGCCAATGGATAATAATAGTTGGCATATAACCCTACCAACAGATAATTATAGTTGGTATATGACCCTACCAATGGATAATAGTAGTTAGTATACAACTCTGCCAATAGATAATAGTAGTTAGTATATGATCCTATCAACAGATAATAGTAGTTTGTATTTATCGATAACGGCCCTGTCACGGGTATAAAGTAATCATAGTATGAATATCTATGAGCAATATTTTGAAACATGATATGGATACATGATAAGAATGATTTACGGATCGTATTTACAAAATATTCAAAATTTATATATGCATGACTAGTTTATGACCTATTTTATTATATGCTTTATGAAATATTTTATTATTATAATATATTTTTTTTAAATATTGTATTATCATGAAAAAACTTATGTTTGATCCTACAAGAAAGCATAGATTTTATTTACTGAGCTAGTATAGCTCATATCTCTTTTTTCTTATATATATAGAGGAATAAGGTTAAGAACAATAAATGATCCAAGCTTAGGAATCTACATAGCAAGCTTAAAAATTTTATAACTGAAACTTAGTTTATTGGATGATCATGGACTTGTAATTAACCTATTTATGAATTTTGAGATATGGATTTGATATTTGATTATGAATTTAAATACTCTAAACCAATCTTGATTTAACTACTTGATGAATGTTAGAATTGAATCTTCATTTATATTTTATTTATAATGGATTTTAGCTGACTATGATTGATAGGCTTCGTGTTATCGAGTGCGATACCTCTTGGTAGCATGATCGTATTATATCCTAGATCTGGTTCATGATAATATCCACACCATCCGAGTCTATGTCGTGCATTGCAAGATTCGATCATTATTGATCTCTATTGAGTTCTTATATCTTAGCTGTCTTTGATTAGATTAAGTTACTTGATCAAGTTGATCCCTAATTGCTGAACGACATATTGACCTTTATTTTAGTTCTTATCAGACACTGCTGATTTGATCATTCTTGATCTATGTTGAACAACATGTATCCTAACATAATCTTGGTTGATGAAGTTATGATAATCAAATCGATCCAGACCATTAGATGTGATTATCCATCAATTCTATCTTTTCATAGTTATTCATATCCTTCCTAATTATTGGACTCGATTCCGTATAGAAATATGATCGTTTTGATAAGAAGATATATACTAGTGAATTCTATAATATATGATATATTTATTTGAAGATTTGAAATAAAACTTCTAAAATTATTTGGATCTTATCAGAGTACATATGAGGTAAGTAATGAACATCTTTTCAAGATATTTCATAATTTATTTTAAAAGTAAATAATTAGTCTTTGAATTATGCATGATTTATAAAACTTTATTTGAATGGAGTGTAATTTGCAAATTTGAGATTTTTTTGAAATATTATAATTTATTGAATTGTTATGGAATATGCTTACATTGACTAGAATTATGACATATATGCTATCTTGTAAAGATATTTTCATTTATGCATCAGATTTGAACTCTTAGCCTAACTATATTCAATGAAATCTACTAATGGGGGTTATATATTGGTTTCAGTGAATCCTGCCAATGGAGGTTGTGTATTGGTATTCAGTGGATCTTGCTAATGGAGGTTATATGTTAATATTTAGTAGACTGGCCTGCTAATGGGGGTTATAGATTGGTATTCAGTTGATCCTGCCAATAGGGATTGTGCATTGCTATTCTGTAGATCCTGCCAGTGGGGTTACATATTGATGTTTAGTGGACCATGTCAATGGGGGGTTATGTATTGGCACTCTAATTATTGAGCTGTAGCCTTGCCATAAGGTATAAGTAAGGCCATAGTCAAAAGATGTTGAACACCAAAATAAGAATAAATTGCATTAAAGCAACTTCATCAATGAAGGAAATCCTTTTAAGCAATTAATTTGTTTGGAGTCCTTGTCATATAGAGCACCAGACATGCCTCCCAACTATAACAGAGATAGAACTTCAATTCTATACGGCATAGACTGCATAGTCCAATATTTCATAGATGCAGTCCTACAACTACATCATTTTCTCAAGTAATGCATTTAGCTAGACTAAATTACATAATTGTCTATCAGAATTGTTCATTATTTTCAGCATATAATGAGCGGACCATACAACAAGATAACATGAAGCCTACAAGGAGATGTATTATATTGGAACAAAATAAACAAAAAGATCATGATTGTCATTTCTCGCCGGCAAAATAGCAGCAGCAAGAATCAAGAAAAGGCTCGAAATAAGTTCCATAACTACTATTCTATACTTAACCCATTCTTGCTTTCCATTGGAACCTGAAAATCATCTAATCAATCTTCTCTACATACTTTGAAAGCACTATTTTCCAGTGGATGACACTGATACAGTGCCATTTGGCACGTGTTCATCATTCTATGTATGGTTATGCTTTTCCAACAATCTCATTTTCTTAAAATTCCTCCTGTTTACTACCTCAAATTTTAAGTTATGACTATCTCTATTTAATGCTACTATTGGATTCCATTGCACTTTACCTAAACATGGAATTCCAAGTATCCAAATTTGTTGTTGCACAGGGCTTTTAGAGCTGGTATAAGCTGAGTTTTGAATGAAGCTGCAAATGAGTTGAGTTGCTCGTGAGCTACTCCAGCTCGACTCGACTCAATTATTATCGAGTTCGAGTTGAGCTTGAGTAGCAAGATACTCGGCTCGAAAGCTCACGAACTTGCTTGAATATATATATATTTAATAATATTATTTTTATTTATAATATATATATATATATATTATTAGCAAGATAAGGTTCGATTTCGAGTTCGAATATGGCTCGGTTCATATTCAAGTAGAGTCGAGTCAAGTCGATCTTGAGCTTTATCTATTTTTTATCAAGCCGAGTTTGAGCTTGGAATATTAAGGCTCGGTCAAGCTCGAGCTTCCATTTACTCAATTCGACTTGGCTCGATTGCACCCCTAGTTTTGAATAGACCACATGAGCTTCCATAGAGTTTTGTATATTTTTACATTATCAATTTTAAGATGTGGCTGGGACCTCTGGAACACCAGCAAATTCACTGTGAATTTTACCTTTTTGTGAACATAACACATTTAATCAATCAATATTTCAATATTTGTCAACTCATATACCTAAGGGCTAGGCTAGTGTATCTTATTACCTTGCCTGTGGCACTGCTCATAACTTTCTGAGTAGGCTTTGATATAAATGCCATCTTTCCAAAGAAATAATTTCATGTCTAGATCCTTTTTGTCCAACTACCCTTTTTGCATCTGTAATGCCCAAATGTTACATCCTTGATGAATGGCATGCTATTAATTTTACATTCCTCCATAATGTGGACTACTTTACTAAGCTTTGAAGAGATACTCCTTGGATCCACACACTTCATCAAGAAGTTAACTAATCATCTGAATGGCGAGAGACGCTTCTCGAAATTATTCTCTTCAGCATCAATGGATAATATTTGGAAGCTTGACCATATTAGTCACCTTGCATAAGCAAAGCCAATCAAACCATTGCACTTCACCAATGCCATCACAAAGCCGACATAAGCATTCATTCTTCTCCACCTCTTGCTTGATGTTGTGGATCATACCATCGTGGCTGATGACCATATCTAGATGAACCATGGTCATGAGGTCGACTTGCTTGGTTGTGCTTCAAAGCAAGGGCCTTCTCGAAAAGAAATGATACCCTACACCACATGCACCGCATGATAGTGCACCATACAATTCATCTCGTCTCATCCTTGCAGGTTAGTCACCGAGATGAACATATGATGAATGGGGCCTATAGGAAGGAGATGAGGTGATTGACATCATACACTGCAACATGGTGCATATAGTGTGGGGTATAACTTTTCCTTTTTTTTCTACAAGCTCGGTGAACTACTTGCAATGGCAAGAGGGCAGCAAGGATGGATTGGCCCAAAGTTGGGTGTGCCCAGTCTTTTGGCCCAATCAAGTTGGGTCGGCCCGCTTGGGTTCCGCTCGGATGGGGAATAGGCTTCCAATATCTCCTGGTGGACAGGGACGTAAGCTTGGGAGAGGGAAACAACCTCCCCCTTTTGGGAGGAGAGGAGAACAGTGGTGTCGCCATGGTCCGGGAGGGAGGGGAAGGTGGTGTTAGTGTTGGCGCGAGCGGTGTTGGCTTCCTGGGGACTGGGGTGTGCTGATCTCGCTCTCGCTCCAGGTGGGTAGAGGGAAGTCGTGGTGGTCCGCTACCTGGTATCATACCCTATGTGGTGGAGCCCGCATGTGGGGGGGAAAGTGGGCAAGTTCTAGATTTGACTGGCTTTGCAATTTGCATGGGAGAAGATGACTGGTTCGGCTTTCAACACTCCCTTCTCAAAGACAACAAAACAATGAAAGGCTTCTTTTCCTCATCTCAGGTCCCCTTCCACCAAGTATAGGTGTAGAGCAGCTCTAGGCTCCCCTCTCACCATGGATCGGGAGTTCAACTTGCACCTATACAGAACAATTAGAGATTAAGAGAAAGAAAGAGAGGGAGATGCCAACAGTCACACGGAGCAGCTCCCTTCTCCATATGGAGAGGGAAGGCCATTATTCATCACCAAAGGGGGGAGCAGCTCCCTTCTCGACATGGAGCTGGGCTATACCTCTGTGAGTTGGCCACCTCCCATTCCTTCACCATGGGGAGAGAGGAATCCCCTATTTTTCATTCCCCGACCACAAAGAATAGCGAGGTCCTTGCTCTCGGGTGTAAGATCGATCTCATCCACCTCTATAAATCCACCACAGACCTCCAATCGATTACATCTCAAAGCTTTTCCATCCTTTCAAACAAGAGCTCAGGGAGTTTCAGAAGAACCTAAAATGGAGTCCCTTGGTGTTCGCTTTGTGCCCGATGATCATGAGCTGCTGGAGTACCTGCGCCACCACGACCGTAGCCAGACACTTCACTCTTTTGGATTCATCAATCAATATATTGACCCCCTATGGTTGCCGACCCGAGCAACTCCAGAGTTCGTTCCACATATACTACTTTCTCTGTCCATTCTTTTATTCATTTTCATCGGTTTATTCATGCATTGATCATCACAAAGTATGGACTTGATTTAGAATAACTCTTACGGATTTCTGTTAACCATCTTGATATGGCTATGGCTTGCAGATGTCAGTGAGAATGCCACAAATTACTATTACGCAAACAGGAAGGGTCGAAATCGGCAGACAGCTGATGGCAGTGGCAAATGGAAATCCACAGATAGGAAAGAGCCAATTCGTAAGGAACGCCAGATCGTTGGGTATAAGCGAAATTTAAGATTCTATCGTGGAGGAACTAGCTCGACAAAATGGGTTATGACAGAGTACACTCTTCATCATAATACAAGCCATGATGCTCCAGTAAGTTCCTTACCACATGAATCAACCTAAATGCCTCATGACATGAACCAAACCAACAAAGCATAATCATTGACTGACCATATTTTCTCTTGGCTTTTCGTCCTTGTTCACGAGTGCAGAAAGCCATTTGTGTAATCCGTGTGACAGCGGGGAACCAGAGGAACGAGATCGGTCAGTCCAGCACTAACCCGCTGCTTCCAGAACCAGACGACGAGGATATCCATGCTCAATTGTCGCCTCTTCCCCTTCCTGAATTGGACGACATGGATTTTCGTGACCTTACATATGATCTTTGATGTCCTATATTGGACTTAAATAAATTTCTAAATGCATTCATATTCTGCCTTACATTCCAAATATGTGCACCGCTATGTATAAGGTTGGTCTATCTGTATGGACATGAGTTTCACGAGTAAGTTTGCTTTCTAGTCTATGTTGAGCATTATATGTACCCCTTCCCTCCGTCTGCCACAAATGAAGGACGGATATAAATATTGGTCATTTATTTTAGATACTTCAAGCAATTGCCAGGGTTGATGGTGGACAATTAACTGCACTTCCACTTGCTATCTAGTTCATATCATCTTGCGGAGTGAAATGGATATGATTTTTGGAGCAGAGTCCTACCAGTGAACAAGCGAGAGGAAAGGGATGATGAAGCCATACCCAGCAGTTCTTTCGGAAATTAATCCTACTAAATAAATCTAATTGCTTGCTACATGATATAAAAGGAGAAAAACAAAGGGCTTCAATTTGCCAGCATATATGCGGTGTAATTTTTGTCACCAAAGGGCCCAAGGACAGGAATCATCTTTTCCGCTCTGACGTAACTAGTGACGACTGATTAACTTGCAACAAATGGAGCACATCCAGGACAGATTATATTTGAATCTCCTAAATCCTGATCAGTCAGCTGGCAAACATTTTCCTGACATTGTGACCATGGGTTGACAATGTGTGAATGTGGTGGTGGTAACTGATTTCTTATGCATTTTTTTCAATAGATTACACCAAGTTAAAATCCAGGTTATCAACAATTGGAGGCTCTTCAATCTATTCTTGCTGCTGTGAAACCATCTTGAGCCCCTCAAGATATACTGGTGGTGGTAACTGGAGCTCTCCAATCCACTCTAAAAGTTCCAACATTCGACCCATCTGAACTAAGCTTCTTGTGTCTCTAAAAAAATAACATAGCGATATGAGCTTTTCTAGCTCCGTAAGAATCACCATACATCTACACCAAAATAATAAATATACTAAAAATATTAATAAGCATATCAAGATGAAATCATAAAAACTCATAACACATATCTAAAATAACTTAAATGCTAGTATAAACATGCATCGAGCACATAGTCAAAAAATAGATCATCACATATCATTAGGTTAAGCCTTTTATTCAACAATAATCTCTCTGTCTTAATATTTCTATCCTCTTTCCATAATTTTAATTTGTTAATCTTTAACTTTTCAGCTTTAGACTAACCAAGACCATGTGATGATCTTTATTGGATCAAATTTTTTTGATCTTTCATGGATCAAATTTTCATGATTTTTCTGGAATCAAATTCTCATGATCTTTCTCGAATCAAATTCTCATGATCTTAATTTCTTAGATCGATCCCCATACATAAGCCCATGGGTGCCATCCCAAGCATAAGCTCCTGACCGACTATTTCTCGATCTTTATTCGATCGAATTTTCATAATCTTTATCAGATAGAATTACTACACATAAGCCCATGGAGGTTGTTCCACCTGATTAGGCTAGTCCAAACCATATCATTTTCATCCAATTATTATATGTTGATTTCATCATATCAATTCCAATTGATAGTGTGACCAAGACAAGTATATCATACCCATATAATCATGCTATTAATTACTGATATACTATATAGTCAATATATAATGTACTCATGCTGAAAGATCGTATAACAAGTAATAGTATCTCAAGCATAACGAATCCATCGACATGAATCCAACGGTGCAAAACCAACAATACAAATCTAACAATAAAAATAATATATATAATGTTGATTATATACATGAATACTTATCTCAATTAGTGATAAATTGAACTCACTAGATTATGATTTGGATGTCAAAACTCTACTCGATGTCTTCCTATCCGATAGTTTGCCCTCCTACATATTCAAATTAATATTTTAAAGTAAATCAATTAAATCAACTTAATTACCTAAAATCCTCTATTGGGGTTCATTGGGTCCACACACCCATCCCCAAGATTTTTCTCCTTTCTAGAATTTCTTATAATCCATCTATGAGGAAAATAATTAATTAATTAATTGGCTTGATTAAATAACTAGAAGAGAGAGAAGAATTCTCTCTTCTTCTTCCTTCTCTTCAAAATAGGGGACTTAATCCTCTTTTCTCCTCTCCCACTCATGGCCACGGAAGATTAGAGTCGGCCACTCATGGTGGCTCCTACTGGCGGCAAGGCCGTGGCCTCGATGATAGCCCCTACGATGGCTATTGCCAGTAGCGTGCGGGGAAAAGGAAAGAAAAGAGGGTCTACCTTATTTTCGAACCAAAATCATTAGCTTGCCGGCTTCAATCACACACCGATGATGTGGAAATAAAGAGAAAAGAAGGAAAAAAGAGGAGCTTACCACTCCCCGATGGCTAGAGAGAGTTCCGACTACCCTTTATCTAGTAGCAACCCATAGAGACCAAATTGGGTTTGAACCGGGTAAATCTGAATTATCCAATACCCAATTGGGATGGGTTTGGAAAAAAAAAAATCTAGCCCTAATAGTATTTGGGATGGATTTGGATAGTTTATTGGATATTTGGATTTTGGTTTGAATAGTTAGAAACCTGTCTTGACCCTGGCCCGATGCCATCCCTAACGATCTTCTGTAAAATTTTAGTGTTTCTTATGATTTTTTTATCTTTATCTTTATTTTTAGAGATGTAGTCCTATTCAAGCTAGAAAAAGGAGTCTAATCCAAATTATTCAAAGTTGGATGTCCTTCTACAAGATAGTAAGAAGAATTCGAGCTAAATTATGCAAGGACGAATCTCACTATTATAAATAGCAGCATGTACTTCAATTTATGATATGAAGAAATAATTAATGAAAGAAAGGGGGATATAAGCACTACTTTTGAAAATTCTCTTCTTCTATCCATTTTTTTGAGAGATCCGAGTTGAGCAGGTTGAAAAAAATCTTTCTTCTTTCGATCAGATCAAGTTGGTATCAGATCCATGCTCCTACCCGGTAAAGTTCCAACTTGATATATTCGGATCAAGTTAGTTTCATAGCTTCGATCCTCCATATCTATGAGAGGTCTAAACATGCGAGCAATACAAGTAGTCAAAAGAAAGGCTATTCACGCTTGAAGTACATCGAAACATAAAAAAAGATGAGGATGACTACCAATTCTATCTCGATGGATAATAATATGAAAGAACGTCTAATAGAATTAGAGAAGAAGATTGCCCAACTCACTAAGACCATATCTCAATTAGCGATGACTTCAATACAAACACTAGCAACTCCTATAGCAAAGTTGTCTCCTGTAATGATTAAGATCTACTATCTAGCTAGTAAGGAAGACCAAGGTTGAAAACCATTTTCAAGTAAAGCCAAGTGATTCAACCATGAGGCAGGGAAGCAATTATTTCTTCATCTTCAATTTTGATTTAGCAGGAGTTAAATCCCATAAACAAGAAAGTTTTGATGTAGATGGATCATTCGACTAGATGTGGGCCACTTTGACCACTACAGATATCTAGAAAGATCATCAAACTCAATGTGGATCATTTTTATCACTAATAGAATTTGATGTGGATCACATTAGCTATGAGTAGAGCTAGATCAAATCTAGGAGCAAAATCTATCATATCAAAAAGTCAAATCGCATGTCAAACTTCAAGAGATGATAACTTAGTCATATGATAAAACAATTGACAAGATGACATGCTAAATATTGAGAAAGAACTGGGCCACAAATAGTCTTAACAAAGACTAGTTACATTACTAGGCAGTGCAAGATTTCAAGTATAGGATATCACTAAGTAGAAGTCTCACCATAGCAAAATCATATAATTTTGTAAATAATAAAAGAATTGAAAAATCTAGTTACAAAAGAAGCATAAGTAATATACAAATGAAGGGAGGATAAGAGTCCAAGTATCACATCAACTTTTCTAACTAAAACATATTCAATGTAGGAGATTAGCATTTGCACCAAGCATCTTGGCAATTTGACATTTGGGACAACTCATCATTCATAGATGTTGCTAATGCTGAGATTCAACCACTAAAAGATCGTGGATCTATCAAGCCTCATCCGAGAGGCTGCCAGGTTGAGGGGGAGGATTGAGACTAGAGTGGCTAAGATCCATACAGAGATTAGGGATCTGGGTGCTTCATAGTGGTCCAGCATCACCTCCCTTCTAGCCACTAGGGGTTGGCGAGTGGAGTAGCTCAAGACACTCACACCAGTAGTAGCAGTAGCTAGAGCCAGAGGCAGGGGATGTGGTTCACTGACTTGTTCATCATCTTAATAGAGCCAACCTATCCAACCCAGCCATTCTACCCACTTGAGCCAACCTACTAATCCTAGTCAGCCTACCCCTAGACCTCCATTTATGACCTACACTAGGTTAGATGTAAGATTCTCTGCTCAGGTACTTGGTCCCTCTAGTAGGACCATGAGTAAGAGTGGAGGAGCATCATCATCTAGGGCTAGTACCTTTGCCGCCATTAATGATATACTCTTTGATTAGGATTAGGATGTGTGCTTATGGGTGCATTTTTATATATTTCTTTTTTCTTTATTCTCTAGATAGTCTTACCTATGTATCTTGGTGTACTATCTCTATCACCTTCTTGTACACAATACATTCATTTTGTATGGTACATACTTGTAACAACATATTTATGAAATGAAATAGTCACCCTTTATATTTTCATGATCCTATGTACATTCATTACTTTTTGCATGATGACAAAAAGGATTAATAAGATAACATAATTAGTTGAATATAAGCAATATAATCAATGTAATCAATATAACCAAGAACATAAACTAAGTTGGTTGACTACTATCTCATTAAGAAAGAATTCAAGAAAGAGAATACTTTCTGTTATCTTCTAGCTTAACAATATTTAAGTATCAAAATAACTTTGTTCTGATTTAAATTCTCTCTGATGCAAATTAAATTGGTAACCTTACTCTGATACTTTTTGAAACATTCTTAAAAGCATGCTAAAACAAACTTGCAACTCATTCTTTTGCTCTGCTTTGATATGTGAGCAACCATAATCTAAAATATTCTTCTGAAAGAAATGCTCTAATACTCTGATACACTTATATTGTTTGTATCAAGATCATCTCTTGCTTATACTCAAAGTTTTGTCATCATCAAAAAGGATGATATTGTTGATCTAAGAAATGATTTTGATGAATACAAAATATTTGAATATATGATGGAACTAATGGTTTGTTTAAGTGTATATTAAGAAAATTTCAGAAAGTCAAAGGAAGCTTAAGAATGACCAAGCAATTGCAAAAGTTGAAGGCCAAGGAAAGCAAGTTTGGGAAGCCGCAGGATGAGATACGTAAGGGTTGAGGCTGAGGGTCGACCCCAAAATTCGAAGAGATGACTCTAGCATATAAGATCTCAAGTGGTATAGAACTACTATTTAACCCTTGGTTCTATGAGTTGACTCTTTTAAGGCAAGATAAAAACATGCATTTTCTAGCCTAGTTCCCGAATCAACTCCAAGTTAGCCTGAGTTGAACACTACTTAACTTTGATCGACTCTCAATCAGCTAAGTCAACTTTCTCAGACAAGACAAAGAGATGCCAAAATGGACCTGAGCCCGAGTGGACTCCAAGTTGATCCGAATTGACTCTATGTCTGGCAACTCTAATGTCTCATTTTGCAAAAGTTGCAAAAATATGCAAAAGGCTCCTAATGGCTAGTTTCGTGTTTCTAACAGGCAAAAATCTATTTTTGGACCCTCTAAGAGCTTTAAATGCCAAACAAATATATTAAAGAATGGAAAGAAGAAGGAAAAGAAAGAGAAAACCCTATATACATTGAGAGTTTATTCAAAAGAGAGCATTTAAATCCCAGGCATGAAACTCTTATGATTTTTGAGGTATTCAAGAAAAAGAAAAAAGGCATTCATTGTCAAACTTCCTCAAAAACATTTTCTTGAGTCATTTTCGAACTATATATAATAAATATATTTTTTGGAATAAAAATGAGTCTTAATCAATATCACCCAAGTGGAAGAATATTAAAAATTCTCATAAGATGGGCTTTCATTGATTATGGATCATTTTTATATTTTGATTTATTATGAAAATATGGATCAAGTTGTCATCTGAATGAATGGTTAAGGAACCCATGATTACCTGTGATTATATTATTATAGGTCCTATTGTCTTAGTCACGTGATGTAGCAGATATCGGTGTAGGCCTTACTCGATTAATGGGCTCTATGATGGGTAGACCCATTAGCATTACTAACTGAATTAGGTCACCACTCCACTTTTATATATATTCACCTATAGAGAAACCCTAGGACATCAAGGTCTCTACATTTGTAGGGTAGAACTATCCAAAATAGGCCAGACATGGCCCATAACGGGTAAATTAGATTTTTTTTTTATTTTTTAAGGGGCCTAATGGCTATTTTTCTTATTTTTATCATTTTGATCCCTCCAACAGCCAAAAAAATAGCTAGATTGAGGGTTATTTTAGAAAAATAAAAATTTTGAAACTTCTATAAATAGGATCCTCCTCTTTCATTCTCACCATATCAATTCATCAAACCAGTTCTCTTCCTCTCTAATCTTCCTACTTTTATTTATTCTCTCTTCTAGTAATTCTTCTCTCTTTTATTCAATTTTTAGCAAGAAGCAATTATAGTTTAGCATTCAAGAGTTATACAAGAGGAGAAAGCATCCCTCTTTTGGAGGTCGGAGTTCAAGGGCAACTCTATAAATTCGGCTCTCCAGCTATCCGACTCTTTGATGGCTCGGTCCTTCTCTTTCGGCTCTCCAACTCTTTGCTTTACCTCTTCTTTTTCTTTAGCTTTATAGCATCTACTCAATTTTTTTTGCTGGTTACTAGTTAGTTTTTATTTTTTTGCATTTACTCAATTTAGATAGCAAGTTATGAAGATGAGAGTATTGCCAGCGTCGCTGGGCATATCAATATTTTTTCTATTTTTGAGGAGGAAGAAACTTTTTTTACTCCCTTTGAAGCCCCTTCTAGTGAAGCTGGATCCTTTTCTCGTAACAGGACTAGTGCTATGTAAAATAATTTTGATAGAATTTTGATTGATGGAGTTTATAAGATAAAATATAAAAATATGTTAAATTATATAGTTGTGCAAGTACTAAAAAAATTAGCCATTTGAAGAGACATCAAGAGTCTCATAGGATAAGTGATTCTCATCTTCAAAGTATTCTTAATACATAAGGAGGTGCTCATGTATGCACTTTTACTTATAATCATAAAAATCAAAGAAAAGCACTTGTAAAATTGATAGTTGGGATAAATTATCTTTTAACTTATGTGAATCTTTTAATTTTGAAGAGTATATTCAATTAGCCTCACAATCTACTTATAGAATAACTAGTAAACGTATATTTAGAAGAGTAGCTATGACTAATTACTTAGCAATGAAGGATAATTTAATTGAAACTCTTTCTGACTTAAATACAAAAATATTATTAACTTCTGATATATGGACTGCATCTGTAGGTAGTATGTCTTTTATTTCTGTCATTGTTCATTATATAGGTAATGATTGGCAATTAAATAAGTGTATTCTTGCTTTTCATTCTTTTGATTATCCCCATTCTGATCAATAAATTTTTAATGCTATTTATCAAACTGTAGCTACATATGATATTAGTAACTAAATTATGTCTATTATATTTGATAATATATCTAATAATAATATAGCTATCCAATTATTGAAAGACTCCTTTCATCACATTATCAATAAAAAATTATTTCATATTAGATGTACATGTCATATTTTAAATCTTTCTGTTCAAGTTGGAATAAACATGATTCAAGATATAATTATAAAAATTAAAAATACAGTATCTTTTATTCATGCTCATGCTTCAAGAGCATGATTATAAAAACTTAAACCATTATGTTTAGACCATGATAAATATTTCAAAAAATTTAAACTTGATGTAATTATCCATTAAAACTTTATATATACAATGATTCATGATGCATATCCATACAAAAATTTATTAAATGCATATATAAATGATTGTGGATTAGGTTTTATTTTGACTGAAAATGATTGAAAAAAAAAAATTGAAAGATTTTTTAGTTAGTTTTTATAATGCTATAAATATTCTTTCTGATGTTTATTTTCTAATCTCTTGTGCATTTTTATAACAAATATATATAATTTATGGTAAATTTATATAATATAGATATGATGATATTTTAATACCTATTATTTATAAAATAAAAAAAATAAAATCAGTATTGGGATGTGGTATGTTCCATGCATAACTTAGCTTCTATATTTGATCCACGGATCAAATTAAGTGGCGTACATATTTTACTTGATGAAATTGGTAAATATATGAATCATAATTCCGAAGTATCTAATGTTGAGGTAACTCAGCTACTTTATGATATTTTTGCATTATATGATAAAAAGATTCATGGATCTAGATAGTCCACATCATTTTCACAACCAACTTCTAGTACCTTTCTTTCATTATCTATTTTTTCATTTCTTGCACATTGAAGATATTTACATGCATCTTCTTTATCTACATCTTCTTCATCTTTAAGCAATGAATTAAAATTTTATTTACAAAATCAAATATCTTCTACATTAGATGAAAATCAAATAAAAAATCTTGATGTATTGGTCTAGTGGAAGAGTATAAAAAATTAATATTCTATTATATCTATAATTGCACATAATATTTTAGTTATACAGATATATACAGTAGCATCGAAATTAGCTTTTAGTATAGATCGGTGCATTCTAGATAAAAAGAGAAGCAGAATGACGGAAGAGATAATTAAGATGCTACTCTACTTTAAAGATTGGCTAGATACGAATACGAGACTTTAAGACAAAGGAGAACATGATACTGGATCTGATGATGAGGACGACACAAACACAATAGATAATTAGTAAGATTTATTTTTAATTTTTAATTTTTTAAAATTATATATATATTTTTATTTGTTGAGGTAAGTTACTTCTATTTTCTTCTCTCTTTCTCTTTGTATTCTGAAAGTTAGGCCTAGCCCTCCTCTCTCTTTGTATAATTTTAATTTATATTAATAAATTAGTAGAAATCCATGCCAAACCCTCCATCATTATAAGATAATTTTTATTTTTATAAATTTTTTTTTAATATCTCCTATCTTTTTTTATTTATTTGCTAACTTATTTTATTTTATAAAAAATATTTTTTAAAATAAAAATTTTAAAAATATACTATGCCAAATAGGCCGTGCCATATGGGCTAGTATGCGGGCCGTGCCGAACCTGGGCACGTGTTGTGCTATGCTTGGCTTTGTGGGACGTGCCAGCCTAAGCCCTGAAGGGCCTTGCTGGGCTTAGGCCATGGGCCACCAAAACCCCAGCTCAACCCAGCCCCTAGATTTGGGCCATGCCATAGCACGGCCAACTACTAGACGAGTTGTGCCTGGCATGGCCAATTTGTGCCTGGTCGGGTTGGCCATGGGCAGCCCGGTCCGATGCCCAATGCTAGCCTGAAGATAGTACTGTTAGCATTGGTGTGCTCGGTCTCGACTGCTTTGGAGGCTGGGGAGAGCTTTGCTATACCCGTCTCGCTCTCACCCTAGGCGAGTGGGATCGAGGAAGTCATGGCCATCCGCTACTTGGTATCACACATCGTGCAGTGGAGCCTACATGTGGGGGAAGCGTGACTAAGTCCTCGATTTGGTTGGCTTTATGCGAAAAGTTTGTCTGGGTCGGCATTCGACACTCCCTTCTCAAAAATATAATCAAACAAGCAAAGAAAGCACTCCTCGGCACCGAACCAAAACCAACACAAACAGACTAACTTTTATTTTTACCATGTTTGTTATCTAAAATCCCTTTCATCCAGTACAAATTTGTGTTTCTTTAATCCGGTCCGGGTGAGCTTCCCCATGAATTCATTTTCTTTATATATAATTAGCACTTTTAGGCTTAAAATAGCTAAATAGCTTGGGAAAGAGAGAGAGACAGCGAGAGTGATAAGAGATGCCAAAAGTCACACGGAGCTGCTCCCTTCTCCTCGTGGACCTGGGCTATACTTCAGTGCCCCAAAAGAGCTAGAGAGGGATACTGGAATGTGATCACCTCTAACTTGGCCACCTCCATTTCACCATGGGGAGAGATGTCACGCTCCAAATTCAATACCCGGATTGGCACATGATGCCACATACTTCTTAGAATAAAATTCTAAAGAATATGCAAAACCTCCTCACTAATAGATTTCCAGCTCTATAGTGGATCTGAAAAATAAAATAGAAACAAAGGGATGAGCTTTATGGGCTCAGTAAGTTACCAATCATCTCTGAGGGATCAAACATAATTATTTTTTAAAGTATAATAATTTAGTAATAATAATATATATTCAAATAATTTTTTTTTCAAAAATATGTTATGCACATTAGTAAAGTCAAAAATCTTCTCTTAGTCTTTGTTGATTACGGCCACGATCAACCTCGTGACAAGGCCCAAAAGAGACTAATCCTTAAACGAAGAACACCTGAACCATCGATATGCTATCAGTGATCAGCTCCACTGGTTAGGCTCGCAAGAGATACTAGCTCTAGTTTACACGGCCACGATTCATTCCCTAAAAAGACAAAGAGATTATTCCTAAACGAAGAACATTTGAATTATCGGCGTGCTACCAGTGATCAGCCCCACTGACTAAGCTCACAAGAACTAACTCTACCAGCGATCAATCCCGACTGGCTAGACCTAAAAGAAACATGTTTCTCATGTATGGCCAACGATCAGCCCTATTAGCTAGATCCAAATCATAGTCTAACTAGAAAATTTTTCTCATACTTTGGTCATAAACATTTTTTTCATAAAAATACTTATTTTTATAATAATATTAATTTAATTTTTATATATTTTAAAAAAATAATAAAAATAATTTTTATTTAAAATTTCATGCATCAATGGATAAATATATTTTCTTTTTAGAGATCATGCAATTTTAAGAAAAATCATCTCTTTCAAAATTATAACATGTAATAGTGTCATCTTGCTTGATCCAATTTTTTCCAAACACTTTTCATAAATAAATTCTTAATTTCAAAATTTAATAATTTTTAAATATTTTATATATCAAAATCTAATTTTGAAATATATAAATATATATAAAAATAAACTCAGAGATAAAAGAAAACTTATCTGTTGATCAGATCCAAAATTCTATGATCTTTTGAGTTCGATCTCTAGATTCGGTGTTCTTCCAGTTTTGAAGGCTCTAGTACATCAAATAAGTTTATTAACCTTTAATTTCAAAAAAATTAAGATAAATAAAAAATATTTTAATCTAGTCTGGATCCAGTCTAGATTTGAATCAATTCCTAAATTGGATTCATGTGACTCGGGTTGACCTAGACTTAATTAAATTTTGGATCCACTTAATTAGGTTAGGTCCTTCTCTCTCATTCTCTTCTTTTTTTTTCTTTCTTTTTCTTTTTTTTTCTTTTCTTTTTCTTTTTCTTCTCATTTCCTTTCTTCTTCTTCTTCTTCGTTGATACAAGGGAGGGTAAGGGCACTAAGAGGCCGACCACCTCCTATAGTGGCAGCCCTCGGCCAGTGACAGACCTTGACACTATTGGGCCTCTGATGGTTCTTCCCTCAGCAACCAAAATCATCCAGTAATGACAGCCGGTCTGGTGGGGAAGGGAAAGAAAGGTCAAAAAAGGGGACATCCAATCCCCTATAAAATTCAGTGACTGGCAATCAAATTTGGCCCTCCAAAGCTTCATGTAGTTCGGGAAAGAAAGGAAGAAGGAGAAGAAGGGATCCTTACCTCATCTCCGACAAGAAATCGGTGGTGGCTTTTAGAAGTATTCGACAATAATCCATGGAAATGCCATGAATTTCATTGACGATTGATTAGGGATTTTGGGTAATGCACCAAGAAAGGGGATGGGAGAATTTATAGGTGAGAGTCCTAGGATCCTTGCCGGAGTTCGATTGGCCCTAGGACTCTTATCTCCAGTCAGATTGGAAGAAGAGGACTCCTTCAAAAGTTCTCTACTTTCGCCTCATGCGCTCGCATGTGAGGTCAAATTTTTTTTTTTAAAAGCTAGATTATTACATTCTCTCCTCAAAATAATTTCATTCTCAAAATTAGCATATCATAAAGTCGATAACTTTAAGTGAACTAAATTCTTATCTCATCCTTGACCTCCTACCATTTTGCTGAAAAAAGTTTGAATCTTCTATCATAATACTCCTCAGATAACATTTTCAATCAATTTTTAATGATTTAAACCACCATACTTCTACTGCGCACTCTAATCTAAATCTATAAAAAAAAAAAAATAGATTTGCTAAATAACCTCCAAACTAGTAAGATCATAAATTTATCAACCTCTTAAATTATAACTCGAGATACAAATTATCTATCGAAATCCAAATCCTATGAATCACTTTTGCAATAAACTTTAGTGATCATAACCTTATGCTCTATTACCTCCTAAGTCACAATCCCTAGAGATCATAACCTTAAGTTCAAGTATAATTCCGAGCAATCATAATCCTTAAGCTTCAATATCACTTATGCCACGGTCCCTAGTGATATTAAATCTAATTAGCTCACTCTATCATATCCTAATCATTTATATCACTATCCCAAATGAACACAACCTAAGCTCCGATACCACTCCGTCATGCAATGAATTCAGTACTCGGATCAGCACGTGATGCCACATACTTCTTAGGATGAAATCCTAAAGAATATGCAAGGCCTCTTCACTGATCGATTTTCAGCCTGCAGTGGATCTGAAAAATAAAATAGAAAAAGAGGGGATGAGCTTTATGGGCTCAATAAGTTATCAATTATTTCTGAGGGATCAAGTATTATTATACTTTGAAAAGTAATAATATGATCACGTTTTCTCTTTGGTTTTTGTCCCCTTTGTTTCTATTTACGAATGCAGAAAGCCATTCGTGTAATCCGAAAGACAGCAGGGAACCAAAGGAATGAGATAAGTCATCAAGGGACCAACTAGCCGCTTCCACCATCAGATGAAGTTTTTGATGGCAATCATGTGCCATCACAATCAGTGGCACAAACAACATCATGCGGTCCTTCAGATCTCGGTCAGGGGTTCTCACATTCTTAGCTTCCTATTGCCATCCTCACTCCACCATTACCCTTCACAGGATCCACCGAGACTAGACCTTCATCCTCTCATGTGATCAGTGCTGTTGAGCCAATATATACCCCACCACCAGACTTCATTGCTAATGTACCAGAGCTTTTTGATTTAGAGATGTCGAACATATCAGGATTCTTGAAGGCATTGAAGTTGATCTTGACACCAACTGTTCTTACTCTTTTGAAGCAGAATTAAAGGAAGCATTAGGAGACTCATGGTTTGAAGAAATGTTATCTCAGAATTAATATTTGATGCATAGGTGCAGTGTTAGGTCTTGAATAATTATTTCACCTTCTTCCTGACTTACACTTCTGGGCTTTCCTTCACCAGTTGGTTGTTATAGTTTAATTTACTCTCTTCCTTGGTTCTTTGAGTAAGGTGAGATTGTAAAACTTCTAGTATGTTGACTTTTACCTGTTGAACTTGGAACGTTTAATGTATTAGTTGATAGATATTTTCTCCTTTATCTCTGCTTTAGAGCTTGATTAATTTTCCCTTTTGTTGTTTGTCTGGTTTGATTGTCTGATTTACTGAGAGAATGGGCTAGAGAAGCAATACAATGATGAATGATTAGCTCCACCTATTTGGCACAATCACCTCCCAATCATTCAAGCATCCTTCAAATCCCTTGAATAATTTGTTTCCTATCTGACTTTGCTGACGTATAACTCCCCCTAGTAGGATATTGATATAACTTCCACTAGCAAGAAATCAAAACATAGTTTGGCTGGGGGGTCCAAAATACATCTCGAATCAAAGCACCTTTCACAAAAAAATAGTTTCTTGTTCCAAATTAAAAAATATACAAAACCATCCAGAATCGAAATCTATTGATCATAATTTGTAATGGAATAAAAATACCTTCGATAATGCACTGAATAATATTCTATTATAAGATAAATTTAACAAATAAATATCATTCTTTATAATCATAAATTATAAATAATAATACTCAAAATTTGATAATATAAACACTATAAAATTCATCGATAAATCTAGGAAAAAGATTACATTACTTATATTGCGAACCAAACCAACCGACTGATTTAATTAGTTCCAAAAATCCTTTTCAAAATCTAATGTTGTGGGAGGATGACTCCTTTAGTCCTACATCGATTATGAGTCAAGAAAAACTTTGGCTTATATGGGTTCAAGGCCATCTCTCCTCTAGCGAAATGCCCTCAGGACTGGGACAAAACTGTGAGGCCCTAAAATGGCACCTGATATGGGCCAGAGGCCAAAGTGGAGAATGTCTCATATGTGCAAGTGCAGACACAAGTCATCCAACCCATCCCAGCCATCCGAGCCCTTGACCACAATATTGGCGTCCACCATGGAGCATGCCTCCTATCTATGCATACAGAGTCCCCTTGACTAGGGGGCTAGTATTGTGGAAGGATGGCTCCTAATTTAGTTCCACATTGGTTGTGAGTCAATGGAAACTTGTATGAGATGGAGGCCATCTCTCTCCTTGGTAGTCACCTTTTAAAGGACAAAAGCATGAGGTCCAATAGGCACCTAGCATGGGCCTAGGCCAAAGTGGACAATACCTTGTGCATGTGAGTATAGAGACTGAGCCATTTAACCCATTCCAACCATCTGAGCCCTTGACTACAACTCCTAATATTCAAAATTATATATTTATCAAAATTTCACCAAGATGATTTTCCAAATACAAATACTAAGTCTTGACACTCTCATGGGGCTGGCCTATTGGTAGCACACGATATCCCAATCAGTTCGATCAAGAGCATTCAATCACTGCTACAAAAAAAAACTATGGCAACGATTTTGAAAACTACTGCAATAGGACCTACAGTAGCGGTTATAAAGAATCGCTACCATAGGTCCGACCTATGGCAGCGGTTTATGCTAACCGCTGCTATAGGTCTACTTATAGCAACAGTTACATGAAACCGTTGCCATAGGTCAAACCTATGGCAGCGGTTTAGGATAATCTACAATAGATATGACATATGACAGTGGTTGACTGAACTGCTGCCATAGATTGGATCCATAGCAGTGGTTATCTATAACCGCTACTATAGGTCCAACCTATTACAGCGGTTTAGTGTAACCGCTGCCATAGGCCTAATATATCGCAACGATTGAGTATAACCACTGCCTTAGCCTTTTTTCATATTTTTATTTTAAATATTATATAATTTTAAAATTTAATATACATCTTCATTGTTTATTATCTAAATAAATATCATTAGAGTATCTTCACAAAAGATCTTCTAGATCCGATAGCTCTAGCTTCATCGATCGGTAAAATTTGATTTTGATGATCACAAACGATGATACGATGATCTAAAATATGAAGACCATCGATGGATTCAAAAATCTACAATGATAATCTCGATGATGTTTGTAGCATACTATCAGAGTTTTACTTCAATTGTATATCATTATCATGGTTAATTTAGTATGGGATGATTTCGACCATTAAATAAGAAATAAGTGATCAAAAGGCCAAACTATGTCAGAGTATGAGATAATTTTTTAGTTAATGATCTTTGCTATAATTTAATCATTTTATATGATAATTATCATAAAATTTAAATTATTTTTGTATGAACTATTCACATTAAGTAGATCTTGCAAAAGCACAAGCATAATTACCAAAGAAGTTTAAGAACTAGTATCGAGCAACGTAAAATTTTGGATTATTCTTAGACCCATGGTTTAAATTTTACAATCACCACCATAAAAATAATTAAAATAGTATCTAAGATCATTTATCTAAAAAATTATCTCATAATCGAATGTCGTTTGGTCCTTTGATCACTCGTTTCTCATTTAATGATCGAAATTATTCCATACTAAATTGACCATGATAATGATATCCGATTGAAGTAAAACTTTGATAGTGTGCTATAAATATTACCGAGATCATCGTTGTAGATTTTTAGTTCCATTGGTGGTCTCCATCTTTCAGATCATTGCACTGTCATTCGTGATCCTTGAAATCAAATTTTATCGATTGATGAAGCTAGAGCTATCGGATTGAGATGGTCTTTTGTGATGACACTCTAATGATATTTATTTAGATAATGAATAATAAAGATGGACATTAAATTTTAAAATTATATAAAATTTATAAAAAAAATAATTTCTAACATATAACAGTGGTTAATTAAAATCATAGTTATAGACTTATGACAGCGGTTAGAAAAATCGCTGCCATACACCACCTATGGTAGTGGTTTTTAGTATCCACTGCTATCTATGGCAGTGGTTCGAAAATGGCTGTCATAGATAGTTTTTTTTCCTAAATTCCACCTTCATTTCATTTTTCTCTCTGATCTCTCTCTCCCCCCCTCTCTACCATCGGTGAGACCCCCCTCCATTTCCTTCTCCAGCCAACACCGCATCCTTCCCCATCGGCTCCGCCACCTCTCCTGCCTCCTCCTTCTTCTCCGACAGGCCCAACCGTCGGCTCTATCACCTCCTCTCTTCCCTCAGCCCGACCCCCCCTCTACTCTCTCTCTCTCCTCTCTTCCCTCAGCCCGACCTCCTCTCCTCCCCCTTCTTCTTCGGTCGGCCCAACTGCCAGCTCCGCCACCTCCACTATAAGAAAACCTATTTTTTATGACGTAATATTTTCATCACTAATAATTATTAGCGACAGAAATTTTGTTGCTAATTTTTCATCGCAAAAAATAGGTTCGTAGATAATAATTAGCGATGAAAAACAAATTTTTATCGCTAATAAAAGTTTTTTATGATGAAATATTTTCATCAATTTTTTTTTATTCATTAAATTATTTATGATGTAAATTTTTGCAATGAAAAGCAAAGTTTTTCATCATAAATAAATATTTTTTTAATGAATAATTTTTATCATAAATAAAAAAAATTATATAATAAATTTCATTTCATCCATAATAAATTTCATCATTTCATCCATAATAAATTCTATCATTTCATTATATAAAAAGATATTTCATTATAGAAAATATTTTTTGGTAAATAAATATAAAATATCTAAAATAAAGATAAAAATAAGAAAAAATAAGCCGTCGGCCGTCAAGCATCGATAATATCTGGAGAAGGAGAATGGGTCGAAGGAGGAGAGCGCTCAGAGAAGCTCGAACCAGCCTGCTGTTGCCTTATCAGCTGCATCATCTACTCCTTCTGTGCCATTCGCTCCATCATCTGCGACTAAAACAACTGGTACTCATTGATGCATGCATTCAACTCAGCAGCTCGTTATCGATCTTCAGTTGCCTATCTCTGTATCTCCGTCAGCTGGGCATCGCAGACAGCATGGATGCCAGCCCTGGATGAGCATGAAGATGTAGGAGCTCTGATCGCATGCCCTAGCCTCCTAACATAACAAGATCTTGTACCAAACATCTAATCATAGATCTCGTCATCTGTGAGTGTGGTCAAGCCCTCTAGGATAGGTTGGGATCTAATGTCTATCATATCATCCTAAAAATTAAAGTTATAACTATTCTAAGTTTGTACTGAAAATCAAAATACTAATGAAAAAGATAGTTGAAAAAACTTACATAAAGCTCCTGGCTCCCGACCTCCAATCCCCTGATCATCACTGATGGGTCCGTTGGTAGATCTCGATCCTACCATGAAGCTCGCCACTTTCTATATCTCTCTATAATTTGAGAATAATTAATATATATTTTTTAAATAATTAAAAAATTAAAATATAATAAATAAAAATTACTTATCATCTGCTCCATATGGCGAGCGAATGGCCTCAAACCCCCATAATGCGAGACTGTCTGTCTCGCCCGATTCACGGCATTTTTGGCACATCGATCCTGAACAATTAATAATCAAATTAGTTAGTAAGTAACTAAATTTAAAAATAAATAATTTAATTATTAAATTTTAAATAAAAAAAGTTATCTGATATGTCGGATCCTCGTACGTGTGGCATATGATAGCCCAGTCCTCGATACTGATGCTGTCATATGGCCGCTGTCATGCTGCCTCCACCCCCTGATCATGCACCACAGCATACCAGTGGCGATTAATATGATGTCGATACTTCTTAAAATACGAGCATAAATGATCATCTATAGCTCACCGCATGCGATCATGCTCAAAATCAATAATCTCAATTATAGCCTGCTAATAATAAATATTATAAGAATATAATATTAATTAAATATTTAAATAAATATTATTGTACCAATAAGTAGCTATAGAAGACCTTCCTTTGAGGTTATGTAATCTGACGCCAATCGAACAGCATCGTCGTGGCATAGCTGTGGCAAATGATGTCCAGCTCAATCTATCATGGCTTGCACCATCCCCTAATAGGCCTGGCGTAGCCTGACGGTATCTTGATGTGGAGATGCTATCCCTTGTGCTCGCATCTCCAATGCTCAAGGGCGAGGTTCTTCGACGGACCTCGCCCTCGCCTCACCATCGATAAAGAATGGACTAAAAAAATAATGAATAAAATATTAGTATGATAGCCATCTATAAATCTAATAGCTAGGTAGATTAAAATTAAATTTTATTATATAAAGAATATGAAAATACCAGTCGGGACTGGCTCATTCGAACCTGCCTCACTTGGATCCGTCTCTATAGGGCCCTTTGGCGACACCGATGGTACAGTAATGGAAATAGGGAAAGGCTCAGGGGTAGGCTGGAAACTCGAACATCATCATCACGCTCTTGGTGCAATACCTACAATGCTTAAACTATGCATATAATTAACTTGACAAGTAAATGAATATGATAATGAATAATAATAGTAAAACATATATAAATACTAATGAATAGAATTGTATTACATACCATTATTACAAGAGAAGATCCAACAAAGGATATAGATCTACTTATCAATATCCGTATCCTCCTCAATTTTTAGATCCTCCTCCAAATCATAATAATTGATTAATGCATCATCTTCTATCTCATCATTATTTATGAACCGATCGTCACCCTCCAAATCATCAAGATTAAATACAAAATTAGCTTTAACTTCATTGGATGGTAGATCAGTCCTATTCAAAGGAGCTGGCATAAGTTCTTCGTCTATAAGGTGCTCGGTCAATGTTGGTTCTTCCTCTTAAAAAGCTTCCTCTTCATGTAGATTTGAATTATTGTCCATCTCTAGTCGGATTGGTATGTCATATATGCCTCTAGGTATTATTCTTTGTATGACATGCCAATTACCTTCATATTTTGGATTCTTTAAATATATTACTTATTTCACTTGAGTTTCTTTGTACAACATGCCAATTATCTTGATATTTTGGATTCTTTAAATATATTAATTATTTTGCTTGAGTTGCTAATATATACGGCTCATTCTGGTACCATGTTCGTGCAAAATTTACACTGATAAAGTATGGATTGATATAAATATCGATCTTTTTATTACTAATATCCAGCCATTAACACTGAAATAAGAATACCGAATATTTGGACCCATACTTCAATTCTATGATATCTATCAATACACCAAAATATTCAATCTCCTTTTCTCCTTCATATCCTATCGTAACAATCCCACTATTCTAGGTCCGTTTTTGCATCTCAAGCTCTCTTGTATGAAATTTCATTCCTCCAATGATATATGATGTGTAGTAGTTAACCCAGATCATGATCCAAATCTCGAATCGAATCTTGAACATGATCCCAGACCAAATCTTGGACTGAATTTGATTCGAATCTCGATTGAAATCTGACCCAAATCTCGATCCAAATCCCAGACCAAATTCTGGATAGGATCCCAAATCGAATCCCGATCGAATTCCAAACCAGATCCCAGATTGGATTCCAAATAGGATCTCGACTTAGATCACTGATCGAAACCTGATCCGGATCCTCATACCTGATAGTTTATATGGATTGTAAATTAAAACCTTCGACTAATATAAATTAAAATATTAAATCATAATCATAATGAAATATATGGACTAAATAAATAAAAAGATTAAATTATAATAAGTAAAAGCATAAAAATATAATTAAAAATCTAACTATTTTAATTATAAAAAATTATTATTATTACTAGTTTTACTTACTCTTATTATTATTATATTTACTATTATTATTATATTTACTATTATTATATTTAATTATAAAAGATTAAGCCCCTCCGCCCCCCCACCTCCAGCGGCGCCCCTCCGCCGCCCACCACTCGACCCGCCACCGCTGCCCCTCCACACCCCACCCTTGCAGACCCCATCTCCTGCGGTGCCCGAACACCGTCGTGACCCCCCACCCTCTATGATGCCTCTCCGTCACTCACCACTGGTGACCGCGGCCCCCCACCCTTTGTGGTGCCCCTCCGCCGCCCACCATCTGTGCTCGCAGCCCTCCAATCCATCCCGACTGGTGCCCCTCCGTCGCCAACCATCGGTGCCCATGGCACCCTAACCCATCCCATCACCACTGCCCAGCAGCCCCGCACCCCGCGCGGCCCCCTACAACCGGCACCAACATTCCATGCCCCGCCGTCCACCATCGGCCACCGCATGGATAAATCCATGGCCCCCGCCCCACGGTCCTGTCACCACCATCCTACGGCTCCGCACCCCATGCGCCCCCCATCCCCTACAGCAGGCACCCACCCTTCGTGCCCCGTCGCCCACCATCTGCCACCGCACGGCACCCATGGCCCCCCGAACGATTGAAGGAGAACAAAAAAAATTATCATCAATGGCGCGTGGCGATAATGGTGGCAGTGGCAACGATAATGGCAACGACAATGGCGGCGGCAATGGAAGAATGGGTCACCGATCGGTGGAAGCAAAGGAGGGGAAGAGAGAAGATGAGGGGGCGAGCGAGTATGGATTTTGGAAAGTGGGTTTTGTGTGAATGTAGTGGGGAAGGATATTTAAAAGCATTTAGTGATGGAGTTTTAGCGACGAAATTTTGTCGCTAAAACATTTATTAGCGACAAAACTTTATTTTCCATCGCTAATAATTTCCACCAATTTTTCTTAAAAAAATTTCCTCTTTAAAAAATATTAAAATATTAAATAAAATTATTTATGATGAAAAATTAATTTTCATCATAAATAACTATTATTTGCGATGCATTCTTTCTGTTGGAAATCATTTTTTACAAATAAATATTTTTAAAAATTTTTAAAAAAAGTGATAATATTTATGATGAAAAATTTACATCATAAATAATGTTATTTATGATGGAAAAAGTATTTACATCATAAATTATGGTTATTTGTGATGGAAATCTTCTGTCATAAATAATTTTTTGTAATAAATAACTAAAAAAATTAAAAAAAGATAAGAATATTTATGATGGAATATTTCTTATGATGAAAATTTTAAAAAAAATAGGCAAAAATATGTTATGCATGGCTGATGCAATAGGGTTGAGCAGTGCAAGCACGTCCACTGTTAGCTAGCTCATGGGCAAATTAATTTTTTTAATTTTTTAAAAAATTAATATTCTTTTAAAAAAATTATTATTCTCTGAATATTATATAATTTTAAAATTTAAAGTCCATCTTCACCGTTCATGATTTAAATAATTATCGTATGAGTATCGTCATAAAAGATTACCTCGATCTGGTAGCTCAGCTTTGTAGATCGATAAAATTTGATTTCGATAGTTACGAATGATAGTATGATAATCTGATAGATAGAAATTACTGATGGATCTGAAAATTAACAACAATAATCTCTATGATATTTATAGTATACTATCAAAATTTTACTTTAATCGGATATTATTATCATGGTCACTTTAGTACGAAATAATTTTGGCCATTAAATAAAAAAGAATGATCAAATGGCCAAATAGCATCCAATTAAGATGATTTTTAAATAAATGATCTTTGCCACTATTTTGATCATTTGTATGGCAGGGATCATAAAATTTAGATTGCACATATATGAACGATCAAAAACTACACGTCTCTTGATACTTATTCTTAAGATCCTTAAGTAATTATACTTATATTTTTATAAGATCTACTTAACATGGATGATTTATATACATACGATTTTAATTTTATGATCATCACCGTATAAATGATGAAAATAGTAGCAAAGATTATTTATCTAAAAAATTTTCTTAATTGGATGTCGTTTGACTTTTTGATCACTTATTTTTTATTTAACGATCCAAATTATCTCATGCTAAATTAACTATGATAATTATATCTGATTGAAGTAAAATTTTGATAGTGCTTTATAAATATCATAAAGATCATCATTATAAAATTTTAAATTCATCGATGATTTCTATCTATCAGATCATCATGCGATCGTTTATGACCATTGAAATCAAATTTTATCGATTTACATAAATAAAGCTACCAGATCGAGCTTATATTTTGTGACAATACTCATATAATAATTACTTAAATAATGAATGGTGAAGATGGGCTTTAAATTTTAAAACTATATAATATTCAAAAAAAATAATTTTTCTTTAAAGAATATTAATTTTTAAAAAATTAAAAGAAATATATAATTAATTTTTTAATTTTAAAATAGTTTATATTTTTTTATTTTTTAAATTTAAAATTTTGATCAGATTATTTATGATAGATAATTTTTATCATAAATAATAGATTATTTATGATGAAAACTAAATTTTTGTTATAAATAATTGATTATTTGTGACATAAAATTTTCATCACAAATAATCTAGCTTTTTTATTTTTTTAAATAAGTTATTTATGATAGATTATTTATCATAAAAGTTTTTTATCATAAATAATTGATTATTTATGACATAAAATTTATTTATATTACAAATAATTAATTATTTATGATGAAAATTTTTCATCATAAATAATCAATTATTTATGATGTAAAATTTATTTACATCATAAATAATTAATTATTTATGATGAAAAACTTTCATCATAAATAATCTAGTATTTTTAGTTTTTTAAATAATTTATTTATGATAGATTATTTATGATGGAAACTTTTTATCATAAATAATTAATTATTTATGACATAAAATTTATTTACATCATAAATAATTGATTATTTATGATAAAAATTTTTCATCACTAATTATCTGATAAAATTTTTCATTACTAATTATCCAACCTTTTTATTTTTTTAAATAATTTATTTATGTTAGATTATTTATGATGAAAAATTTACATCATAAATAATTTATTATTTATAATAAAAAATTAATTTACATCATAAATAATCTATTATTTATGATCAAAAAATTTTTTCATCATAAATAATATTTATTAGGATGTAAAATTATTTTCATCATAAATATCTTTATTTACAATATTTTTTTTATCGTAAATAATTTCATCGCAAAACATGAGATTTCTTATAGTGCTCCTCGGCCCGACTCCCCTCCCTACTATATCTCACTTTCTTTCTCTCCTCTCTTCCCTCGATCCACTTGACCCACCCCCTTCCTTCTCTCTCTCTCCTCTCTTCCCTCGGCCCAACCCCCCTCCCTGCTCTATCTCTCTCTTTCTCTTTCTTCTCTCTTTCTATCCATCTCTCACTCTTTCTCTTCCCTCTTTCTCTCTCTTTCCTCTTTCTCTCTCTTCTCTCTTTCTAACTCACTATCTCTCTTATTTTGTAGGTGATCTATAGCACCGTCGTCTTCCTCTAGCACCACTATCGACAATCCTCGGAGCTCTCTATGTGACCCCCTCTTTGTAGCCGTAGGTATGATTTATTTTAAAAAAAATTATAGTATTATTTATTTATCATTTATAATATTTATAATAATACATATAATTTTTATAATAAATATTATAAATATTTATTATAAAAATTATAATTATCCATCGATCGTGGATCATATCGATAGATAAAAAAACTCCTACCGACTTGTTATGGATTGTGTCAGTGGATTCTGGGCTGGACCATGCCGTATTGGTGGTCGTGGACGGCCCTGAACCATGCCATGTCGGCAATCGTGGATGGCCCTGAGCTATGCCGACAGTCTTGGGCTGTGCTGTGTCGACGATCATGGACAGCTCTTAGGCCGTGCCGGTCGATAAGAAAATCTCCATCGATATATTCTGAGCTATGTCGGCAGTCGTGAGCTATGCCAGCCGCTAAGAGAATCCTCACCCCCACCGACGGGTTCTGCGCCATGCTGGCAGTCTTGGCCCGTGATGTGCTAGTGGGTTATGATGCATCTCACCATGCATCTTGTGGGAGAAGTTACACTTGGAGGCCCAGTATTCTATCGATGGATGTATTCTACTAAGAGAAATATTCAAACTTTGAAATCTTATATAAAAAATATGAATCGCCTGGAGAGATCCATAGTAGAAGATTATTTAGTCAAGAGTATATAAATTTTTGTACCATGTACTTAAACAAGATCAAGATATGTCGTAATCGGCTAATGAAGAATCAAGATGATCAGTATGAGCCAATTAAGCCTATATTTGAGTCCATTCTATAGCCAAATGGATTTTTCACTTCATACCGCCTCACTGATTTAAGCATTGAGGAAAGGGATAAGATGCACCACTACATGCTTTTCAACTATGATGTCATTGAGCTGTACATAAGGTAAGTCACTCAGCTTTATTTATTTCATAATAATTAGAAAAAAATATCCACTTACAGCTTAAGTTGTTCTTTATGCATGCAGCAAATATAAGAAGGTCATAAGAGTAAAATACGATGCTCTAAGTATGTGAGAGAAAGAGAAAATGCACAGTAAAAAATTTTCTAAATGATTCAAAGATCATGTAAGCGATTATATATTCTTGTCTTGTGTAACTTATTTAAACATATTTACTAATTAGGTATCATCTTCTTAATTAGGTGTGGAGATTATCACTCGGTAATGTGAGTCCTGAAGTACGTGCTCTTTCAATGGATCATAATCATACCGTATGTGAGTATAAATAGCTCATCATTAACGGCTATAAGTTTAATATTTATAGCAAGTTCGTAAATATGATAACACAAAATAGTGGCATGATGTTGAGCGCCACCACTAAGTGTTATGCTAGCTCAAGAAATTCACAGCCTCGTATAGAGGATTTGAACTATTATGGGATAGTGGAGAAGATAGTCATCTTAGACTATTATTTTAAAGGAAGGATTGCATTAATGAAGTGAGATTGGTTTGACATCTTATCATAGTTAGGGATGAATACTAATGAGTGTGATTTTACTCTCGTCAACATGCAATGCCATCTCTGCACTGAAGAACCGTATATACTTGCCTCCCAAGCTAGTCAAGTCTTCTATATTAGTGATCCCTTGGAGCCTCAATGGGGTGTTGTTGTGAGGATGGTGCCTAGACATATCTTTGATGATACCGAGGTTGATGATGATGTTGGACCATGCATGCAAAGTGCTCCTCTAGGATAAAACTTATCTGATACTATCGAGGTCCCAGATATATTTGTCAGGAGCGATGGTGATGTCCATATTATAGATGCCAATAGATGATGACTTCAACATTTTGGTATAAATATCAGAGCTATTTATTGATGCTCTACTAATATTATTGTTCAACATATTATATTGGTTAATGTTTATTAATGTTGCAGGTCACGATGGCATCGAAATGTCATCTAGCTTTCACCCCCATCCCTCGATGGGTTAAACGAAGCTATGCATCTGAGTCATAGTCGGAGCATACTCCATCCACATCCACATCGACTGCCCGGACCATCAGCATCTACTCCATCAACATCTACTCCACCGACGTCTGAGCCTCCACTATCAGCCACATCTCTAACACATGCTCCATCCATCGATGCGACTCCACTAGCATCCATGTCACATGATCCCATGGCCAGTGAGTGTATATTTTTATTATATTATTTATTTATTTATTTATATAGTATTTGTATACTTATATATTTGTATAACATATTTTCATTATAGGTGCATCATCCAGTAGGACATTTCATGATCCCACACGCATGTCGCATGTGTGGAACCGCCAGCATCAGATGATAGTGCACTATGATGCGAGGGGAGGCCAGTAGGGGAGACTATATGGAAGATACATTGCTTTTTTGGAGTGCTTGTGAGGCAGTCCGATATTATTCCAATAGTGCCCATAGACTAGCAATTGATAGATGCTGTTGTTAGGGATCGAATGTGGGAGGAGATATGGATAAGTATATCTTAATTATATTTATGCATTTTATATATTTATACTATATTTGATTAGAATAATTTTGTAATTGATTTTTGATAACTTTGTACAGAGGAGGTATAACTTTTCAGATCATGAGAGGACTCAAGATGCCCGACTGAAGAAGATTGAAAAGTTATACAGGGCTACAAGATCAAGCTCCATAGAGAATGGCTCGAGCATCGATGAGACACTCTGAAGGAGGTTGTTCCTTGGATATAGGACTGTCCCCCGAGTCAGTGGGAGGGGATGGTTAGATATTGGAGGAGCCAGGAGTTTGATGTTTAATTTCTAATTTTTAAATTTTTTAATATACTTAAATTATATTTAAATATTTTTTTTAAATATTTATTATTTATTTGAATACTTGTTAGGCTATCTTCCATCAAAATTAGGAGAATTGGGCAGCCCAAGAGTATACTCACACTTTCGGCCATGAGTCTATAGTCAGTTGTGTGCATAGAGAGATAATGAATACTGAATCTTACTAGATAAATTAAATTAATATTTTTTTATATTTTTAATAAATTGATCTATTATTATAGCTAATGAGAGATGGGATGATGTCCATCCATAGTGAGATCTTTCGATCCAATCGTACGGACAAGAAGGGAAGGCCAATGAATGCAGCGATCGGGAGAATTTTTGTAAGTAATAAATATATTAGTATGATTAGTATTATAGCATTCCTTATAATATTTTATTTAAATTTATAATTACATGAGCAGTTAGTTGCGCTAGCGAGCGAGGGCCCGAATACCTCTGGCCCCTATGACCATCTATCTCAGGTCTTGGGGTCTGAGCACTCTAGGAGGATCTGATGTAGGTCCGAACATACGCCAATGAGCTACTGATCTGAGGTGAGCATCTCTTCACATGCTTTCAATATCGTTAGTCAGCTTGAGGAGGCATTGGTGCAGATAGCTCGGGCTTCTATACGGGTAGATCAGGCTATGGCACGGGCTGCTCACGTTGAGCAGTGCATATCTCATCTGGAGGGCATCCTGAGCGCCATGGTGATGAGGCTCACTATGCATTTTGGAGCTGACTTCGTGGGCCTTGAGGACATATTGGCCGATATTCTAGCTCCAACTCCAGCTCCTCCAGTTCATGCTCCATCTCCCAATGATGACGACGATATAGATTTAGAAAATTTTTGATGTATATTTTTTAAAAATATTATAATAAATTTCATTCAGCAATAAAATTTGAGGATTTCATAAATATTCTTATTTTTATAATATTTTCTTATGTTGTTAAACTACATTTATCAGGTAAAAAGATATAAAAATTAAAAAAAAATTATATTTTTTTTATTATTTAAAAGCTATGACAGCGGTTGAAAAGTCGCTGCCATAGGCATGCCAATTGCTGTCTTAGGTTACATGCCAACCGCTGCATTAGACCTATGGTAGTGATTTTTTAATCGCTGCTATAATCTATGGCAGCGATTTACAAACCGCTGCCATAGATCGACCTATAGCAGCGATTTTATAACTACCACGATAGATTATATGGCAGCGATTATAAAATCGCTGCTATAGGTATCTATGGCAGCGGTTATAAAATCATTGCTATAGATCAATTTATGACAGTGATTCAAAAAATCGCTGCCATAAGCTCTCTATGGCAGCAGTTCGAATAACCGCTTTAATAATCACTACCATAGACCTATGACGACGACTGTAGTAGCAGCAGTTAGCTAACCATTGCCATAACCTATGGCAACAATTTTTTAGGCTATGGCTGTGGTTACCAACCATTGTCGTAGCCCTGTTATGTAGTAGTGAATTGATCAATCATAAGTCAAGAGTAATGCTAGGACACTAGGATGTAATTGATGATAAAATCTAGCAATACATAGTATATTAATTAATTCAAAATTTAATTCAAAATATATAACACTATCAAAATAAGTTGTATATAAATTCAGTATTTTCAAAATTTATAATTCATTTATAAATCAAGTTCTTTCAAAATATTAAGTTCATCTTTATAGCCATGAACCATGACCATATTTATACTCTATGGCTAGGCCAGAATATGATCTCAATCAAAGTGCCACCGCATCATCCCCAAAGTCAGAATATCCAAGTGCTAACATACAACTCCCATTAACAGGATACTAAAATACCAAAGCTTAACCTCCACTAGTAGGGTATCAAAGTACAAACAGACAATATCTACCAATGAAGTATCAAAATACTAGCACATAATCTCTACTTGTAGGGTATCAAAGTACCAACATATAACCCTCATTAGTAGGGTATCAAAATATTAGTGCATAACCCCTACTGGCAGGGTATTGAATGCTAACATATAACTTTCACTAACAAGATATTGAAACGTAGTCTAGGTGGGAGTCAAAAATCCATCTCAAATTAAAGCTCCTTTCACAAAAAAGCAATTTCATGTTCCAAATGAAAAAATATGCAAAACCATCTAGAATCGAAATCAATTGATCATAATCTATAATAGAATAAATACCTTCGATAATGCACCAAATAATATTCTAAAATAAGATTAATCAATAAATAAATATCATGCTCCATAATCATAAATTATAAATAATAAAACTCAAAATTTACTGATATAAGTACTATGTAATTTGTCGATAGATCTACAAAAAATGTTATATTACTTATCTTGCGAACCAAACCAACTGACAAATTTAATTAGTTCCAAAAATCCTTCTCAAAATCTAATATTCAAAATTATATTTTTATCATATTTTGACCATGATTATTTTCAGAATACTAATGCTAAGTCCTAACACCCTCATGGCGCTAGCTTATTTATAGCACCCGACATCCTGATCAATCTAATCAAGAGCATTCAATTGATCAATCACAAATCAAGAGTAATATCAGGATACTATGATGCAATTGATAGCGAAATCTAGCTATGCTTGGTCTGGCCAAGATAAGGGCCGACACGTTATTTGGCAGCCATGGGTTAAGATCCCTGAAGTCCATCAAGGTCATTAAAAGAGGACCTTTACTTGATCAAATAACCTTAAAGAGATAGTGGAGAGAGAAACTAGAGAGAAAGTAAGGAAGAGAGAGAAGAGAGAATCTCTCTTTCCTTCTCTTTTTCTCTCTTTTTTTCTTCTTCTTTTCTTTCTTTCTTTTCTTTCTTTGCTTTTCTTTTTCTCTTCTTCCTTTAGCTCTTTGGTGGAAAAGGGGATTCACTAATCCCCCTTTTCCCCAAATTAAGCATGAAAGTTTCTGGCCAACGGTGGCTATGGTTGATAATGTGTGCCACAGTAGCGCAGCTAAGGTTCCCCATTAGTGATAGATGGTGATGAATGATGCTAGAAAAATCAAAGAAAAAATAAAAACTAGGAAAAAACTAAAGGTTCCATTTTCAAAGAAAATCCAGTGATAGCTAATCAGAATTTGAGTTTTAGGGACTCAAAAGAGCAGGGTGGAAGTTTATCTAAAAGACTGAGGAATCCTTACCTCATTTCTAGTGGTATTGGGCTATGATTCCAACAAGACGATGAAGGATGTTTGGAAGAAAAGAAGAATAAGAGATGGAGAATAATGAGCTATCTTAATTCTCAAGATTTCAAAGTTCTATTTCTAATCACTCTACCAAATATATTCCTATGCTATCTTAATTCTCTCAAGATTTGTAAAAATACTAAGATATGGAATAATGAGTTAGAAAAATCAGTAAATAATAAATACTTTAGCTAGATAAATTAAATAATAATAATATACAAAAAATAAGCTTGTAGAGGATATTATTCAAAATCCAATTCAAAATATATAATACTATGAAAATAAGATGCACAAAAATTTAGTCTTTTCAAAATTCATAATTCATTTATAAATTATTTTTTGAAAAATATCAAGTTCATCTTGATAGCTGTGAACCATGACAACATTTATACCCAATGGTTGAGCTTGAATAAAAGCTCAATTAAAGTGCTACTACATAACCTCCAATGGTAAGGTATCAAGTGATAATATGCAACCCCCACTAGTAGGATATCGAAATATTAGTACATAACCTCTATTGATAGGGTATCAAAGTATTAGCACACAATCCTTATTAGCAAGATATCAAAATACCAGCACATGAATCCTACTAGCAGCGAATCGAAGTGCCAACATACAATCCTCACTAGCAGAGTATCAAAATACTAATGTATAACTTCCACTGGTAGGGTATAAAACTGTCAGCAAATAACCTCCACTGGTAGGATATCAAAATAGTATGGTTATAATTCAAAAATCCATCTCGATGCGGAGCACTTTTTCCTTAAAATTGGTTTAATATTCTAAATTCAAAAATATGCAAAATCATCCAAAATTAAAATCAAATGATCATAATGAAGGAAAATTCTGATTTTTCGGTCCAGGTTCGTTCAGATCAGATCAGATCAAGAGATATATTTCAAAAATTTTTCTCTTTGATCTGTATCAGATCTGAGATATTTTAGATTTGATTCTTATTATTTTAATAAATAAAATAAAATAAGAATAAATTAAATCAAATTTAATTTACCTGATTTGGGTAATCCAATTATCCGTTGATGATCTTGTATGCAGCGGAAGGTTCTGTATCTAGCCACGCAAGTGCCTGGCCTCTACCGGATCCACTCAGGCTTGATCTAGAGATCCTCTTCTTCTCTATCACGTCTCCAAAAATTAGATCTGGATCTGATCTGGAGGATCTTCAAAACTCCTTTTGAAGATCAGCAATCGTCCTTTGCAGCAGCGCAGCCTTCTAGCTTTCAGTCACCTTTCTTTGATCTGGATCGCACCAACCAAAAATCCAAAACTCTTTTGGACATGGAGAGGAGAGGGAGAAGATGGTTTGGCATGGAGGAAGAGGGGAGAGGCAGCCTTGGGGCATGGGGAATTATGATTCAATCATATTTGAGTTGGGCGCAGGGTCTTATTTATAGACTGACTGTGATCCAACTCCTCTTCTTCCCAACCAATCACAACCCTTTGTGAAATCAGATCTAAATCTGATTGGTGGGAATAGAGTCCCCTGGATTCCTCCTTAGAGGGTGCCTAAGACCAGTCAAAGTTGGTTCTTAGAAGAACTCTAATTGGAATCCAAAAAGGAGATGGAGTCCTTGTCCAACAAGGACTCCTAGGCGCCTCCAACTTGGGCACACGCCAAGGGTGGCGTGCGCCCTCTTTCCTTGCCAGGTTCTGGCAGGGGGACAGGCCCCCACCAGCTCTCCAATAGGTGCATGACATGTGGTCAAAAGTCAAAGTGTCAATGGTCAACATTTGACCAGTCAAAGGTAGACTTTTGACCAAAGTCAAAGAACAAGAAATGGCAGGTGACCAAAAATGGCAGGTAATGTCTTACAAAATAAGACAACCTTTTCTGACTTGGACAACCTCCAGTCAGACCATATGAAGGCCTCTGATTGAGCACAAACTCCTTTGGCTCAGACAGGACAACTTATTTATGATAGTAAAAGAAGAACGTTAGGTTCAATCGAGTGCTAGCACGATTTCCTTGAACCTAATTGAATCTCATTCAGATCAATTGAACTGGATCAGTTCAATTGATGATCACCAGATTCAAACCCTTGTTTGTGTGACCCAGTTAGGTTCAGTTCTGTATGGTAATGGGATATGTCATGATCTCTATCATCGACATCATCGAAACTCCTTTCGATGGATCAGAACTCTTCTGATTCGAACAGCTAGAATGATCGATCATCTAAATCATTCTAATTGCTCCCAAAATCCACCAGTGACACCTAGCAGTATATGGTGGCAACCCATCAGAGCTGAATGCGAACCTCTTGGTGCAGCTACCTGTGTGATTAAGTTCTTCTATCTTGAGCCCCGATCAGATTAGGGTTAAGGTGAACTCGTCAAACCCTAGTCTCTGTCATATGATGTAATCATTCGATTCGAGTCCGAATGTGAAAATCTAAATAGAAACTCTTTCTATTATTTCACTCTGCCATGGCCATGGGCTTCTGGACTTGATTCTCATGATCATCATAGGGCTGCTCCTCTACCACCGAGGTAGATAGATTCCATCTTGATGCAATCCAGTTCCTACAATGAACATGCTATAGCCAACATACACCTCAGGGTTCCATATGGCTAGGAGATCCGAGTAATGGTGTAGTCAAACTATAACACCCTCAAGGTGAACTGCCGATGCACCTCAGGTCAAAGAACCAGACACACTACTGCAGCATCGAGTCAGTCATTGACGAGAAGGTAGACTCCCTAATGACTACTCGAGGTGGTCACGCTCAGTGCCCTCGTTCTCTAACGAGTACCTGTACTCTCGCTCCGGTGTCTCCACACCGTAGACTCAAGACTCATCTACTAAAGAGAAGCGATTGTACACCAACCTTCCGGATCAATCACCATCCTCGTGATGATCCTATGGTCGGAAGCATTTTATGAGTTAATAATGATTATTCATGTCTTAAATTTTCAACTCTTGAAAATATGAATTATCATTACCATTAACTCAAAGGATGTATCACAGACACTAAATACACATATGTGATAGAAAATAACCCATTTTATTGATATTAGTCAAAATTATAATTTTGCCCCTAGAAGTGTATTACAAGTGTCAGCCAATTCTGGCTTCTAGGGCACATATATCTAACAATCTCCCACTTGTCCTAAAGCCAATTGGCTACAAGTCTAAGTCCCATCTTCTCAAGGTGGGCTTCGATCTTCTGCTGGCCCAACGGCTTTGTAAGTGGGTCTGCCACATTATCTGTGGAGTTGACTCTCTTGACCTCGACGTAACCCTTCTCGAGGTAATCGCGGATGAGGTGGTATCGCCGCTCAATGTGCTTGGATTTCTGGTGAGACCTCGGCTCCTTAGCAAGGGCTATGGCGCCATTGTTGTCGCAGTATAGAGGAATGGCATCTGATGGCATTACTCCAATTTCTGCAGCAAACTTCTTGTACCAGAATGCTTCCTTCGCAGCCTCTGATGCAGCGATATATTCTGCTTCCATGGTGGAATCTGCTATCACAGTTTGCTTGGAACTCTTCCAGCTGACAGCACCACCATTGCACACAAACAGACTCCAGATGTCGACTTTCGATCATCTATATCGGACATGAAATCCGAGTCTGTGTATCCCTGGACTTGGAGTTCTCCATTACCAAAGACCAACATCATATCCTTAGTTCTTCTCAAGTACTTAAGGATACATTTCACAGAAGTCCAGTGTTCTTCACCTGGATTTGACTGATATCTGCTTGTGACACTCACAGCATGGGCTATATCAGGTCGTGTACATAGCATGGCATACATGAGGCTCCCTATTGCAGAAGCATAAGGGATCTTGCTCATGCGTTCTATTTCCTCAGGTGTGCTAGGGCACATCTTCTTGGAAAGATGAATACCATGTCTGAAGGGTATTAATCCCCTCTTAGAGTTTTCCATACTAAACCTCTTTAGTACTTTCCTCTATGTACATCTTCTGTGAAAGTCTAGCATCCTATTCGGTCTATCCCTATAGACCTTAATTCCTAGAATAAAGGATGCTTCACCTAGGTCTTTCATGGAGAATTCCTTGGACAACCATAATTTGACTGTTGTCAACATGGGAATATCATTCCCAATAAGGAGGATGTCATCCACGTACAATACGAGGAAGACAACAGCGCTCCCACTGACCTTTTTGAAAACACATGGTTTCTCTTCATTTTTGATGAAACCAAACTTTTTGATCACATCATTGAAACGAGTGTTCCAGCTCCGAGATGCTTGCTTAAGTCCATATATGGACCTTTGCAGCTTGCAAACCTTGTGATCAGTATCACTGGATGTGAAACCTAGCGGCTGTTCCATATAGATATCTTCCTCAAGATATCCATTTAAGAATGCCGTTTTCACGTCCATTTGCCATATTTCATAATCGAAATAGGCTGCAACAGGCAAGCAATGTGCGGATGGATTTTAGCATAGCCACTGGGGAAAAGGTATCCTGATAGTCAATGCCTTCGCGTTGACTATAACCTTTTGCCACTAGTCTAGCCTTGAATGTCTCCACATTCCCATCTGCACCAATCTTTCTCTTGAAGATCCATTTACACCCAATAGGTACTATACCTTCTGGTGGATCTACCAAGGTCCAGACTTGGTTTGAGTGCATCGAGTCAATTTCTGACTGCATTGCCTCTAGCCATTTCTCGGAGTCGATATCTGATATCGCCTCGTTGTAGGTTTTGGGATCATCACCATGAGCACCATTACCTATGAGGAACATTTTCTCTACTCCTCTGAAATAATACCTAAGTATCTTTCAGGGGGATGGGAAAACTCTTTCCGATCTACGAGGTGGAGGAGGTAGTGTTCTTATTGGCTCAACCTGATTTGGTTCCAATTGGTCCTTAGCTCGTTGTACTTGTGAGACTTTCTCATCAAGCTTGAATCTGCTTTCCAATGCCGCTATCTTGAATAAACTATTTTTCAAGAAAGATGGCATGTCGACTCACAATCACATTGTGGTCTTCTGGAATGTAGAAATAGTATCCTAATGACTCTTTAGGATATCCTATGAATCGAGCTCTAAAGGACCTAAACTCTAACTTGTCCGCTTGTTGTCTTTTGACATGAGCCGGACAACCCCAAATTCTGAGATGACTCAGACTTGGTTTCTTACCATGCCATATCTCATACGGTGTGGTAGGAACGGTTTTAGAGGGAACCCTATTCAGTAGATAAATTGAAGTTAACAATGAGTGTCCCCAAAGAAAATCAGGGAGGTCTGTGAAGCTCATCATGGATCGAACCATATCCAATAGAGTCCGATTTCTCCATTCTGAAACCCCGTTGAGTTGAGGTGTTCCTGGTGGAGTCCATTGAGAGACTATGCCATTTTCCTTGAGATAGTCTAGGAATTCCGGCTAAGGTATTCACCTCCTCGATCTGATCGAAGAACCTTAATGGGTTTTTCCAGTTTGTTTTTCTACTTCATGTCTGAATTCTTTGAACTTTTCAAAAGCTTCAGACTTGTGTCTCATAAGATACACATACCCATACCTAGACAGATCATCGGTAAAGGTAATGAAGTAGACAAAATTGCCTCTAGCCGGCACATCAAATGGGCCGCACACATCAGTATGTACTAGGGCAAGGAGATCTGTGGCCCTCTCCCCATGTCCAACAAAAGGGAGTTTAGTCATTTTGCCTTGAAGACAAGATTCACAAGTTGGATATGACTCGGAAAGTCAATGGACTCAATAGCCCATTTTTCTCCAATTTGTTGATCCTATCTTCTGCTATATGACCTAATCTCAGGTGCCATAGATATCTGTCGTTTGGACTATCCCTAGGTCGTTTGGCATTCACGTTTTGCTCGATAGTTAGAATAGGTACATCAATATGTAGCTGATAAAGACCATTAATAAGGAAACCATTTGCAATTTTATTTCTTTCATAAAGAATGTTACAATGGTCCTTAAAGAAGGTAATCACATAGCCTTCTTGTGCTAAGCATGAAACAGAAATCAAATTCCTGCTAGCTGCAGGCACATAATAACAGTCTTTCAAAACTAAGTCTAAACCAGATGGTAATCGAAGAGGGTATGTTCCCACGGCTACTGCAGCAACTCTTGCTCCATTACCGATGCGTAGGATCATGTCTCCATCCCTCAGCCTCCTGCTATCCTCAAGACCCTGCATGGAAGTGCACAGATGAGCACTAGAACCAGAGTCAAGCACCCAACTGGATGCAGAAGAAATCCGTAAGGTTAGACTCAATAACGAGCATACCTCCAGAAGGACCTTCCTTCTTGTTCTTCAGGGTGGCCAGGTAAGTAGGGCAGTTCCGCTTCCAATGGCCGTCGCTGTTGCAATGGAAACACTTTCCTTTGCCATCGACTTTCATTCTTCGGCTCTGCCTTCTTCTTCTTTGATCCTTCCACCTTTTGCTTTTTCACAGACTTCTTTTTCTTTCCATAAGACTTTCTTTTGGAAGAAGTCCGTTCCATAGCAAGAACTGAGCCTTTAGAACCTTTCATAGAAAGCTCAGCGGTAACCAGCATATTCATTAATTCGGCCAAGGAATTTTGAAGTTTATGCATGTGGTAATTCATGATGAATTGCCCATATGCATCAGTCAAGGATTGCAGAATAATATCGTTCTGCAGGTCCAAGTCTAACTTCACACCGAGCTTCTCAAGCTCTTCCATGTCCTTGATCATTGTCAGACAGTGATCTTGGACTGACTGCCCATCACGCATCTTAGCCTTAAAAAGTCATTTCGTGACTTGATATTTGGCTGCGCGACTCTGTTCACCAAACATCTCCTGCAGGTGAGCCAACATTTGGCGAGCAGTCCCGATATCTTCATGTTGGCGCTGGAGCTCATCAGACATCGAGCCCAACATGTAATATCTGGCCTTATTATCTTCGTCTATCCATTTTTCCAGAGACGCTCTCTGTTCAGTGGATGGACGGGCTGGTAAGGTGGGAGGGTCCTGGTCCAATAACATGGGTTAACTTCTCGAAACCCAAAATAATTTTGTAGTTCCTGAGCCAATCTTTATAATTGGGTCCAGTCAGTCTATGTGTGTCCAGGATACGTGCCAATGGGTTGGACGCAGACATTTTTCCTGTAGAGAGTCAAAGATTCTAGTTAGATACTGTAATTTTGACTTGACCAATTTATTTAGGGAAATTTTATTTTTAAACAAATTAGCTCCCACTATTTTCTCGGATCCCTACACTCCCTCTGTAGAGATGCAAAAATCTCCATGATTAATGATTTCTAGTGGGTGGTGCGGTCTCACCAACTGACTCATCACCTCACCTAACAGTTATTGGTGATGGGTTAGCCAATGAGTGAACAACTCTTGTTCAATGATTCTCTAATCATGGTGCACCCAAACTTGGTCTCTAATTCATGAATCTCACCGTATCCGAAATATTGATCCACTCCTTAGTTAAGTCAGACCCACCATTTGCATAGACTGGGTTCCTAATTGAGTCTCTCACCGTATCCGAAATATTGAGCCCAACTCATCCTCCAGCCCATAGCATCCAATGCCTAATAGACATGGTTGCATCTTTCCGGTGCAACTGAGCCACTGTATCCAGCCGAGAACAATCAACCCCGGAAAGGGCCCGCACATCTACAATGGTGGAAGACCTCAGACTTAATCTTTTCTTAGGGAGAATTGATTCAGGTCTCATTAAACTAGACTTGGCATTAGTCATAACAATTATGACTAACCTAGTGGCATGGGTTAGCTCGGATTATTGACCACCTCAGATCAGAACTGTGTCAACAGATATGGCCAGGTAAGTGAGACCGGTGGAAGGAATATGCCATTAACTCGTACAAGAATGCATTCAGGTCGAGTAGCTTCCAATTAAAAATCCAGTCGGTCGTATGTGCCAAACTTACCTTAGACACCAAATTGTTGAGTCAGAACCAATTGGGTTAGCCTACAATCCAGACTCTAACCTCTGAGCCTAATTAGGTCTTGCTTGATCGTGACTCGATCTTGACCCAGACTTAATCCTATTAGGCTGGTCAATTTAAGCATTGTTGATCCCATCTAACCAACTCTTGATTCGGTTTGATCAACCGCTTAGACCTAATTGAGCTACCCAAGCCCGAACCCAGTATTATGAATATGTCTTAGATCTGAAATTCTCAATTTTAGACCTAATTAATATTCCATAATCTTAATTTTTAATTAAGTAGGGTTCATAAACAAAATATGCACAATAAATCCTAGGGTTTCAGGATCTAGGGTTTTGCAGAAAGTAAGTTTTGGGTTTCTGATTAAGGACGAACACGCAGCACCCCTACACATCATAAGAACACCCCATCGAATGGAAAGAGAGGGCCTTTAAACCCTTCTTCGTTCTTATGACCGGACGGCCAAGAGGAACGCCTTAATCAGGAACATGCAATACTACAAAATAGTTTTAGATCTATATCATATATCTCATATACAAATTAGATCTAATCATGGCATATTTTGCATACATCTCATGTATCGAATCATGCATATTTTCAGATCTAAATTATCTCATAATAATCTAAAAAATTAGATTTAAATTGATCTAATCAAAATAAATTCTAATCTAGACAATTATGTAGAACTATTCTACAACTAGTCTAGACATGCATCAATCATATCTCATATGATATTTAAAATTAAATAATTTTTATTTGCTATTTTTTAGATGTTATTATAACACTTATAATATCAAAAAATAGTAAATAAATAGATCTAAAATATGATTTAATCAGATTAAATCAAAAACATGCAAGACTATTCTATAGAACTATTCTATTTTAGAACTAGTCATGCATATCTTTCTAATCTTAGATCCAAATCATTTAATTTTAATTTTTTCTGATTTCAGATCTGATCACATCTCATGTGACATCTAAAATCACTTTATTTTCTAATTAAAATAAATTTAAAATTAGATCTAAATAATTTTAGAACCTTGGCTCTGATACCAGTTGAAGGAAAATCCTGATTTCCGGATCCAGGTTCGTTCAGATCTGATCAGATCAAGAGATATATTTCAAAAATTTTTTCTTTGATCTAATCAGATCTTGATATGTTTTAGATCTAATTCTTATTATTTTAATAAATAAAATAAAATAAGATAAATTAAATCAAATTTAATTTACCTTGATTTGGGTAATCCTATTACCCTGTTGATGATCCTGTATGCAGCGGAAGGTTCTGGATCTAGCCACGCAAGCGCCTGGCCTCTACCGGTATCCACTCGGGCTTGGATCTAGGAGATCCTCTTCTTCTCTATCACATCTCCAAAAATTAGATCTGGATCTGATCTGGAGGATCTTCAAAACTCCTTTTGAAGATCAGCAGTCGTCCTTTTGCAGCAGCGCAGCCTTCTAGCTTTTGATCGCCTTTCTTTGATCTGGAATCGCACCAACCAAAAATCCAAAACTCCTTTTGGACGTGGAGAGGAGAGGGAGAAGAGTGGTTTGGCATGGAGGAAGGAGGGGAGAGGCAGCCTTGGGGCATGGGGAATTATGATTCAATCATTAATCTTGAGTTGGGCGCAGGGTCTTATTTATAGACTAAGCGTGATCCAACTCCTCTTCTTCCCAACCAATCACAACCCTTTGTGAAATCAGATCTAAATCTGATTGGTGGGAATAGAGTCCCCTGGATTCCTCCTTAGAGGGTGCCTAAGACCAGTCAAAGTTGGTTCTTAGGAGAACTCTAATTGGAATCCAAAAAGGAGATGGAGTCCTTGTCCAACAAGGACTCCTAGGCGCCTCCAACTTGGGCACACGCCAAGGGTGGCGTGCGCCCTCTTCCTTGCCAGGTTCTGGCAGGGGGACAGGCCCCCACCAGCTCTCCAATAGGTGCATGACATGTGGTCAAAAGTCAAAGTGTCAATGGTCAACATTTGACCAGTCAAAGGTAGACTTTTGACCAAAGTCAAAGAACAAGAAATGGCAGGTGACCAAAAATGGCAGGTAATGTCTTACAAAATAAGACAACCTTTTCTGACTTGGACAACCTCCAGTCAGACCATATGAAGGCCTCTGATTGAGCACAAACTCCTTTGGCTCAGTCAGGACAACTTATTTATGATAGTAAAAGAAGAACGTTAGGTTCAATCGAGTGCTAGCACGATTTTCCTTGAACCTAATTGAATCTCATTCAGATCAATTGAACTAGATCAGTTCAATTGATGATCACCAGATTCAAACCCTTGTTTGTGTGACCCAGTTAGGTTCAGTTCTGTATGGTAATGGGATATGTCATGATCTCTATCATCGACATCATCGAAACTCCTTTCGATGGATCAGAACTCTTCTGATTCGAACAGCTAGAATGATCGATCATCTAAATCATTCTAATTGCTCCCAAAATCCACCAGTGACACCTAGCAGTATATGGTGGCAACCCATCAGAGCTGAATGCGAACCTCTTGGTGCAGCTACCTGTGTGATTAAGTTCTTCTATCTTGAGCCCCGATCAGATTAGGGTTAAGGTGAACTCGTCAAACCCTAGTCTCTGTCATATGATGTAATCATTCGATTCGAGTCCAATGTGAAAATCTAAATAGAAACTCTTTCTATTATTTCACTCTGCCATGGCCATGGGCTTCTGGACTTGATTCTCATGATCATCATAGGGCTGCTCCTCTACCACCGAGGTAGATAGATTCCATCTTGATGCAATCCAGTTCCTACAATGAACATGCTATAGCCAACATACACCTCAGGGTTCCATATGGCTAGGAGACCGAGTAATGGTGTAGTCAAACTATAACACCCTCAAGGTGAACTGCCGATGCACCTCAGGTCAAAGAACCAGACACACTACTGCAGCATCGAGTCAGTCATTGACGAGAAGGTAGACTTCCTAATGACTACTCGAGGTGGTCACGCTCAGTGCCCTCGTTCTCTAACGAGTACCTGTACTCTCGCTCCGGTGTCTCCACACCGTAGACTCAAGACTCATCTACTAAAGAGAAGCGATTGTACACCAACCTTCCGGATCAATCACCATCCTCGTGATGATCCTATGGTCGGGAGCATTTTATGAGTTAATAATGATTATTCATGTCTTAAATTTTCAACTCTTGAAAATATGAATTATCATTACCATTAACTCAAAGGATGTATCACAGATACTAAATACACATATGTGATAGAAAATAATTCATTTTATATATATTAGTCAAAATTATAATTTTGCCCTCAGAATTGTATTACAAGTGTCAGCCAATTCTGGCTTCTAGGGCACATATATCTAACACATAAATAAGTTATATTATATACAGATATATTTAATGTAATTAAAATAATATCATACTTCATTTCAATTTAAAAATATGTTTAAATTCAATGATATAAATATATAATTTGCTGATGAATTTAGAAAAAATGTTACATTATTTACCTTACGAACCTAACCAACCAACATATTCAATTAGTTAATTCCAAAATCCTTCGTAGAGCTTGATATTCAAAATTATATTTTTATAAGATTCTCGCCATGATTATTAGATTCTTGCCTGGTATAATTGGACCAGTCCATTAGAAAATGGCCTAGGTCCCCAACACAAAAAAAAAAGAAATGATGAAGACTCCTACTACGAGTCTTCTTTCACACAAATTCATTGGAGAGAAAACTGATTTTGGGAAGGATTCGGCCTTCCGTCCACTCTATAAGCCGTCCCCTTAGCTCCAAAGGATTCCACGATGAGCATCGGTCTTCCTCCTTTTCTTTCTCCCTATTTTCTTTCATGGAAGCTACGGCATACCCTCGTCGTGCCTGCCTAAAATCCCCATCGAAGATATCACCAGAGCCCAAGGTAAGCCCAACTCCTCTTCCTCTCTTTCTTCCCTTTCATCCCATGTTATTGTCCATGGTTGCTGGCTATCGAATTCATCAAAAAATCCACCAAAAGAAGGCACCCTATTTTCCCCCTATTTGACCTATCCTTATTTCCTTTTTTTTCCAGCCACCAACGCCGCAACCCTTGGTGCCGCACCCTTGAGTCATGTCACCCCACCTACCTATTACCTTTTCTGATAGTTTTGGCGGCTGATGATCAGCCATTGATCAGAAAAATATGAAAATGGATGGATCCTCTATTTTCTAAACTTCTTTCACTTCAAGCCTACTGATGAAGAGCTACCGGTCTACCTCTCTTGTCGTGTTAATAATCTGCCTTCTCCCGGGGGATTCGTCTTAGAAGGCAACCTCAAATATTTTCGGATTGACCAACCCCCAGGTAATCCACTCAAAGCTCGCATTCACCCTCATTCATTTGATTCACACTCACCTAATCCTTATCTGATGTGGATTTCATAGATATTAGGAGAGATGGTTGTTTGGGGAGATCATATTGGTACATAGATTGCTCCTACAAACACGGGCCAGGCCAAATTACTCGAGATCTGCATACCAATGACCGGAAGGGCTATTGGTACATAGAGTAGACCATTTATTCCAATATTTCTATTCTCTTTATATTTTCTCTTTCATTTATTTATTTGTTTTTCAAAATCAGTCCATCTCTATTTCCGTCGCACATGAGGTAGCGAGATACATATCATCTGAATTGAGTTAAAGAAGCTAAACCGCTCATGCTAATTATTAGTTCTAACATTTTTTTTTATTTTTTGGGGTGGAGTCCTGATATCTTTTAAATTTTCATCTTCTTTTGAGCATAGAAAGCTATTTGTGTGTTGCCTAATACAAAAGAAGATCAAGGCTGCAAAGATTCAATATGGACCTATTTGAGCTTTATTAGGTGACAACGTACCTAGAGATCGTTCTCCACTATGTTCCTCTGCCTCCGTCTTCCACCACACGTGAACCGAACATTGTTTACCTTCCCTTCTAATTTTCTTTCTTTTCCTTCTTTCTTTATTGTTGTTGTTGTTCTAAGAAGATGGACATATCCATGAAGCTTAAAGACTCTGTACTTTGTTCCTCTTAAGGTGATGATGGATGATGTTTAGCTTTAGCTAAAGACTAGTAGCTGGGCAGCATGGCACCTGTTGGTGCGGAAATCCGTCATCGCCGGAGGCCGCCGGAACCGAGGCCGCTGAGGTCGCCGCCGGGGACCTGCAAAACGAAGTCCCATCCGGAACCGATGGGGTGGTGGCTCTGGCAGGACCCTCCGACGGTCAAGTTAGTTTCCGGCCAACAGTAATGGAGTGCTCGGAATGGGTTCCGGGGCTTAGAGATGTGGAGGAGAGCTTAGAGAGTCGAGAGTTCAGAGAGCTTAGCCTTAGTATGTCGGGAGGGGTCCTTTTATAGCGGAGCTTAGTTGATGGTGACGGCTGTGCCGTCTGGCAGAGAGTCGTCGGGCAGCATGGAGTTCGGTACGGAGAGGAAGGCGTCGTCCGGTGGATCGTGGGAGCCATACTGGCGAATCGTGGGCCGCATGGAGTCCGGTACGGAGAGGACGGCGTCGTCCGGTGGATCGTGGGAGCCATACTGGCACGTCGTGGGCCGCATGGAGTCCGGTACGGAGAGGAAGGCGTCGTCCGGTGGATCGTGGGAGCCATACTGGCGAGTCGTGGGCCGCATGGAGTCCGGTACGGAGAGGAAGGCGTCGTCCGGTCTTGCTGCAGGCGACAGTACGGAGAGGAAGGCGTCGTCCGGAGGAGTTCGGACTTGTAACAGAGTTCGGCCGAAGGGGAAACCAGGGAGGAGCTCGGCTGGCTGAAGGGTCGGCCATCCGTAGAGTTCGGCCGAGGGACGATTGCTGAGGAGTTCGCCCGCCTGGAGTCGGTCCGAAGGGGTTCGGCCGCTTGGGCTCGCTTGGGGTCGGTCCGAAAGGAAAACCCGGGAGGAGTTCGGGTGACCGAACGGGCGTCTGGGAGGAGTCCGTCTCCCGAAGAAGTCCTGCCGCTTGGAGTCCAAGGAGCTCGGCCGTCAGGAAGTTCGGCTGGCGGTGGGAGTTCGGCCCGGAGCCTGGCGCTGGGGAGTTCGGCAGCTAGGTAGTTCGGCCCGGACCTTGGCGCAGGGGAGTAGGTCGGCAGTTCGGCCCGGACCTTGGCGCAGGGGAGTTCGGCCTCTAGGCAGTTCGGCCCGGACCTTGGTGCAGGGGAGTTCGGCCTCTAGGCAGTTCGGCCCGGACCTTGGTGCAGGGGAGTTCGGCCTCTAGGCAGTTCGGCCCGGACCTTGGTGCAGGGGAGTTCGGCCTCTAGGCAGTTCGGCCCGGACCTTGGTGCAGGGGAGTTCGGCCTCTAAGCAGTTCGGCCGGCTTAGGCCTGGCGCTGGCGCTCTTCAGCGCTGAAGCTCTTCAGGCTACTGGTTACATTGGGCTGAGCGTCGGGCCGGGCTTCGGCAGGAGCGGGATTTATCCCCAACAGTAGCCCCCCCACTCCCGAGTTCAAAAATTGAAGGAAGGGAGTACCAAAACAGGCGACTGCCGAAGTCTTCTTCCAGGCTCCGCATTTGTTGCAGCTGAAGCTCGGGGGAGGTCTCATCTCCAGCCAATATTGACGCTGAAGTTGAAGCTGAGGCTTGGGGGAGACCTCATCCCCAGTCGATGTTTGGAGTTGAAGTGGGACTCGTTTCCAGCCAAAATTGGTGAAGCCGATGTTGAGGCCGGAGTCAATGTCGCCCCCCGTGGTCAGGGTCGGAGTTGACATTGCCTTCATCAACCGAAGTCGATTCGGGGGAGACCTCCTCTTTTGCAGTCAAGGTTATGATCGCTTGGGGGAGATCCCGTCTCCCGCTGATGCTGACACCGAAGTTGAAGCTGAGGTCCGAAGGGGACCTCGTCTTCTGCAGTGAAGCTTGCCGTAGACTCTGGGGCTCGGCCTTGGACCTTGCTCACGTTAGGACGAGGTTCTCCTCTTGTTCCTAACGGGCTGTGGGGGCACATCCGGACCGTCGTCCGAGCTTCTCCCCCCATCCCGTCCTTCGTGAACGGGGTCTTCGACTTTGCTCTCGTTAGGACGAGGTTCTCCTCCTGTTCCCAACGGGCTGTGGGGGCACATGGGGACCGTCGTCCTCGCCTCTCCCCCCATCCCGTCCTTGGTGGATGGGGCCTTCGACTTTGCTCACGCTAGGACGAGGTTCTCCTCCTGTTCCTAACGGGCTGTGGGGGCACATGAGGACCGTCGTCCTCGCCTCTCCCCCCATCCCGTCCTTTGTGGACGGGGCCTTCGACTTTGCTCACGCTAGGACGAGGTTCTCCTCCTGTTCCTAGCCGGCTGTGGGGGCACATGAGGACCGTCGTCCTCGCTTCTCCCCCCATCCCGTCCTTTGTGGACGGGGCCTTCGACTTTGCTCACGCTAGGACGAGGTTCTCCTCCTGTTCCTAGCCGGCTGTGGGGGCACATGAGGACCGTCGTCCTCGAGCTTCTCCCCCCATCCCGTCCTTCGCGAACGGGGCCTTCGACTTTGCTCGTGCTAGGACGAGGTTCTCCTCCTGTTCCTAGCGGGACATTTCCGCTCGCTTTTTTCCCAGCGACCCTGAAACGATAGTGTCGAGCAATAAGGTTTTATTGAGGGAAACTACTGGTAGTACATTCTCAGGTTTTCTGAGTTCCAAGGTCGGGGAAGCGCTAGTCCTCCGAGCTCCTTTAGGCGATAGGTTCCAGGTCGGATGACCTCTACCACTTCGTACGGACCTTCCCAATTTGGGACGAGCTTCCCTTGACTCTGGGGCTGAGAGACGGCTGCTCGTCGGAGCACCAAGTCCCCAACTCTGAACGCCTTGCTTTTGACTCTGGAATTGTAATACCGAGCCACCTTCCGTTGGTAGGTGGCCATCCGGATGCGGGCTGCCTCCCTCTTTTCTTCTAGAAGGTCGAGGTTGGCTCTGAGGTCCTGGGGGTTGAGTTGCTCGTTGAAGCCCACGATTCGAGCAGACGGGAAGTTTGAGCTCGATCGGGATGACTGCCTCGGTGCCGAAGGCCAAGGCGAAGGGTGTCTCGCCGGTCGGTACCCTCTGCGTTGTTCGGTATGCCCAGAGGACGTGGTAGAGTTCGTCTGCCCAGGCCCCTTTTGCCCTGTCGAGCCTCGTTTTGAGGCCTTGCAGCAGGGTCCGATTGGTCACTTCGGCTTCCCCATTGGCTTGCGGATGAGCCACCGATGTGAAGTGGTGGGAGACGTTTAGTCCTTCGCAGAACTCGGCAAACCGGGCTCCAGCGAAACTGTCGCCCATTATCGGTTATGAGGGCTCGGGGCAGACCGAACCGGCAGATCAGCGTCTTCCAGACGAAGTCCTGCACCTTGGCCTCGGTGATCTTCGCTAGTGGTTCCGCCTCGACCCACTTGGTAAAGTAGTCAATCGCGACCAGGAGGAACTTCCGTTGTCCGGACGCCGTTGGGAAGGGGCCGAGGATGTCCATTCCCCACTGCGCGAAGGGCCAGGGTGCAGTGAGCGGAGTGAGTTCGGACGCCGGCTGCCTTTGCACGCTGGCGTTCTTCTGGCAGCGGTCACATTTCTTCACGTATTTCCGTGGAATCACGAAGTAGGGTTGGCCAGTAGTACCCTTGCCGAAGTAGTCTTTGCGATAGGGATCTGGCTCCTGCGTGACTCCCGCAGAGTCCTTCGTGGACATCCTGTAGCGCGATGTAGGCCTCAGAGGGTCGGAGGCACCTCAGCAACGGGAGGGAGTACGACCTTTTATATAACCTGCCCTCGTACAAGACGTAGCGGGAGGCTTGACTCCTGAGCTTCCGAGCTTCTCTCCGGTCGTGAGGGAGGACCCCTTCTTCGAGGTAGGCGATCAGCGGGTCGATCCAGCTGGGCTCGAAGTCCGTCCGCAGGATGGCCTGAGGTTCTTCGGTGGTCGGGCACTTCAGAGTTTCCAGAAACACTTCTTTTGGTAGTTCGGCCGGGGCAGAAGTGGCCAACTTGGAGAGAAGGTCGGCCCTTGTATTCCCGGTCCTTGGGATGTGCCGAATGTCGAAGCTGTCGAAGGCTGGTATTAAGTTCTTCACCTTCCCGAGGTACATCACCATGCTTTCCTCCCGCGCCTCGTAGCTGCCGCCGACCTGACCGACCACCAACTGGGAGTCGCTATAGACTTGAAGCCGACCCACCTTCAATTCCCTGGCTATCTGCAGCCCGGCTATCAGCGCTTCATACTCGGCCCCATTGTTGGTTGTGGGAAACTCGAAGCGCAGTGCGTACTCGGTGACGATCCCCTCGGGGCTAACCAGGACCAGCCCTGCGCCGGCCCCGCTAGAGTTGGATGAGCCATCCACGTGCAGAACCCAGGCGCCTTCAAGAAGGTCGGCCCTTTCTTCAGGGAAGCTCGACCGCCACAGCTCGGCTTCGTTGGGGCTTGGTCTCCCTCCGATGATAATCTCGCTTGATTCAAGTTCGGCTTCAACTGGTGCGGTGCATTCCAGCACGAAGTCCGCCAGTATCTGAGCCTTGATCGATGGCCTGGGCCGGTAATTGATGTCGAACTCCGTGAGCTCGATCGCCCATTTGGCGATTCTTCCTGAAGCGTCTGCTCGGTGGAGGACGGCTCTTATTGGTTGGTCCGTGAGGACCGTTATGGTATGCTCCTGAAAGTAAGGTCGGAGCCTCCTGGCAGCGATTAGAAGACAGTAAATTAATTTTTCTAACTTGGAGTACCTGGTCTCCGCGTCCCTCAAGGCTCGGCTCACGTAGTAGACTGGTTGTTGCGCCTTCGCATCTTCCCTGACCAGGACAGCCGCCAGGGCCATTGGAGAGACAGCTAGGTACAGGAGCAGCCCTTCTCCAGGTTCGGGCTTTGCCAGCAGCGGGGGCGCGCCGAGGTAGTTTTTGAGCTCCTCGAATGCCTGTTTGCACTCCGCTGTCCAGCAAAAATCTTTCGGTCGCCTGAGGACCTGGAAGAAGGGCAGGCACCGCTCGGCCGACCTCGAGACAAAGCGGTTCAGGGACGCCACCTTCCCAGCCAGGCGCTGAACTTCCTTAATTATTTTCGGGGCAGTCATCTTCTGAATGGCTCGGATTTTCTCGGGATTTGCCTCGATTCCGCGTCTCGACACCATGAATCCTAGAAATTTTCCGGAGGTCACGCCGAAGGCGCATTTGGTCGGGTTCAACTTCATCTTGTGCCTCCTAAGCGCACCGAAAGTTTCTTCAAGGTCGGCGAGGTGGTCTGTCGAGGCTCGGCTTTTGACTAGCATGTCGTCCACGTACACCTCCATGTTGCGGCCGATCTGCCCTTTGAAGACCTTATTGACCAAGCGCTGGTAGGTGGCTCCTGCATTCTTGAGTCCGAAAGGCATGACCCTGTAACAATAGAGACCTCGGTCAGTAATAAAGGTGGTCTTTTCTTCATCCTCGGGCGCCATGCGTATCTGGTTATAACCAGAAAATGCGTCCATAAAAGTGAGGAGCTCGTGGCCCGAGGTTGCGTCCACCAGCTGATCGATCCTCGGCAGGGGGTAGCTGTCCTTTGGGCAGGCTTTGTTCAGCTTCTTGAAGTCGACGCACATCCTCCATTTGTTGTTTGCTTTTTTGACGAGGACCACGTTCGAGACCCAGGTCGGATAGTTGACCTCCCGGATGAGTCCGGCTTCGAGGAGCTTATCCACTTCTTCGGCTACCGCCTTCTGTCTCTCTGGGGCTTGGTGGCGCAACTTTTCTCTGATGGGTCGGTGCCTTGGGTCGATGGCCAGCCGATGTTCTATAACATCGGCGTCGATCCCTGGTACATCCGCTGGGGCCCAGGCGAAGACGTCCGCATTCCTTCTGAGGAAAGCGACGAGCTGTCCCCTAACCTCGGCCGCCAAGTTGGAGCCGATCCGCACCTCATGCCCCGGGTCTCCGTCGTGTAAGGACACAGGGACGAGGTCTTCCGCAGGTTCGCCCCGTTCTTCAGTGAGGTCGTCGCGGACGTCCAGTCCATCAACAAGGTAAGGGTCGGGCCGGTCTCCCCCGCGCAGGGCGACTGAGTAGCAGTACTTTGCCAGGGCCTGGTCTCCTCTGACCTCGCCGACTCCGTGGCTCGTCGGGAATTTCATCTTTAAGTAGTAGGTTGACACTACCGCCCGTAGTGCGTTTAGGCCGGGTCGCCCAAGGATTGCATTATAGGCGGACGGGGTCCTCACGACCAGAAAGTCGATCCGCGCCTTGGCCAATTTTGGGGATTGGCCCGCCGTCACCGCCAAAGTCACCATGCCTTCGACCGGAACGGCGTGTCCGGCAAATCCTACCAGGGGGGAATTTACAGGTCCTAAGCGGGTGTCAGGTAGGGACATTTTTAAGAAGGCATCGTAAAACAATATGTCCGCCGAACTTCCATTATCCACCAAAACGCGGCGTACATCATAATCAGCGACGTTTAAAGAGATTACAACCGCATCGTTATGTGGAAATCGGATCCCTTGGGCGTCTGCCTCGGTGAAGGTCACGGGCTCCGAGGTCCTCTGCCTCTTCGCCGGTCCCTCGGATCCGTCGGTCTTTCCCCACTGCGGTCCTCCCGAGACGGTGTTAATGATGCTGAGAGGCAGCCGATCCTCCTACCGATCCTCCCCATTTGGCGGCAACATTCTCGACCGATCTTCCCGCTCTTTAGGTTGTCTTTGCAGGAATCGGCCAAGCCTGCCCCGCCGAACCAGCTCCTCGATTTCGTCCTGGAGCTGGATGCACTCCTCGGTATCGTGACCGTGGTCACGGTGGTAAAGGCAGAACTTGTTGGGGTTGCATTTTCTGGGATGGGAACGCATTCTCTCCGGCTTCGGAAGTCGTTCCTTGATCTCCAGCAGCACTTGAGCCTTCGGGGCGTTGAGGGGGGCGTAGCTGTGAAAACGCCGTCGGAGGGGAGAACCTAGGCGCGGAGAGGAACCTCGTCGCGGGGGAGAACCTCGGCGCCGGGGGGAACTTCGGCGTCGGGGGGGACTTCGGTGCCGAGGGGAACTTCGGCGTGCCCTTCCGTCGGTGGCTTCCCGCCCCCGAGCCTGAGGTGGAGTCCGGGCTCGCCCGCGACCAGGGGGAGTTCGGGAGCGCGGCCAAGCTTCGGTGCGCTTTCTTTCTTCGGCGGGCCTTCCCGCTCTGCCTACTCGTCGCTTGTCGCGAGCTTCATTATCCTTGGCCTCAAAAGCCTCCTCTGCCCGGGCATAGCTTTCGGCCCGAGCTAGCATGTCAGCGAAATCCCTGGGATATTTCTTTTCCAGGGAGAACAACAGGTCGTTCTTCTGAAGGCCGCCCTTGAGGGCGGCCATAGCAACTGATTGGTCCAGGTTTCCGGACTTCCAGCGCGGCAGCGTTGAACCGGGTGACGTAAGCCCGGATGGGTTCCCCCTCTTTTTGCCTGATGGCCAACAAGGAATCCGAGCCTCTGCGCGGCCGTTTGCTGCTGACGAAGTGGGCCGCGAATTGTTGACTCATTTGGTCAAACGATAGGATGGTGCCCGGCTTAAGCGCCGAGTACCAATTCCTGGCCGCTCCCTTGAGGGTAGAAGGGAAAGCCCGACACAAAATGGCATCAGGCGCGCCATGGAGCAACATCGTTGTCCTGAAGGCCTCCAAATGGTCGACCGGGTCGGTGGTCCCATCGTAGCTTTCAAAATGCGGGAGCTTGAAGTTCGGCGGTACCTGTTCCTGCATAATTTTCTGTGAGAAGGGAGGATCAGTGCAAATATCGTTACCGCGGGAGGAAGGAGTATGACGAAGTTCTTCTATGCGTCGTCCCATCTCCAAGAGCCTTTGATCCAGGAAATCTTCGCGATCCTTAATCCCCAAGGTCTTCTCGCGGAATAGGTGTGAAGCCTCTCCCTGGGTCGAGCCGCGGTCCGAGCAGGGGCTCTTTGCCGGCTGCCCTTCTCTCCCGAGGGCCGGAGGTCGGGTAGCCCACATCGGTCGCTCCTGGACTGGGTTCCCGGGCTCCGGGGAACCCCGCGCCGGTCGAGTGGGCGCCGGACCTCGCGAATGCGTGGCCTGCACTGCCTGCACCGCCTCCGTAAGATCGCGGACCTGCTGGGCAAGCAGGTCGAACCGCTCCGCATCTACCGCGAGTACGGAGCGGGCCCGTGTTGCCGGGGCCGGAGTGGGAGCGGACGGACCCGAACGGGATCGGGCCGCGGAGGCTGCCGACCTCCGGGTCGAGGCTCTTCTGGGGGGCATTTTTCTTTCCAGAAAAGGAATACTGAAGAGGGAGAAGAGAGATCCGGAGCAGGGGAAGGAAATCGTCGCCGAGCACTCCTTTAAGAACAAGGGAACCTCGAAGGTTCAGGCCCTTCCTTCTAGCGCCAATCTGTTGGTGCAGAAATCCGTCGTCGCCGGAGGTCGCCGGAATCGAGGCCGCTGAGGTCGCCGCCGGGGACCTGCAAAACGAAGTCCCGTCCGGAACCGGTGGGGTGGTGGCTCCGGCAGGACCCTCCGACGGTCAAGTTAGTTTCCGGCCAACAGTAATGGAGTGCTCGGAATGAGTTCCGGAGCTTAGAGATGTGGAGGAGAGCTTAGAGAGTCGAGAGTTCAGAGAGCTTAGCCTTAGTATGTCGGGAGGGGTCCTTTTATAGCGGAGCTTAGTTGATGGTGACGGCTGTGCCGTCTGGCAGAGAGTCGTCGGGCAGCATGGAGTTTGGTACGGAGAGGAAGGCGTCGTCCGGTAGATCGTGGGAGCCATACTGGCGAGTCGTGGGCCGCATGGAGTCCGGTACGGAGAGGAAGGCGTCGTCCGGTGGATCGTGGGAGCCATACTGGCGAGTCGTGGGCCGCATGGAGTCCGGTACGGAGAGGAAGGCGTCGTCCGGTGGATCGTGGGAGCCATACTGGCGAGTCGTGGGCCGCATGGAGTCCGGTACGGAGAGGACGGCGTCGTCCGGTCTTGCTGCAGGCGACAGTTCGTCCGGAGGAGTTCGGACTTGTAACAGAGTTCGGCCGAAGGGGAAACCAGGGAGGAGCTCGGCTGGCTGAAGGGTCGGCCATCTGTAGAGTTCGGCCGAGGGACGATTGCTGAGGAGTTCGCCCGCCTGGAGTCGGTCCGAAGGGGTTCGGCCGCTTGGGCTCGCCTGGGGTCGGTCCGAAAGGAAAACCCGGGAGGAGTTCGGGTGGCCGAACGGGCGTCTGGGAGGAGTCCGTCTCCCGAAGAAGTCCTGCCGCTTGGAGTCCAAGGAGCTCGGCCGTCAGGAAGTTCGGCTGGCGGTGGGAGTTCGGCCCGGAGCCTGGCGCTGGGGAGTTCGGCAGCTAGGTAGTTCGGCCCGGACCTTGGCGCAGGGGAGTTCGGCCTCTAGGCAGTTCGGCCCGGACCTTGGTGCAGGGGAGTTCGGCCTCGGACCTTGGTGCAGGGGAGTTCGGCCTCTAGCAGTTCGGCCCGGACCTTGGTGCAGGGGAGTTCGGCCTCTAAGCAGTTCGGCCGGACCTTGGTGCAGGGGAGTTCGGCCTCTAAGCAGTTCGGCCGTGTTAGGGGCTCGGCCTGGCGCCTGGCGCTGAAGCTCTTCAGCGGCTACTGGTTACATTGGGCTGAGCGTCGGGCCGGGCTTCGGCAGGAGCGGGATTTATCCCCAACAGCACCAATCCATTTAATTGCATGCTGCATTAGAATTTGTCTTATTTGTGGATGTAGTTTCTATTGATCGACCGTATATTTCTGGATTAGTTGATAATTAAGAATGTTTTTTTTTTTTTTTACCCTTTTTTTCCACTTATCAGGATCATCAAATAACTCCTTGATCTGCTTCCTGACACCTGTAGGGGAAGAAAAGGTATTTGTAGCTAGTTTCCAAATAAATCCTGATGTCAAGGACTATAGAGTGATGCAGGGCGAATGCAATTCATGGGTGATATCCTAATCTGATCGGTGGAACATATTCACAAGGCTATGTGTAGCCTAAAAAGGCCGGATTATCAAAATGATTATCATCCCTTCTAGAGTTGCAAGTGATTTCTATCGATCTACCGGGCCTAACGATAATTTGTCCATCCTGTGTTCGGTCCAACATTTGGTCTAAGTTCGGGCTACAAATTTCCAAGGACAAATTGGCTTTGGAGCTTCGTTTTCGGTCTAATAAAAATGCTCCAGGAATCCACCTTGTACATTTTTCTGAGAGTCTGAATGCATGGTGCGCTTTTGTTAGCTAAAGTTGATGATGACATACTTTTCCTCCATTTAAAGTCACTTTCTATTGCCATGTTACATGAGGTGTGAGGTCTGAGGTCTGGAATTTGCACCAAGCAGTGAGTATCTGTAAATAAAATATATCAAAATTAGAAGAATATATCAAAATTAATTTATTTAGAGTAAGAATATATCACAAATTTATTTTCACTCTAAATAATTTTTAAAAATAATCTAGCAATCAAATCATATAAATAAAATGGAATAAATATATGAAAGCTTCATTTAAGAAGATTATAAAATAATTGATTGAAAATTTAAGATCAAAATATATTTATCTCAAATGCAAATTAATCAAAATTTTTAATCAAATTAAGATTAAAAAAAATATTTCTCTCCTTATTTTGGAGATACCAAGAATTTATTTTTCTTTTAATGTTTCATAATAATATCACCCCATTTTTTATAATTATAGCTTGATTATTTTATCATTCAACTTTTCTCTTTTTTTTTCTTTCAAATCAAGCATATTTAACATGAATTTAATCATAAAATTTAGATTTTCTAAATTTGAAAGGTATTTTTAATTAAATGATCATTTCTTCTTTAATAATTTTTTTTTCTTACTTTAGTAAACAAAACCATTTTAAAATTAAGCAAAATTCAAAAGCTTGAGTATCAATTGAGTGAACTAAGCATTAATAAATATTAATCAAACAAAGCATTCACTCAAGAAGACACCAATTTTTCAATAATTTATTTTTTATCAAAATTTAAAGGATGTTTACAAAAGAATGTATACAATAAGAACAAACATTAAAAGGATCAAAAGAGTATGACATGTACATCTATAGAAAAAAATTATGTTTAAATTTAGATCTTCCTTGTTATAAGAAATATCTCTCAATTAAGTTCAAAAAATGTATGAAATTCTATGAATTTATCTCAAATAGTATTACATCAAGAGTATATCAATGTGAAATAGATTTAAGACATTATATTCAATTCTTTTACTAAGAATAATGTAATAAAATATAAGGCAAGAATAATACCATTGATACTAATTAAACTAAAATTTAGACCACATCTTGATTTTTTTTTGATAATTCAATATCACTTAAAGGTCAATTTATAAATTCAGCTTGATACCAATGATTTTAGTTATGAATTTATAAGGATGAATTGATTCAAATCAAATAATTTTAAAAAAATCAGTTTGAATTGATATTAGCAAATCAGTCAAGGCACACCATAAAGAGATTTTTAGTTAATCTTCAAAAAGATCATCTCTTCCTTTTCTTAAGAAATATTAAGCAATTGGATTAAGAAAAATTATATATTTTTGAGTTTATCTCAAATAATACTAAAGGATATAGCTGTGCAAAATCCAATTTGAAACAAAGATATTATTTTCTTTTTGCCAAAAGATAGATCAATCAAATACATGGCAAATGATGATACCAATTATTTAAAACTGAAGTCCTCATTAAATATTTAGCTTTAAAGATAAATGATAGCTTTCTTAAAATATTTTATTAGATATCAACTTTAAAAGATTCAAGAAGACCATTTTTCAAATTCAATTTTCAAACTCAATCAATTGAAATAAAGTATGAATATTCATCAATAAATTTTCTTTTAAGATCAAAAAAGAAAATCAAATTAATGATTAAGATGGATATTCATATTAATTTGGAGGAGGATCCAATAATCAATTTAAATAAGATCACATCAAGAGAAAACTGAATGAAGGCTTGATGTGTTCAGTTCAACTATAAAGTTTCAAATTTTTAAAAGAATTTTGATAATTTAGCATCTTATTGGAAATGCCAAAAATTAGTTTCTCTTATGGATTTAGCAATTAAAACATTCACACCCAATTAAGCATTTTTTAAATTAAATTCATCAATTATAAAATTGATATGGGGAGGCATAAGATATCATGCTAAATTTTAAGATAAAATCATTTCACCTATAGCATGATATATAGAAAAGAGCATGTTGATTTAAAAATTAAAATATTTAAATTATTATTAGTATCAAAATCAATCATACTTATCAAAGCATGAAAAGAGTTATCATATGCATACATATTAGCAAATCATTAAAGTCAATACATTCAATAAATCAAACTTTCTATTCAAGGAGTATGATCATTTTAAGCAATGATAAAATCATCAACATCAATCTAACATGCTCAATAATTATGCTAATTAATAATTAAAATATATTTAGTAAATAATGATGGCATGATATGAGAAAAGTTTAGATTTTACCAAACATCATCATCCATCCAATTTTATTCCGAAGGCATCCATCCATAATATTTTTTTCTTTTCATTCCATTTGATTTTTGGTGTACCTACAAAATCATTTGCTAATCTTTAGTACTCAAGCCATCTTGGGTCCATTGGAGTTAGAGCTTATGATTTTTTTTGGAATCCATATTTGCTTAAAGTATGATAATTTTTTTAGCATTACATTCAGAAAAACTATAGAATGATTTTTAGGTGAAGCTCTCGTGAATATATTTTTGATAAATTTCTATTTTGTTAAAGGATTATAGCCAATTCCTGCTTTATTGAAAATAGCTTTTTGATTTTTTAACATTACTTGAAGCTTTTGTGATCTAAGTGTAAACTTCTCAAGCATAGATTTTAAATTTTTAATCTTTTTTCTTAGTTTTACATTTTCTTCCAAAAGAGATCTTTCAGATTTTAAGAGCTTTTCTTTTTCTTCAATTAAGAATTTTTCATATTTTGAAAGGATTTATTTTTCTTCAACTAAATTTTGCTTTTCTATCAAAAAAGCATCTTGCTCAATCAATATTTTATTTTTTCTTTAGCCAAAAGGTTCTTTTCTTTCAAGAAATCTTCTTTTTCAATTAAAAGCTTATTCTTTTCTTTAGCTAAAAGAAGATTTGATCTTTCAAGTTCTTTATTTTTTAGCCTTAATTTTTTAAATTCATCCATTAAGTCATTAAAGGCTTCATATAATTCATCAAATATAAAGTCGAAAGAATTTTCAGGATTTACCTCATTTGCATTAGCCATGAGGCAACGATTGGCGATACCTTTTTCTTCTTTCTCATATTTCTTTTCTACGTCTTGCTCTTCTTTAATCAAAACTTTTTTTTTATTTCTTCTTCTTTTTCTTTCCATCCTCGTAAGCCATGAGGCATATGTTAGGGTGAGCTTTCTTTTCTTCTTGAAAGCTTGAATCCTCTTTTTGATTTGCTCCCTCATAAGTTCATTTCAATTTCTTCCAAACTTGTTATGCTAAAATGCAAGAAAAAATTAGATTGAACATATTTATATCTAATAAACAATAAAGCATATTTAAAGCCATAGCATTTAGATGCATTAATTCTTCATCAACAAATGATATATTTTGTGTGTGAGGACCATTGACAATAATCTTCCATAGATTATAGTTATGTAATTGTATAAAAATTTTCATTCTAATTTTTTAATGTATGTAATTTGATTCATTTAACAGTGGGGGACGATCAATAGAATGGCCTTCATTCAAAAAGAATTTTATTTGGATTGTCAAGATCTTTTACTCTTGACAGTTAGGTCAAAAATCAATAACAGAGCACCCACTTTGATACCAATTATTGTCTAGAGGTAGCAACCCAAGAGAGGGGGGGTAAATTGGGTTCTTATAAAAAGTTTATTCAAATTTACTTTCTAAACAAGTATATGCTTTGATTTATCCCTAAGTGATATGGTGGAGATATGTATAATATAAGTAACAGCGGATTTAAGATAACAAAATAAAAAATATAAAAGTAAAGCAATAACTAAAAGCATGCAAAGGGATAGAAGAAGCACAAAACAAACACACCATAATTTATAGTGGTTCAGTGCAAGCCGCACCTACATCCACTCTCCAAGCTTTTCTTAAAATTTTTACTATAATCTATCCTTGATTATAGTGTGTTTATTTTTTCAAGCTCACAAACAAACCTAGTTGGTTTTCATAGGAGCATCAACCAAAATCTTACATCGTTAGTTTTTCGGGTTCACTAACAATCCAGTTAGTTTTTCAGATCAACCAACCAAAACCTACAATATCTAATTCTGGGCTTGGACGGGCCTAATCTCCAAGTTTCTTTTTTTCAAAGAAACTTATAAAAAAATCAAAATTATAAGTAAAAATTTCAGCTCAATATAAATAACAGAATTTAAGCTTTTCAAATCTCAAAGAAGTTCATGATTTTCTTGATTGAAGCTTAGCTTTTCTTCAATTTATGCTTGAAAGGATGTGGAAGATGTTGAAAAAGATTGCTTTGAAGGCTCGCTGAAAACTGTGCACAACTTTTCTCTCTTTATTTTATTCTTTGGATATTCAATGTTCCTCACCAAAAATTAAAAAAAATCTCTTTAAATCCCTTAATCATCTTTTTCAATTGATTCTCTACTTTTAAATAACTTTGGAGATGATTAGAGGGAGAGTTCTAGCCGTTGGGAGCTCTAAAATAGGCGTTGGGGTTAAAAAATAGCCATTGTAGAACTATTCATTGAAGGCTTTCTATGCATTTTGAGATCTCTCAGATTTTCTCGAGATGTCTGGCCCAATTTTGAGACCTCTCGATTTGATTAGGAGACTTCTCGCCTTCAATTGCTCAAAAGATAGCTTTCTGAAAAAAATTGTATCGTCTGAGATCGAGAGCTCTCGATTATGAACGAGATGTCTCGCTGGAACCGTGAGACCTCTTGCTCTCAAAGCATAGAAATAAAATTTCAATCTTTTGAGAATGAGACGTCTTGAGTTCAACTCGAGATCTCTCGAGATGGTGCCATAATACTGTTTGAGCGTGCCAGACTTCACGAGATCTCTCGAAAAATTGAGGAGACGTCTTGAAATTTTTTCAAGACTATTTTTAAAGAAATTTTGCTACCAAATGAGAAAATTTAATTTTGAATTAAATTTTATTTTATATCTTTCTTATTTTAGTCAAAGAACTTTCTTTCTTCTAATCTTTGAAAGCTTAAAAAATTTCTTCTTTAAAGATCTTGACTTGGTGAATTTGTGTAGATCTTTTCTTAAAATAATTTTTCAATTTAAATATCTGGAAGGATCTACATCCACTCATGTAATATACGGTTAAATATTCAAATACTCAAAGTTTGGCAATCATCAAAATTAATCATGGAGTCAACAATAAGAAACTTACAAGGCCCGTTGGTGGGATGAGAGATTGACCTGACTTTTAACTAGTGGCATGATAGGGAAATGCATCATCTCTAATATGAAAATTGTTAGAGCTAATTGAACACTACCTCCAAATCCTTAGTTTATATAATTGTATCGGTTTGGGTGCCAATAAACCAGCATTAGATGTTGAAATATACTACTGCACCAAATTAAACTGCAAGTTTCCTAATGACAAGTTCACAACAGCCCAGTGATACAGTGCTGTTCTGCATTATTCCAAAATAAGGCATTTCTAGGACCTTGGACATATCTGCATTATTCCAAAATAAGACATTTCTAGGGCCTTGGATATATTTCTACACCTAGGCATTTTTCCATCTCAGTGAATTAAGCTGCTGCTGCTGCTGCTGCTTCTTCGTTGATATGTGACAGCTTTCTGGGTTTGCAGGTGGAATACGAGGAAAAAGAGAGGATAGGAATACTGGATTGTGGTCATAACTACCATGCAGACTGCATAAAGCAATGGTTGTTGGTAAAGAACATGTGCCCAATTTGCAAAGCATCAGCTTTGACCACAGATAAAATAGATGGATGATGAGGTTTGGAGCAATATCATTGATCTATATGCTTAAGAAACTCATTTATTTTGATTTCTGTAAATAGGGATGGTGGAAAATTCTGCTCTCACACTATTTAATGGCCCTCTTAGCTGAGAGGGTAAACTTTAATCCTTGCAATTCTGTAGAAACAAAATGGATTGGGCTAGGAAGGCCTACAGGTCCGATTCCTGTAACAAATCCTGCCCAATCCTACTAGATTTCCCAAACAAGCCCTCAACTAGGAGAACTCCCTGTAGGAAGTTGATCTATTCATGGCCAAGCAGTCCATGGGCAATGTAAGACTTGACAAGAAACTTACAAGGCCAGTTGGTGGGATGAGAGATTGACCTGACTTTAACTAGTGGCATGATAGGGAAATGCATTGAAAAGTAATTCCATAATAAATGCAGAGCATAGAGCCAACAACAAAAGGACCACAATAGATCTAACCATAACAGAAATGCGAGTATATGTGGCAGACAAAAGCTAAAACTAAACAACTCCATAATAAAGACACTACGTAGATTGCATAAAAAATATTTTTCCTGGTACAGCAATCTTATCAATTGTGATTATACTCACAAATTCCATAGAACACCAACCTTGGTTATATAATTCCAATTCCCAATATTGTAAGAGCAAAAAGAAAGCATTTTTCTAATAAATCTATGAAGCAATGACATATATATATATTGAAAAAAAATATGAATTCCTATCTACGTCGTACATAGCTCTTAGATCCCGATGTATGAGGAACAGATAGCGATGCTCGTGCAGCTCTACCAATAGCAGCATATGTCTGCAAAATAAAGTAAAGAGTATGATATATCAACCAATAAGACAACATAAGTTATATGATGAGTGTATTCAATTACCTATCCTCTCTCGAAGAACCAATAATGAATAAGATCCCTCCACCGATGAGGATCTACATCAGGAGGACAAATGCGAGCAACATCATCCTCCATCAATCCCTCTCTCATGTAGTCCCTCTTCAGAGTTGACTTGAATTCTTTTCATTTTCGATTGAGGGACTTCAGTACCTAATCATGACTTTTTAGAGGATGTATAAATTTACTCCAAAAAAAGGCTACGACATATATTTTATTATTAAATAATATAATTAATTTATTATAAATAATTTAATATAAAATATAAAGACATATTTTTACCTCTACTACTCGTAGAAACATATCATTCCATTTTGCATAGCTTAACGGACAAAGCTGATCCTTTCGCGCAACAGTCCCTAAAAAGCTCATCAACAATCGGGCATCCTTGTTCATAGGCTGTCCCATCTGGTTGCATCAGATGACAATTCTCTCACCCTCAGCTAAACGCCATATATCTCTGGTGTTGCCCAGAGGTTGCAACCCAAGAGGGGGGGGGATGAATTCAGTTTCTAAAAAATTTAACTAAATTTACTTTCTAAACAAGGTGTGCTTTAATTTATACTATCTTTAGTGATTGTGGAATGTGAGCAATAGTGTAGCAATGAAATTAAGATAGCAAAATCAAATTATAAAAGTAAAGCAAGAATTAAAAGCATGCAATGTAAAGAAATAGAAGAGAAAAGCACAAACACAAAAACACCATGATTTATAGTGGTTCGGTGCAATCCGCACCTACGTCCACTCTCCAAGCTTTTCTTGAGATTTTCACTATAATCCATCCTTAATTATAATGTGTTTATTTTTCAGGCTCATAAACAAACCTAGTTGATTTTTATAGGAGCACCAATCAAAACCTAATACCGTTAGTTTTTCGGATTCACTAACAATCCAATTGACTTTTTGGGCTCACCAACAAAAACCTATAATGTCTAATTTTGAGCTTGGACGGGCCTAATCTTCAAGTTTCTTTTTTCCAAAGAAATTTGTAAAGAAATAAAAATTATAAGTAAAAATTTCAGCACAACATAAAGAATAGAATTTAAGCTCTTCAAATCTCAAGAAAGAAGTCGATGATTTGCTCGATTGAAGCTTGGCTTTTCTTCGAATTATGCTTGAGAGGATGTGAAAGATGTTGGAGAAGCTTGCTTTGAATGCTCGCTGAAATCTATACACAACTTTTCTCTCTTTTTTTTTCTTTGGATTTTTAATGTTCCTCATCAAAACTGAAAGATTCTCTCTTTAAATCCCTTAATAATCCTTTCCAATTAATTCTCCTTCTTTAAATATCTTTAGAGATGGTTGGAGAGAGAGTTCTAGCTATTGAAGTGAAGAAATAGCCATTGAAAAGCTTGCAGAAAAATCTCGTTGAAGGCTGTCGTGAATTTAGAGAGCTCTCGATTTTCCAACGAGAGCTCCCAAAAATTTTTGAGACGTCTCGGTTTCACAGCGAGAACTCTCGAGAATTTTTGAGAGCTCTTGGTCTCAGAACACACAAATGAGATTTTTATTTTCTAAAATAGAAAGGTCTCACCCAATTTTGGAGAGGTCTCGAGCTTGCGCCAAAACAATGTGCAGGAGTGCTAAACAGCTTGGAGAAGCCTCCAAATTTTCACGAGAGCTCTCTAAATTTTTAGGAGAGGTCTCTAAAAATTCTAGCTTCATTTTTCTTCAATGTTTGACCTTTCAAACTTGAATTTCTTGGCCCCAAACTCTTCTAAATAAGATTGCTTCCTTCAATTTTAATTTCTCTTCTTCCAATCATACTTTCTTCGTACCAAGCCATCCAAATATATGTGAATTTGATCTTTTAAGTATTTTGGCATGGTATATTGAGAGAATTTGTTCTTGAGATAAATTCTTCATTTTGAATACTTGAAAAATCTTACACACATTCTTAGATACATAATTAGATACATAATAAACTCAAGATTTGGCAATCATCAAAATCAATCATAGGATCAACAATCTCTTCTTTTTTGATGATGGCAAAATTTTGAGTATATGTTAAAGAAACTAATGTGAATCAAGATAAGAATAATGAATTAAACTTCATAAAAAAAATTTTAATGAATCTTTAATTTATTGCACATCATTAGTATATACATATTTCATATGCTCAACATACTTTTTCTTCTTTTTGACAATATCAAAAAGCTCATGGGAAGAAATAAGAAGCCATCAAAATCAACATCAAAATATTAAATTGAGAGATATATTAAATTCATAAAATTAATTTAAATGAATCATCTCTTTTTTGAAAATTTATCCTTTGACTCAAAATAAGTTTTAAATATTTATTTTAATTTTAGAAATTAGTTTAAATTTAAATATCATATATTTTTTTTTGAATGAATATACTCTTTAATCAAATTTTTAAAAATGCACTTTTAAGCTTTTAGAGAAATAGAGTTATGAAATCAAGCATAGTATATATTTTAATATTCAATCTTTACTTTTCTTAAAAAATTTTAGTCAATTAAGTTTAAAAAAGATATGTATCGAGAATGTATCGAGCAAAGTAAAATAAGTAGAATCAAAGCAAAAGATAGTCACATTTTTAAATTCATTGCCTTGAGTAAAAATTACTTCAATACCAATTATTCATAAGAATTTTGCACTGCACATCAAAAATTTAGAATTAAATTTGAGTTTTCAATTAAGTTTCAAAATTAAATTTAAAAATTTATTTTTGAGAAGGAATATGCTATAAATTTAATTTAACTCCAATCATTTGCCAAGGATGATCACGCAAATCAAGTTTAAAAGGTTGGCACATGAAGTTCAGTATTATATTTATAAATGAGCTTTAAAATTATAAGAATATATCAAAATCAATTTATTTAGAGTAAGAATATATCTCAAACTTCTTTTCACTCCAAATAGTTTTCAAAGATGATTTGACAATCAAATCAAAAGCATATAGATCAAATGGAATCATCATATTAAGGCTCAAAAGTATAATGAAATCAATGTTCATTTACCTTAATATAAACTAATTAAAATTTTCAATCAAAGCTAGATAATATCACTCTCTCTATTTTTCATAATTAATGCTGGATAAATTAACTTTTTAATTTTTCTTCCTTTTTTCTTTCAAATCAAGTAGATTAAACATGAATTTAACTACTAAATTCAGATTTTCTAAATTTAAAAGATATTTTTAATTTCAAAGCCTTTTTTAAAATAAATGATCAATTCTTCTTTAATATTTTCTCTTCCTTACTTTAGCAAACAAAATCATTTTTTTGAAAGATTGTCTTGATACCAATTAAACTGAAATTAAGACTAAATCATGATATTCTTGGTTCAATACCATTTAAAGATTAATTTGCAAATTCAGCTTGATACCAATGATTTTAGTTTTGAATTGATAAAGATGAATTAATTCAAATTAAATAGTTTTAAGAATTTTGAATGATAAATCAATTTGAATTGATATCAGCAAATCAATCAAGACAAATCATAAAAAAAATTTTAGTAATTCTTCAAAAAGATCATCTCTTCCTTTTCTTAAAAAATATCAAGCAATTATAGGTTCAGAAAAGATGTGTATTTTTGAATTTATTTTAAATGATATCATATCAGACATATAGCTGTGCAAAATTAGATTTAAAATAAAAATATTTTTTTCTTTTTGTCAAAAGATAAATCAATTAAATACATGACAAATAGTGAGCTATTTGATACCAATTACTTAAAACTAAAGTCCTCTTTAAAAGTTTAGCTTTAATAATAAATGATAACTTTCTTGAAATATCTTGCTTAATATCAACTTCAAAAGATTCAAAACAACTATTTCTCAAATTCAATTTTCAAAATCATTCAATCAAAACAAGGTATGAATGTTCATCAAAAAATTCTCTTTTAAGATAAGAAGATGCAGTCAAATCAAGTTGAATCTAGATAATAGTTTTATGGGATTTGGTTCAACTAGAGAATTTCAAATTCTTAGGAGTAAACCTAACATGCAATGCAAATTAACTTTTCAAGCACTTGATCTTATATTAATTGAATGTCTTATTTTCAAGTACTTAGGTCATACAATTTTTTAAAAGAGTTTTGATAGTTAAGTATCTTATGGGAGAATGTCAAAATTTAATTTAATTATAGATTTAGCAATTAAGACATTCAAATTCAATTAAGCAATTTTTTTAAAAAATTTAAATTTATCAATTATAAAATTAATTTGGGAAGGCTTAAAATATCGTGCTGAATTTTAAGATAAAACCGTTTCATCCATAGCATGATATATAGAAGAGAGCATGCTGATTTAAAAATTAAAATATTTAAATTATTGCTAGCATCAAAATCAATCATACTTATTAAAGCATGAAAAAGAGTTATTATATGCATACATATTAGCAAATCATTAAAATCAATACATTCAATAAATCAAATTTTCTATTCAAGGAGTATGATCATTTTAAGCAAAGATAAAATCATCAAAATTAATCTAACATGCTCAATAATTATGTTGATTAATAATCAAAATATATTTAGTAAACAATGATGGCATGATATGAAAAAAATTTAGATTTTATCAAATATTATCACCCATCCAATTTTATTTCCAAGGCATCCATCCATAAAATTTTTCTCTTTTCATTCCATTGGATCTTTAGTGTACCTATAAAATTATTTACTAGATTTTGGTACCCAAGTCATCTTGGATCCATGGATGTTAGAGCTTATAATTTCTTTTGGAACCCATACTTGTTTGACTAAAGTATGGCCAATTTTCTTAATTTTATATTCAGAAATTTTATGGCCTATTTTATTATATTTGAAATATGTAATTGAATGATTTTTAAATGAAGCTTTGCTAAATATATAATTCACAAATTTTTGTTTTCTTAATGGATTATATCCAATTCCAGCTTTATTGAAAATAGCCTTTTGATTATTCAAAATTGATTAAAGCTTTTGAGATCCAAGTGTAAAATTTTCAAGCATAGATTTTAAATTTTAAATTTTTTTTCTTAGTTTCATATTTTCTTACAAAAAAGATTTTTCAGATTTTAAAAGTTTTTCTTTTTCTTTAACCAAGAATTTTTTAGATTTTGCAAGATTTTCCTTTTCCTTAGTTAAAGTTTCAATTTGTTTTAAGAAATCTTTCTTTTCTTTGGTTATATTTTTTATGTCTTTCATAAGATCTTCTTTTTCACATAAGATTTTATTTTTCTCTTCATCCAAATTAAGATTGAATTTTTTAAGCTCTTTATTTTTTAGCCTTAGTTTTTTGTATTCATCCATTAAATCATTAAAAGCTTCAAATAACTCATTAAAAATAAAATCAGAAGAGTTATTAATGTTTATCTCATCATCATTAGATATGAGGTAAGGATTTGCGATACATTCTTCCTCTTTATCCATCAAGCATAATTGGTCTACTTTTTGCTCTTCTCTTTCATCTTCCTTTTCTTTGCTTTGCTCTCCCTTAATTGAAGCTTTCTTTTTCCTTTGTTTCTTCTTCTTATTTTTCTTTCCATCTTCATGAGCTGTGAGGCATAGTTTGGGATAAGCTTTCTTATCTTCTTTGGAGCTTGATATTTCTTCTTATTTTGCTCTCTCAAAAATAGTTTCTAATTTCTTCCAAACTTATTTTGCTAAAATACATGAAGAAATTGCATTAAATATATTTAACTCTAAGGAGCAATAAAGTATATTCATGGCCTTAGCATTACATTGGGCCATTTCTTTATCATGCTCTTTTAATGCATTTATTGTATGTGAGCTGTTGGGGATAAATCCCGCTCCTGCCGAAGCCCGGCCCGACGCTCAGCCCAATGTAACCAGTAGCTGCTGAAGAGCTTCAGCGCCAGGCGCCAGGCCGAGCCCCTAAGACGGCCGAACTGCTTAGAGGCCGAACTCCCCTGCACCAAGGTCTCGGCCGAACCGCTTAGAGGCCGAACTCCCCTGCACCAAGGTCTCGGCCGAACTGCTTAGAGGGCGAACTCCCACCGCCAGCCGAACTTCCTGACGGCCGAGCTCCTTGGACTCCAAGCGGCTGGACTTCTTCAGGAGACGGACTCCTCCCAGACGCCCGTTCGGCCATCCGAGCTCCTCCCGGGTTTTCCCTTCAGCTGAACTCTCCTACGAGCCCATGCAGCCGAACTCCTTCGGACCCCACGGCCGAACTCCTTCGAACCCCACGGCCGAACTCCTTCGGACTTTCCACGGCCGAACTCCTTCGGACCGACTCCAGGCGGGTCCGTGCAGCCGAACTCCTTCGGGCCGATCCCAGGCGAGCCCGCGCAGCCGAACTCCTTCGGACCGACCCTAGGCGACCGAACTCCTCAGCGAGCCCTGGCCGAACCAACTAGCAACCGAAGTCCTTCAATTGTCCAGCCGAGCTTCTCGGGCCTCTCAGCGGCCGAACTCTACAGATGGCCGACCCTTCAGTCAGACGAACTCCCCCAGCTTCCCCTTCGGCCGAACTCTGTTACAAGTCCGAACTCCGTTGGATGAACCGTCGCCTGCAGCAAGACCGGACGGCGCCTTCCTTTCCGTACCGGACTCCATGCGGCCGACGACTCGCCGGTATGGCTCCCACGATCTACCGGACGACGCCTTCCTCTCCGTACCGGACTCCATGCGGCCCACGGCTCGCCGGTATGGCTCCCACGATCTACCGGACGACGCCTTCCTCTCCGTACCGGACTCCATGCGGCCCACGACTCGCCGGTATGGCTCCCACGATCTACCGGACGACGCCTTCCTCTCCGTACCAAACTCCATGCTGCCCGACGACTCTCTGCCAGACGGCACAGCCGTCACCATCAACTAAGCTCCGCTATAAAAGGACCCCTCCCGACATACTAAGGCTAAGCTCTCTGAACTCTCGACTCTCTAAGCTCTCCTCCACATCTCTAAGCTCCGGAACTCATTCCGAGCACTCCATTACTGTTGGCCGGAAACTAACTTGACCGTCGGAGGGTCCTGCCGGAGCCACCACCCCACCGGTTCCGGACGGGACTTCGTTTTGCAGGTCCCCGGCGGCGCCCAGCGGCCTCGATTGCGGCGACCTCCGGCGGCGACGGATTTCTGCACCAACAGATTGGCGCTAGTGGGAACAAGGGACTGAACCTTCGAGGTTCCCTTGTTCTTAAAGGAGTGCTCGGCGACGATTTCCCTCCCCTGCTCCGGATCTCTCTCCTCCCTCTTCAGTATTCCTTTTCTGAAAAGAAAAATGCCTCCCAGAAGAACCTCGACCCGGAGGTCGGCAGCCTCCGCGGCCCGATCCCGTTCGGGTCCGTCCGCTCCCACTCCGGCCCCGGCGACGCGGGCCCGCTCCGTACTCGCGGTAGATGCGGAGCGGTTCGACCTGCTTGCCCAGCAGGTCCGCGATCTTACGGAGGCGGTGCAGGCAGTGCAAGCCACGCATTCGCGAGGTCCAGCGCCCACTCGACCGGCGCGGGGTTCCCCGGAGCCCGGGAATCCAGTCCAGGAGCGACCGATGTGGGCTACCCAACCTCCGGCCCTCGGGAGAGAGGGGCAGCCGGCAAAGAGCCCCTGCTCGGACCGCGGCTCAACCCAGGGAGAAGCTTCGCACCCCTTGCGCGAGAAGACCTTGGGGATTAAGGATCGCGAAGATTTCCTGGACCAAAGGCTCATGGAGATGGGACGGCGCATAGAAGAACTTCGTCGTACTCCTTCCTCCCGCGGTAACGATATTTGCACTGATCCTCCCTTCTCACAGAAAATTATGCAGGAACAGGAGGAGAACCTCGTCCTGGCACGAGCAAAGTCGAAGGCCCCGTCCACAAAGGACGGGATGGGGGGAGAAGCGAGGACGACGGTCCTCATGTGCCCCCACAGCCGGCTAGGAACAGGAGGAGAACCTCGTCCTAGCGTGAGCAAAGTCGAAGGCCCCGTCCACAAAGGACGGGATGGGGGGAGAAGCGAGGACGACGGTCCTCATATGCCCCCACAGCCGGCTAGGAATAGGAGGAGAACCTCGTCCTAGCATGAGCAAAGTCGAAGACCCCATTCACGAAGGACGGGATGGGGGGAGAAGCTCGGACGACGGTCCGGATGTGCCCCCACAGCCCGTTAGGAACAAGAGGAGAACCTCGTCCTAACGTGAGCAAGGTTCAAGGCCTAGCCACAGAGTCTACGGCAAGCTTCACTACAGAAGACGAGGTCTCCTTCGAACCTCAGCTTCAACTTCGGTGTCAGCATCAGCGGGAGACGGGATCTCCCCCAAGCGATCATAACCTTGACTGCGAAAGAGGAGGTCTCCCCCGAATCGACTTCGATTGATGAAGGCGATGTCAACTCCGACCCTGACCACGGGGGGCGACATTGACTCCGGCCTCAACATCGACTTCACCAATTTTGGCTGGAAATGAGTCCCACTTCAACTCCAAACATCGACTGGGGATGAAACCCCCCCCGAGCTTCAGCTGCAACCAATGCGGAGCCTGGAAGAAGACTTCGGCAGTCGCCTGTTTTGGTACTCCCTTCCTTCAATTCTTGAACTCGGGAGTGGGGGGGCTATTGTTGGGGATAAATCCCGCTCCTGCCGAAGCCCGGCCCGACGCTCAGCCCAATGTAACCAGTAGCCGCTGAAGAGCTTCAGCGCCAGGCGCCAGGCCGAGCCCCTAAGACGGCCGAACTGCTTAGAGGCCGAACTCCCCTGCACCAAGGTCTCGGGCCGAACTGCCTTAGAGGCCGAACTCCCCTGCACCAAGGTCTCGGCCGAACTGCTTAGAGGGCGAACTCCCACCGCCAGCCGAACTTCCTGACGGCCGAGCTCCTTGGACTCCAAGCGGCTGGACTTCTTCAGGAGACGGACTCCTCCCAGACGCCCGTTCGGCCATCCGAGCTCCTCCCGGGTTTTCCCTTCAGCCGAACTCTCCTACGAGCCCGAACTCCTTCGGACCCCACGGCCGAACTCCTTCGGACCGACCCCAGGCGGCCGAACTCCTTCGGACTTTCCCACGGCCGAACTCCTTCGGACCGACTCCAGGCGGGTCCGTGCAGCCGAACTCCTTCGGGCCGATCCCAGGCGAGCCCGCGCAGCCGAACTCCTTCGGACCGACCCTAGGCGACCGAACTCCTCAGCGAGCCCTGGCCGAACCAACTAGCAACCGAAGTCCTTCAATTGTCCAGCCGAGCTTCTCCGGGCCTCTCAGCGGCCGAACTCTACAGATGGCCGACCCTTCAGCCAGACGAACTCCCCCAGCTTCCCCCTCGGCCGAACTCTGTTACAAGTCCGAACTCCATTGGACGAACTGTCGCCTGCAGCAAGACCGGACGGCGCCTTCCTCTCCGTACCGGACTCCATGCGGCCCACGGCTCGCCGGTATGGCTCCCACGATCTACCGGACGACGCCTTCCTCTCCGTACCGGACTCCATGCGGCCCACGGCTCGCCGGTATGGCTCCCACGATCTACCGGACGACGCCTTCCTCTCCGTACCGGACTCCATGCGGCCCACGACTCGCCGGTATGGCTCCCACGATCTACCGGACGACGCCTTCCTCTCCGTACCAAACTCCATGCTGCCCGACGACTCTCTGCCAGACGGCACAGCCGTCACCATCAACTAAGCTCCGCTATAAAAGGACCCCTCCCGACATACTAAGGCTAAGCTCTCTGAACTCTCGACTCTCTAAGCTTTCCTCCACATCTCTAAGCTCTGGAACTCATTCCGAGCACTCAATTACTGTTGGCCGGAAGCTAACTTGACCGTCGGAGGGTCCTGCCGGAGCCACCACCCCACCGGTTCCGGATGGGACTTCGTTTTGCAGGTCCCCGGCGGCGCCCAGCGGCCTCGATTGCGGCGGCCTCCGGCGGCGACGGATTTCTGCACCAACATGAGCCATCTATTATAATTTTTCATAACTTATAATCATGTACTTGTATAAAGATTTTCATTCTAGCTTTTCAATAGATATAATTAGAACCATTAAAATTAGAGGTCATCTATAGAATAACCTTCATTAAATAAAGACTTCATTTGGGTTGCCAAAAACTTTAACTCTAGATGATTAGATCAATAATCAATAATAGAGCACCTATTCTAATACCAATTATTGCCCAGAGATTGCAACCTAAGAGGGGAGGAGTGAATTGGGTTTCTAAAAAATTTAACCAAATTTACTTTCTAAACAAGGTGTGCTTTAATTTATGCTATCTTTAGTGATTGTGAAATATGAGTAATAGTATAACAGTGGAATTAAGATAGCAAAACTAAATTATAAAAGTAAAGTAAGAATTAAAAGCATGCAAAGAATGTAAAGGAATAGAAGAGAAAAGTACAAACACAAAAATATTATAATTTATAGTGGTTTGGTGCAACCTACACCTACATCCACTCCCTAAGTTTTTCTTAGGATTTTCACTATAATCCATCCTTGATTATAGTGTATTTGTTTTCAGGCTCACAAAGAAATCTAGTTGATCTTCACAGGAGCACCAACCAAAACCTAATATCGTTAGTTTTTTGGGTTCACTAACCTAGTTGGTTTCTCGAGCTCACCAACTAAAACCTACAATATCCAATTTCGAGCTTGGATGGGTCTAATCTCTAAGTTTCTTTTCTCCAAAGAAACTTGTAAAGAAATAAAAATTATAAATAAAAATTTCAGCACAATATAAAGAACAGAATTTAAGCTATTCAAATCTCAAGAAAGAAGTCGATGATTTGCTCGATTGAAGTTTGGCTTTTCTTCAAATTATGCTTGAAAAGATGTGGAAGATGTTGAAGAAACTTGCTTTGAATGCTCGCTGAAATTTATGCACAATTTTTCTCTCTATTTTTTTTCTTTGAATTTTTAATGTTCCTCATCGAAGCTGAAAGATTCTCTCTTTAAATCTATTAATAATCCTTTCCAATTGATTCTCCTCTTTTAAATACCTTTAGAGATAGTTGGAGAGAGAGTTCTAGTCATTGAAAGTTCTGAAATAATCGTTGGAGTGAAGAAATAGCCGTTGGAAAGCTTGCAGAAAAATCTCGTTGAAGGCTATCGCGAATTTGGAGAGCTCTCGATTTTTCTATGAGAGCTCTCGATTTTCCAGCGAGAGCTCTCGAGAATCTTCGAGACATCTCGGTTTCACAATGAGAGCTCTCGAGAATTTTTGAGAGCTCTTGATCTTAGAACACAAAAATGAGGTTTCTATTTCTTGAAACAGAGAGATCTCACCCAGTTTTGGAGAGGTCTCGAGCCTATGCCAGGGCAATGTGTAGGAGTGCCAAACAGCTTGGAGAAGCCTCCAAATTTTCAGGAGAGCTCTCCAAATTTTTAGGAGAGATATCTAAAAATTCAGAAGAGATCTCTAAAAATTCTAACTTCATTTTTCTTCAATGTTTGCCCTTCCAAACTTGAATTTCTTGACCCAAACTCTTCTAAACAAGATTGCTTCCTTCAATTTTAATTTCTCTTCTTCCAATCATACTTTCTTCATACCAAGCCATCCAAATATGTGTGAATTTGATCTTTTAAGTATTTTGCAATGGCATCTTGAGAGGATTTATTCTTGAGATAAATTCTTTATTTTGGATACTTGAAAAATCCTATACACATTCTTGAGACACATAATTAGATACATAATAAACTCAAGATTTGGCAATCATCAAAATCAATCATGAGATCAACATCTGGCCTATGTAGGTCCACGTCTAACTCATGCTCTCCCAGATGCATATGCAACAAGCACAAAATGATAAAGTTTATTATGAATCAGTCAACATAAATTTTTACTTAAATCATTGCATAATACTAAAATATATTTAACTACCCTGGTTGTATATCTCATCTATAGGAGCATCCTCATCGATAGGAGGATCGTGCATGCTTTGACTCAGAATGCTGCGCTGATGAAGAAGTAACGGCCTTGGGCTGCCATGCAGATGATGAAGGACCAACCTCAGGCTACTGTGTAGATGAGAAAGGACTGGCCTTAGACTGATGTGACTACCTCGACCGTTGGAGCTGATCAGAACATGATCTATCATATGAAGTATGCAACTCTGTATCATCAAATCATCTACATCGAGGCATGATAACACCTAACATTCACAAATAGAAACATAAATCAGTTTACATTATTAAATAATAATTAAAATTATGATTAAATTACTAAAAAGAATCAATATCTACTAAATGAACATAATGATATGGTATAAAATTTCATATAGAATGTATACATCTTAAATGTCTCTTATCAATTAAAAATTAATTAATATTTTCTCCTCCAATATCCCTCCTAACCAAGCTTGTAGCATTTAGATCATCAATCGAGGTAAGATTGTAAGGCATGCATTGTGTATAAGTCTTATCACATCTACTTCCAATCCTTTTTTCATGTCATATAAGTCCCTGGGTTTCATTCTCACAACAACAGTCCAATCCTTATCTTTCAAATCTTGTACAAAAAATACTTGATGAGCTTGAGATAAAAAAATGAATGGATTATTCTTTAATAACACACCAGTATGTATCAATCTTGAATAATTTACAAGTGTAAACCCATTCATATCTTGCTTCAAGCCTCTTGATGAGTTTATATCCATCTAATTACATCGAAATAATACAACTTTAAATCTTTCATAATAATCCAACTCAAAAATATCAATAAGTATACCATAATAAATCTTTCCATCGACTTCTATCATGACTCCACTATTCTGAGTTTTTCTGAATATTTTACGTTCTTTTGTATGAAACTTAAATCTATTAATGATGAATCCATTAAATTTGTTGACAATATTATTAGGACCTTGAGCAATAGCAATTAATTCATCTGAATGGTTACTCTCTATCATCATTGGTACCTAAAAATTGTGATATAATTATTAATGTATTATTTGATGTTAATAAATATATTTCAAAATCCATCTTTTTTCCTTACATAAATGACTAACATGTTTAAAAAGCCATTCAGGAAATAACTTGATCAACCATCGTTGCTCAACCCTTGGATTGGGTCGAATGTTATGGGTTGCTCGTCTCTGAACAACCAAAAATTTGCTAAAAAAAAAATTAATTCATTGACTAAGAATATTATATATTATGATAATGAAAGAAATCAAGATATATGACTGACCTGCGATACAAAGATATTATATCACTATGAAGTAACACATAATGATAAGCTTGCGATAAGAATTATCAAGAACCACACTTTCAACCTTCCCCAAAACTCTTTCAGTAGTTGAGAATTTATAAATTTTTGAGTTATCGATAATATTATAATTTTTTTGATCGATTAAAAATAGTCTCTACACTTTCAAGATATCTTAAATAAAATATCAAACATTCTTCAGCAATATATCTTTCCATAATTGAGCCTTCAGGATAAGCTCTATGTTATACATAATCCTTCAAATGCATAAGATACCTTTAAAAATTTAAAATTCATTAAAATATCAATACGTGTACAACATTACTTATACTAAAGATTTTTAAATTATAATTAAAAAATTTTGTAACATCACCTCTCAATAGGATACATCTATCTGTAGTATACTGGTCCATCAAGTTTTGCTTTCGTAGCTAAGTGAACAAGTAGATGAACCATGATAGTAAAAAATTTGGGAGGAAAGATCTTCTCCATATGATAGAGTGTAAGTACAATATTAGACTCTAATTGATCAAGCTCTCTTGGACCAAGAACTTTGGAACATAATGACTTAAAAAATGATGACAACTGAACAATAATAGCAACCACTTGTTTTGGCATTAATGATCTTAAAGCTAGTGAAAAAATATCTTGCATCAATATGTGACCATCATGACTTTTAAGATTTGATAGTTTCCGCTCTTTAAGATTTATACATCTTGAAATATTTGATGCATAGCCTTCAGGAATCTTGATATTTTGTAGACATGTCAAGAAAAGATCTTTCTCTTGAATCGACATTATGTAACATGTAGGAGGTATATAAATTTTACTATTAGTGAGCTCTTTGGGATGAAGCTCCTATCTTATGCCCATCTCTTTCAAATCTAAACGTGTTTTTAAATTATCTTTACTCTTTTCATTAAGATTTAACAATGTACTAATCAAATTATCATAAATATTTTTTTCTATAAAAAGAGGTTACGGCAGCGCATACTATGGCAGTGGTTTTCGAAACCACTGCAATAGAGTCTACAACAGCGATTACAAGAAACTGCTGCTATAGGACCGACCTATAGTAGTAGTTAAAAAAATTGCTGCCATAAATCAGACCTATAGCAACGGTTTCTTGTAACCACTGCTATAAGTCAATCTATGGCAGCGGTTATTTGTAACCGCTGCCATATATTTTTTTCTTATTTTTTCTCTAAATATTATATAATTTTAAAATTTAATATTTATCTTCACCATTCATTATCTAAATAATTATCATTAGAGTATCGTCGCAAAAGATCACCTCGATCCGATGATCCAAGCTTCATTGATCAAAAAAATTTGATTTCGATGATTACGAACGACGATGTGATGATCTGATAGATGGAGATCTTCGATGGATCCAAAAATCTACAACGATGATCTCAGTTATATTTGTAGCATACTATCAAAATTTTACTTCAATCGAATATCGTTATCTTGGTCAATTTAGTATAGATTAATTTTGACCGTTAAATGATAAACGAGTGATCAAAGAACTAGATGGTGTCCGATTATGAGATATTTTTTTTATAAATGATCTTGGCTACTACTTTAATCATTTTTTATGGTAGTGATTATAAAATTCAACTCATGAGACTAAGAATGATCTAAAACTATACATCGCTTGATAACCATTCTTAAACTCTGTTCGTTGTTATGCTCGTATTTTCGCAATATCTGCTTAACGTGAATAATTCATACAAAAATGATTTAAATTTTACTATCATTACCATATAAAATAATTAAAATTATAGTAAAGATCATTTAATTAAAAAATTATCTCATAATCGAACGTCGTTTAGTCCTTTGATCACTTATTTCTAATTTAACAACCAAAATTATTCCATACTAAATTGATCATGATAACGATATCTGATTGAAGTAAAACTTTGATAGTATGCTACAAATATCACCAAGATCATCGTTGTAGATTTTTGGATCGATCAAAGATTTTCATCTATTAGATCATCGCATCGTCGTTCATAATCATCAAAATTGAATTTTTTTGATCGATGAAGCTAGGGCCATCGGATCGAGATGATCTTTTGTGACAATACTCTAATAATAATTATTTAGATAATGAATGGTGAAGATGAGTATTAAATTTTAAAATTATATAATATTTAAAAAAAAATTAAAAAAAAATTATTTTCAATCTATAGTAGTGGTTATTGAAAATCACTGTTATAGATCTATGGCAGCGGTTAGAAAACTGCTGTCGTAGATCTATTACATTAGTTTTCAGTAACCACTGCCATAGATCTATGGCAGCAATTCAAAAATTACTGCCATAGATCTATGGCAGTGGTTCAAAAATTGCTGCCGTAGGTTAGGTTAAAAATTTCTAAATTTTTCTTCCCTTCCGTGCGCTCTCTCTCCCTCCTCTCCATCATCGATGAGACTCCATCCAAGTCCTTCCCCCCATCTAGCCCCGCCTCTCGGTGCCCCCTCCTCCCCCTTCGCCTCTCCATCCCCGACAACCACCGCCCCCTACCCATGCCACGCCACCCCCCGTCCCGCTCGTCCCCCCTGTGCCGACCCCTCCCTAGCGGTCTTCGCCCACCCCTCGGCCATCCCCCCGCCCGTCCACCTCGTGCTGTCCTTCCCATCCCGCCACCACCGCCCCATGCCCTCCCCATCCCTTGCCGCCCACCCCTACCCTCCACGGCCGCTGCCCCTGCCCTTCCATCCTCGACCGCCGCCACCCACCCCGTACCCTCCCATCCCCCGACGCCTGCCCTACCCTCCCCATCTTCAGCTGTCACCATCCCATGCCCTCCCCATCCTCGACCACCCACCCGCTGCCCTCCCCATCCCCGACCGCCCACCGCCCCTATCCACCCATCCTCGGCCACCCACCTCCTTCCCTCCCCATCCCCTTGGCCTCCCCATCACGGTGCCCCTCCAGGGCCCCTCTCCCTCTCTCTCCTCTTTTCTCTTTCTCTCTCTTTCTCTCTCTATCTCACTATCTTGCTATTATTTTGTAGGTTACCTCTAGTGCCATCATTTTCCTCCAGCATCATCGTTGGTGATCCTCGGGAGCTTTCGGTGCGACTTCCTCTCTATAGTTATAGGTATAATTTTTTATTTTAATTTTATAGTATTATTTATTAATCATTAGAACTAAATCTGTCAACGAGATCAAATTCAGATCGAAATTTAGATATTCAGATTTGGATCTGATTTTAATTACTGATATCCAGATCCAAACCTGAATACCCGATAGATCCATACTTGAAGTACCAGACCTGGATCCTAATGGATCCTGGGTATCCGGATCCGATTTTGAGATCCAAAACTAAGAAAGGGAAGAGGGAAGAGAGGGAGGGAGGGGGTCTGACCTCACCGTCGCTCGTCACCGGTGAGGAAGACTGAGAGAGAGAGGGAGGGAGGGGGTTCAGACCTCGCCGACGAGGGAGATCAAAAGAGTGAGAGAGGGAGGGAGGGGTTCGACTTTGCTACCATTATCGATGAGGGAGATTGAAGAGAGAGAAAGGGGGGAGGGGTCCGACCTGGCCGACAAGGAAGATTAAGAGGAGAGTGAGGCAGTTGGAAAGATGAGGGAGGGTCGGAGACTAGCCACTGTTGCCAACGAGGGAGATCGAGAGAGGGAAGGGGTCCGGCTCATCGGCGTGGAAGATCAAGAGAGGGAGAGAGGGAGATCGAGAGAGGGAGAGAGGGATCAAGGAGGGGATCCAACCTCATCGACGATGGAGATTGAGTGGAAGACGGGCAGTTAGAAAGATGAGGGAAAGATGGAGACAGCCAAGAATAGGGGATGGCATACAGTCCATCAGCTCGGATATGCAGTCGAGCTAGCTCAGGTTGAGATCGAGTCGACTGGGGGAGGCACGAAGCCGGCTCGACTTTTGAGCGAGTCGGCTCGATGGGTGCGAATAGAATTTGATGTCTCTCTAAGGTTCCAACTTTAAGTCCTAAGGTACCGCCATCATCTACATCATTCTTCTTTCAGGTTTTTGGATTAACACCCAGATTTGCACAAGAGATCGGATCTATGACCATTGCTCATCCTTAATTATTTATGAATGTAATTTATGTTATAAAATTTATTATATAAGATTTTTTAGATATTTATATCTTGTTGCTTTTGTTTATTGCATTGCATAATGATAGATCCATCAATTAATTAGTGTACATAATCTCCGACATCCGTATAATTATATGTAATTGTATGGATGAGAGAATTATGTATAATGATCAATTGATTGTTCAATTTGGATAGTTTAAAAATTATAGATAATTTTATAGGAAGTTGTAATAATCAAATGGTATGCTAAGAATTTTGAATAAAATTTTGGATAGTATTTCTCTTTTGTTCTCCCTAAATGGGAGAACTAGGAGAAGATACTGTCAAAATTTCATTTGATCCCTATTGCATATCATTTGATTACTGTATTGAATCTATAGAATTAATGCAATTTTTGAATGGGATAGGACCAATCTTTACCTATTAGTTAGTGATAGGATGCACTTATTGCATGTCTGAAAATGATATTTAATGTGAGTTTCACATAGGATATTTATTTCAATCCTTGTTTATGATGCATCTTTTATTTATAATGCATATTTGTTTATAATGTATTAGTATATAATTTAAGTTCCATAAATGATTTAATTATAGTTTCATCATTTTTAAAATGGATAAGGGGTGGATGAAGTTTGATAGGCTCTCATCAGAATATGAGATCGAACTTCAAAAATTTTTTGATTTTGCTATAGAGAAATTTGGGGACCATGGACTGATCCAATATCCTTGTAAAAAGTATATGGATGGGCCATGGCTACCTCATCAAGATGTAAATGATCATCTCAATATTTATGGCTTTAAAGTCAATTATAAAATTTATTGGGACCAACATGATGAGGGCAGACTGCAAGGAGGCGATCAACATGATGGAAGAGTGGAATAAATATTTCATGATATTTTTTCATTTATTGACCATAATGACGGTGCATCTATGTCTATGCCTGATCCTGTGGTTGGTGAAACGAAAAAAGTGATAAATAGTGAGGATGAAGGATAAATAGTGAGGATGTGAAAAAGATCCATAAGTTAATAGAGATGCTAATATTTTATTGTATCTCGGATGTGAAAAGATGGCAAAGTTGGAGTTTTTAATCCGGTTATATCATGCAACATGCTCTAATGGGTTCGGTAATAATGGAGTGAACTACATATTAGAGCTTTTGGATGATATTCTTCCGAATGATGCATAAATTTCAAAGAATAATTATGAGGCATCGAAGATTATTGAATAGTTGAACCTTGCTTACATCAAGATACATGCATGTCCTAATGATTACATGCTCTATTGGAAGTGGGATGTCAACCAAAATGAGTGCATGAGGTGCAGTGTGTTAAGATGAAAACAGAACAAAGATCGCACATCAACTCGTGTACCTCAAAAGTTGATATGGCATTTTTTTTATTTTGAGACTACAAAAGTTATTTATATCGGCAAGGACATCGAAGGACATGAGATGGCATGAAGAGGATCAAACAAGAAATGATGCATTGAGGCATCCAGTCGATGGAGAGGCATGGAAGAAGTTTAATGAATTACATCCTAACTTCACACATGAGATACGTAATGTGAGGTTGGGCTTGTTGTGTGATGATTTCAACCCATTCAAGCATATGAATACCGTCCATAGTATATGGCCAATATTTATTCATGTTTACAATCTTCCATCATGGATGTGTATAAAACAATTTTTTGCTTTCATGACAGTGCTCATCCCTGGACTGATGAAGATAAGTAATGACATTGATGTTTATTTGTAGCCTCTTATTGCCGAGCTAAAATAGTTATGGAGCATTCAAGGTATTCGAACTTTTGATGCTTTGCTGAATGAGTCATTCTTCATGCATGCAATGCTTTTGTGGATAATAAATGATTTTTCAGCATATGTCCTAATGTCGGGTTGGAGCACCAAAGGTGAGCTAGCATGTCCGATTTATGAAAAAAATATCCAGTCTAGAAGGTTGACACATCGGAGAAGCTTTAGCTATATGGAGCATCGACATTTTCTTCGTCGAAACCATCAATACTGAAGGGATGCATGCTCCTTCGATGATATGATTAAAGAAGGTAAGACACCCAGCTAGATGTCTAAAAGTGATGTACTTAGAGAGTTGGATGGTCTCAGTGTTGAATTTGAGAAAGGTGATCCGATTGATGGTAAAAAGAAGAAGCATCGATCAAAAAAAGATGATACATACTTTAATTAGAGAAAAAAGAACATCTTCTTTGACTTGCCATATTGAGAGATAAACTTATTGCGCCACTGCTTAGATGTAATGCATATTGAAAAGAATGTGTGCGAGCTCCTATTGACAACAATATTAAATATCAAAGATAAGACTAAGGATGACTTGAATTTTTGATTTGACTTGAAAGAATGGGGTACTAGAAGATTACTCCATCCAGAGCCATAGGGAGAGAATAGTGGAGGCTCCCTCATGCATGCTATGTTATGAATGCCTCCGAACAATCTACATTTCTTCGTGTATTAGAGAATATAAAGATCCCTGATGGATACTCTAGCAACAAATCAAAGCATGTGAATTATAAGAATGTCAAACTTGAGGGATTGAAGACTCATAATTATCATGTACTGATGCAGGAATTGATCCCAATAGCTATTCACCGCGTGTTGCCAAAAAATATAAGAATGACTGCTATTTGTCTTTGCAACTTTTACAGAGATATTTGTGCAAAGAGGTTGCTTAAGAAAGACATGAAGAAAATGAAGGCAAGGATGGTGACTATATTATGTGATCTGGAGAAAATATTTTCACCATTATTTTTCATGATTATGATGCATCTCACCATGCACCTTGTGGAAAAAGTTGCACTTGGAGGTCCAGTGTTCTGCCGATGGATGTATCCTACTGAGAGAAATATTCAAACTCTAAAATCTTATGTAAAAAATATGAATCGCCCGAAAGGATCCATAGTAGAAGGTTATTTGAGTCAAGAGTATATGAATTTTTGTACCATATACTTAAGCAAGCTCGAGACACATCGTAATCGACCAATGAGGAATCAGGATGATCAGTATGAGCCAATTGAGCCTACATTTAAGTCCATTCCATAGTCAGGTGGACTTCCTACTTCATACCATCTCATTGATTTAAGCATTGAGAAAAGAGATAAGGCACACCACTACGTGCTCTTCAACTGCGATATCATTGAGCCGTACATAAGATGAGTCACTCAGCCTTATTTATTTTATAATAATTAGAAAAAAATACTCATTTATACCTAAATTTATTTTTTATGCATGCAGCAAACACAAGGAGGTCATAAGAGTAAAATATGACACTCTAAGTATACGGAAGAAAGAGAAAATGCATAATAAAATTTTTTTTGAATGGTTCAAAGATCATGTAAGCGATTATATATTCTTGCCTTGTACAACTTATTTAAATATGTTTACTAATTAGGTGTCATCTTTTTAATTAGATGTGGAGATTGCCGCTTAGTGATGTGAGTCTTAAAGTACGTGCTCTTTCAATGGATCCTAATCGTACCGTATGTGAGTATAAATAGCTCGTCATTAATGGCTATAGGTTTAATATTTATAGTAGATCCGTAAATATAGCAACATAAAATAGTAGCATCATGTTGAGCGCCATCATTGGGTGTTATGCTAGCTCGAGAAATTTACAGCCTCGTACAGAGGATTCGAATTACTATGGTATGGTGGAGAAGATAGTTATCTTGGACTATTATTCTAAAAGAAGGATTGCATTGATGAAGTACGATTGATATGATACCTTATCATAGTCTAGGATGAAGACTGGTGAGTATGGTTTTACTCTCGTTAACATGCAATGCCATCTCCACACTGAAGAACTGTATATACTTGCCTCCCAAGCTAGTCAAGTCTTCTACGTTAGTGATCCCTTGGAGCCTCAATAGGATATTATTGTGAAGATGGTACCTAGGTATATTTTTGATGATACCGAAGTTGATGATAATGTTGGACCATACATACAAAGTGCTTCTCTAGGATAAAACTTATCTGGTACTATCGAGGTACCAGATATATTTGGCAGGAGCGATGGTGATGTCCGTATTTTAGATACCACTAGGCGAAGACTTCAATATTCTCGTATAAAATATTAAAGTCTATTTATTGATGTGTTGCTAATATTATTATTCAATATGTTATATTTGTTGCCCAGAGATTGCAATCCAAGAGGAGGGATAATTGGGTTTCTAAAATAGAGATGATTGGAGAGAGATTTCGAGACCTCTCGATTCTAAACGAGACATCTCACCGGAACCGTAATACCTCTCGAGAATCCTGCAAGACTTCTCACTCTCAGAGCACAGAAACTGAGTTTCTATTTTGGTCAAAGAGATTTTTGAGAGATTTTTGCTATCAATCAAAGAGATTTGATTTTTATTTGAATTCTCCTTTATATCTTTCTTATTTTGGTCAAAGAGCTCTCTTTCTTCTGATCTTTGAAAGCTTAAGAAAAATTTCTTTTTTAAGGATCTTTACTTGATGAATTTTTGTAGATCTTTTCTTGAAATGATTCTTCATTTTAAATATCTGAAAAGACCTGCATCCACTCATGAAACACATGGTTAAATACTCAAACTCGTGTTGATTAACATTACAGAACATGATGGCACCTGTTGGGGATAAACCCACACCTGCCGAAGTTTGACTAAGACTCCGACTCTTGATCAGTTCCATCCGATTGCAACTATAACAACTGAACCTCAACCCGTAGAAATATTCCAACTTCAAATCATTCTAAGATGGCCGACCTTCAATACTGTAGTCAGATAATCCGATTGGCGGGGAAGATCGATTTTGGATTCAATGGGGCATTGTGGATTCCTTCTCCAGCCGAACTTGAATAGTTAATGTCTCTACCCCAGAGAACCGGCTAAGTCCCCGGCTTCTGTGCATCCTGCTCAGTCGATCTTCTTCTGGTAACCTGTGTGGCCCCACTCGGACGAACTTCCTTGGATCACCCTTTTGGCAGAATTTTAGTCGAACTCCTAGATTTCTCCTTCAGCGAAACTTCTTCGGCAGTCGAACTTCTTCCGAATTGCCCCCAGATGAACTTCAGCGCTTTATCATTATTCATCGGTGAGCAATCTTGTGAATGGTCGAGCCTCAAAGGAATAACAGAGACACTAATGTTTCAGTCGCACTTGCTTATTGTGGCCATCGGTCAATACTTGATCCAGATGGACCCCTCACAGTTGGACTCCTTTCGGTTGGACGTCTTTCGAGCCACTTCATCGATCGAACCCCTGCCAGACTTCTCTTCCGATCAAATTTCTTCTAATCGCTTAAAAGGACCACGATGTACACCTTCAACATTACAAATAAAAGGCAACGCACGGTCAATCTTGAGAACCTCCAAACTCCTTCAAAACAACAACATCCAAGAGCCCTTCATCGCCTACAACTATCCCACCCGAACTCCAGCTGCTAGATCTCCAACAGACTAGCATGTCACGATAATGGACACCATCCTCCATAACAAATCCCACGTGGTCCTGAATGGCCCACTACCAAGCAGTTATGACTGTCACTATCAGTTTGTTACAGGCTTCGGGGCTATAAAAGAGATCCTCCAGATACATTTTCTCCAAACTCTCTTCTTCCTTCTAATACTCTGCATCTTTTTCTACCGAGTATTCCATTTCTATTGGCCGAAAGAGCTGACTTGATCGTCGGAGGGTTTTGCCAAAGCCACCCCCTCAAGCTCTGGACAAGACTTATTTTGTAGGTCACCGACGGTGACCTCTTCTTCTTTGACTCTAGCACTTCTCTGGCGACGATCAAATTTTGCACCAACAGGATTGGTGCTAGAGGAAGGGCCCTCTGTCTTTTGAGGTTCTCTTATTCTTAAAAGAGTGCTCAGCAGAGATCTCTATTTCTTCTCCTCCAGAGTCCTTTCTGAAAAAGATGTCTGCCAAAAAAGCTTCAATCCGACGGTCAACGGCCTCCATGGCTAGATCCCATCCAGATCTGCCCGCTTCTACTTCATCCCCGACGACAAGCTCCACCTATAGTGATGGTGGATGCGGAGCAGTTCAACCTACTAGTCCAGTAGATTCATGACCTCATGGAAGCAGGGCAGGCCATGCGGCAATAGTAGCCTCTTGCGCCAATTCGATCGGAGCAGGCTTCTCCGAAGCTCTATGATTCGATCTAGGGATGGTCGACTTGGGCTAGCCAATCGGTGACCTCTAAAAAGGGAAAGCAGAGGGTAGAGAGCTTCTGCTCTGATCATGACTCTACCACTAGGGAGACTTCACCCTCATTCAGTCAGAAGAGCTTGGAGATCCACGACTGAGAGGATCTTCTAGACCAAAAACTATAAGAGATGAACTGACAGATCGAGAAACCCCATCGTGCTCCCCCCTCCCATGGGTTATGCCTTTTGGACTCAAGAATGTAGGGGCAACATACCAGCACCTGATCAATAAAATCTTTAGGGAGTAGATTGGTCGAAACATGGAGGTGTATATGAATGACATACTCGTCAAGAGCCGAGCTTCAATAAATCACATCATTGACCTTGAAGAGACCTTCAGTGTACTTAAGAAGTACAAGATAAAGCTAAATTCAACCAAGTGCGCCTTCGATATAACCTCAAAATTTTTTTTGGAATTTATGGTGTCGAGGCACGAAATTGAGGCAAATCCAAAGAAAATTTGGACTATTCAAAAGATGACCACTCCAAAAATAATTAAAGAAGTTCAGCACCTGACTGAAAAAGTGGCATCCCTAAACCATTTCCTCTCAAGTTCAATCGAGCGATGCATGCCCTTCTTTCAAGTTCTCAAGCAGCCCAAGAGCTTTTGCTGGACGGTGGAATGTCAACAGGCATTCAAGGAGCTTAAAAACTACCTCGGCTCATCCCCACTGCTGGCAAAGCCTAAGTTCGAAGAAGAATTATTCTTGTACCTAGCAGTCTCCCTAGCAGCAGTCCTGGTCAAGAAGGAATCGAAAGTGCAGCAGCCAATCTACCACATAAGCTGGGTCACGAGGGAAGCAGAGACCAGATTCTCTAAATTAAAAATATTAACTTACTCTCTTCTAATTGCTGCTAGGAGACTCTGACCTTACTTTCTAGGGCATACCATAACTGTCCTCATGGATCAACCAATTAAAGCAGTCCATCGAACGGATGCCTTCGAAAGAATTGCAAAATGGACAATCGAGCTTACAAAATTTGACATCAACTATCGACCTCAACCGTCGATCAAAGCCCAAGTATTAGTAGATTTTATAGTAGATTGCACCATTCCAGATGAAGCTGAGCTTGAATAGAATGAAACCGGCATCCCGTGGTTACAATCGAGCCCCTCCAAAGAGAGTGCCGATCTTTCTGAAGGTTCTTGGGCTCTGTACGTGGATGGTTCATCCAATGCTGCTGGAGCAGGCGTGGGATTGATCTTAGTTAACCCCAAGGGAGTCATCGCTGAATATGCGCTATGCTTCAAATTTTCTACAACTAATAGTGGGGTCGAATATGAAGCTCTGATCGTTGAGTTAAAAATAGCAAAAGAGTTAGAGACAGACCGTTTCCAAGTTTTTAGTGATTTTCAGCTAGTGGTCGGACATGTTAGCGATAGCTATGAAGCCCGGGAGAAAGGCACGATGAAATATCTTGAGAAAGTAAAGAACTTGACTTCGACCTTCAATAGTTTAGCATTCAACGAATTTTGAGGAGAGAGAATATGAGAGCCGATCTTCTCTCTAAACTGGCCACTTTAGCCCCAGTCAAACTGCCCAAAGAAGTATTTTTTGAAATTCTAAAGTGCCCAAGCTCAGAGGAGTTGCAACCTATTATGCAAATTGAGCACGAGCCAAGCTAGATCGACCCACTAGTTGCCTATCTCAAGGATGGAGCTCTTTCTCATGATCCGAAAGAAGCTCGAAAACTCAAGAATCAAGCTTTTCGATATGTTCTGTACGAAGGCAAGCTATATAAAAGGTCATATTTTCTACCGCTCTTAAGATGTCTCCGACCTTCAGAGGCCAACTTCGCATTATGGAAAGTGCATGAGGGGATTTGCGGAAGTCATGTAGGAGCCAGATTTCTATCACAAAGACTACTTCGGTAGGAATACTATTGGTCGACCTTGTACCACGATTCTATAGAGTATATCAAAAATATGACCGCTGTCAGAAAAATGTAAACATACAAAGATAGTCGACCTCCAAGCTTACTCTACTAAGCGCACCTTGGCCATTCGCGCAGTGAGAAATGGATATACTTGGCCCCTTTCTAATAGCATCCGGACAACGAAAGTTTCTCCTGATTGCGATCGACTACTTTACTAAATGGGTCAAGGCCAAATCATTAGCAAAAATTACTAAAACCAAGGTATAGAACTTCATCTGAAAGTCAATCATCTGTCGGTTTGGTCTGCTCCAAACTCTCATAATAGATAATGGACGATAGTTTATTGGGATGAGGTTCGCTGAGTTCTGTAAAAATCTAAACATCTTCCATCTCTTCACGTCAGTGATCCATCTGCAGGCAAATGGTGAAGTAGAGGTGACCAATAGAACTTTACTGCAAGGTATTATGGCAAAGCTTGAAAGAGTAGAGGAAACTTGGACGGACGAACTCTACCACATCCTCTGGATGTACCAAACTACTCAAAGACTATCGACTGAAAAAATATCATTCGTCTTGGCCTTTGGAACAGAGGCAGTCATCCCAATCGAGCTTAAACTTTCATCAGCATGGGTCGTGGCCTTCAATGAGCAGCATAACTCACAAGACCTCAAAGTCAACCTTGATCTACTGGAGGAAAAAAGAGAAGAAGCCCAAGTTTGGATGGCAGCTTACAGACGAAGAGTAGCCAGATACTATAACTTCAGAATAAAAAGAAAAACATTCAGGGTGGAAACTTGGTGCTCCGACGAGCATCCATTTTGCAACCTCAGAATCAAGAAAAGCTCGCTCTAAATTAGGAAGGTCTGTATAAAGTAGAGAAGGTCATCCAGCTCGAAACTTATCGCTTGAAGAAGCTCAGAGGAGCAATACTTCCACGGCCTTGGAATTCAAAAAATCTAAAAATGTACTATTAGTAACTTTTCTTCAATAAAACTTTTCTATTTTAACATCATTACTTCTTGACGCAAAAATTGTGTGATGACAAATAACTCTCCAAAGTAACCTAAAGTGGTCCATTAGGAACAGGATGAGAATCTCGTCCTAACGTAAGCAAAGTTGAAGGCCTCATTGAACTAAGATGAAATAAAGGGAGAGGCCCTGCCAACGGTCCTAATGTGCTCCTATAGCCCATTAGGAACAGAAGGAGAACCTCATTCTAATATGAGCAAAGTCAAAGGCCTTATTAAATTAAGACGAGATGAGGGAAGAGGCCCTGCCAATGGCCCTAATATACCCTTACAGTCCATTAGGAATAGGAGGAGAATCTCATCCTAACATGAGCAAAATCAAAGATCTTGTTAAAATTAAGACGAGATAAGAAAAGAGCCCCTACCAACGGCCCTAATGTGCCCCTACAGTATGTTAGGAACAGAAGGAGAACCTCATCCTAACGTGAGCAAAGTCAAAGATCTCATTAAATTAAGACGAGATGATGGAAGAGGCCTTACCAACGCCCTAATGTGCCCCTACAGTCCGTTAGGAACAAAAGGAGAACCTCATCCTAACATGAGTAAAGTCGAAGACCTTATTGAACTAAGATGAGATGAGAGGAGAAGCCCTACCAACGGTCCTAATGTGCTCCTACAGTCCATTAGAAACAGAAGGAGAATCTCGTTCTAACGTGAGCAAAGTTGAAGGCCTCATTAAGTCAAGATGAGATGAGGAAAGAGATCCCATCGATGGAGCCAACGAACCTCTACGATCATGTAAAGGGTGGAAGGCCAAGGCCTCGCTAATCTAAAATAAGAGAAAGGTCAAGGCCCTACTAACAACTGTCATGCACATCCCCCTGCGGCCATGCCAAATGCCAAAGGTAAAATCCCATCTTGATCCGTAGAATGGACCTCTAGCCCGACATCCACAATAAGCATCTCATCAGAAATAAAGTAAAAAAAAATGAGGCACCCAGAATCACGTCTACAAGAGATGACAGCAAAAAAAAAAGGTATCATTTCATTATGGAGTTATGTTCATTACAAATAAAAGTCAATAAGATTGATTATACAGAAAGTGGGCACACTACAAGCAAAATGAAGGTCAGCAAGGACCAACTATGCGAAAGAACAAACGCACTACAAACAGAATGAAGATCGATGAAATCAATTACATAAAGAAAAAGGAAAGGAAGTAAAGTCCTAAGGTGGTCCGGGCTCTTCAAACTTCGGGCTATCGACTCCAGCTATCACCAAAGCTTCCTTTAGTCTAAAGATCCCCTCCTCGAGCTTCTTCTTCTTATATAGGCCTTCGATGTACATTCTGTTAGTGTACTCAAATTTGGCCTCAAGTTCTCACCGCTGCTTCCTTAAGACTTTGGATTTGACTTCAGCATCCTTGATGGCTTGACGCTCGTAGGTCAACTGGAGCTTCAACTATTGAACTTCAACTTTCTCCACCCCGACAGCCTTCAAGAGCTCGCCGGCGATCCTCCTCAGAGAAGCAAGCTCCTCAGATTCACCGCTTGATCTAGGCTGTTGAATGCTATAAATCTTCCTCTAAAAATAGGTCATCTCATCCCTGGCAGCCTTTAACTTGTCTTCAAGCCTTGACATCTTCCCTGTCCAGATCGCTTGGTAACTATTATGCCAGTCCTCAGCATCCTGTAGCTGCTTCTAAAGCTGAAAAAACTTTTTCGACCAATCCCAATCATACCGAGCTTTGTTGGTGGACCACAGTGAACTTCCTTCCAAAAGATGGATCTTTTCTTTTGCCTTCTTAAGATCAACTTCAAGAGAGCTGATCTTCACTGTCAGTGCCCAAGACTTGTCGCTCATCTTCTTTCAGAGTTCGGCAAGCTCCTTCTTGAAATTCCCTTTTTGGATGCTAAAGCTCGCGAAATCCTTCCTGTGCAAGCTTCGGAGATGAGTGACTTCTTTAGTCGCCTCCAAGGCATTCTTTCGAGAGGCCTGAAGGTCGGCCTCAATCTTCTTCAACTTTTTTCTTAAATGGTGGACTTCCTTCTTCAAATCCTTTATCAAAGGCTTGAACAAAACTCTCTGAGGTAAGGGGTCAGCGTCAATCGAAGAAAGGGGGTCATGGCCCTGGTTGTCGGAGGCATTTTGAATCACATGCAGCACAGAGTGTAAAGAAAAAGAGGAATTTACTTTCATTACTTCAAATATTTTTGATACATCAAAAAAAAAAGTGAGAGAAGAAAAGTATATAAACATCAAAAGTTTAGACCTCGGATGGTTCGCCCATTGGAGAGGTTGGGACATTCTTGGCCACCTCCGGCTCTCGAGTAGGCTTGGACACTGGACTTATAGGTTCTGAAATCTCCAGAGTAACTTTGACGGTATGGACAGCGGGGGCAACCTCGGCATCAGTGCCTGAAGGGCCAGCTCTATTCTCTAGCTCCTCAATGAGGAGGTCCAGATCGATGTCGAGGAAGTTCTCGACGACCCATCCTAAGTAGATCTGGAACTCTTCCAAGAAAGATTCATGGTGGAAGTCTATTTTGATGTCCTCCATATCTTTGGAGGACTTGAAGTCTTGCACGGCCCTCTCTATAGCGGCGTTAACCTCCTCCTGTGCCTTCTTTCCTCCTCTAGAGCTAGCTCGACCCTCAGCTTCGCCATCTCTTCGCGCTCCTCCCTCAACTCCTTTCGAAGGCGCTCAACTTCAGATGAGTGGGTTTCCGAGGCTACCTTCAGAGCATCGACCTTGGCCCGAGCCTTCTCGACCTCTGTGTGGGCTTCCTCAAGGGCACTGGAAGCTTCGGCCCATCTCTGATTGGCCGCCTTGGAGTGAGCAAAAAGGTAGTATCCCAACTACAAAACAAAAGATGAGTTAGAATTCTAAAAGATCCCAACTCTAAAGCTCGAAGGGCATGAAGTTAAAATCAAAAGAAGCCACTTACCTTCAGAAAGACAGTGAAGGACTCATCGAACCTCTCAACGTCATCCTTCTGGCACATCCTCTCTACAATATAGGGAAGGACACTCCCCTCCATCAACAACTGGTCAACCTCTCGATCATCTAGGGAACCCTACTCTTGGCCAAGATCCTCTCCCTCAGAGCTCTTAACCTTCCATCTGACTTTCTTGCCAACTGCCTTCTTCCTCTCCATAACTTCTTGCTGAACAGGAGTAGAAAGGACAGCCTCATCAAACAATACCAGGCTCGATGCGGTAACGGTGGGCTCGAGGCCAGCATGGCCTGGCTTGATTCTTCAGTTTGAGCCTTCTTCTGCGGTTCGTCAGAAGGACCGTCCTTTCTCTTGAGAGTCTTGATTCTCTTCACTAGGCGATTCCATTCTCTTGGAGTCATTTCTACAAAGAAGATAAAGTTAGAAGGTCAAAAAACGGAATACCACCCAACTGACTGAATATAAAGAAATACCTGTTGGGTTAAGAGAATTGAGACCAAAATTAAATAAGGTCTGCTTGTCTAGAAGTTTAGGGATCAGTGGAGCATTAAAGGACTTCCACTTATCGACCGAACTCCAATCCTTGCTTTCTAGCTCGGAAGCTCGGTGGACCGATTTTCTTATCTCGCCCCATAGAGGAAGTCCTAACCCTAAGGAGGGATGGGAGATGAAAAAATTTTTTTCCTTCCAGCTCTAAATGAAGAAAGGAGCGCCTTTAAGCAGTCCCTTCTTACCAAACTGTGGAGATACAAACCACCAGTCCTTGGCGGTTGGATGACGTTTGAAGGTGAAAAAATTGTGGAATAAGAAAATGGTAGGTCAGATGCCTACCATGATGCACAGAGAGAGAAATTCTATGATGAATCTAAAAGAATTCGGCGTCATAGTAGTAAGAGAAATATTGAGAAATCTGAATAAGTTAACTACAAAAGAAGGCAAGGATAACCTAAGCCCGATCCAAAGAATTTCGACATACAAACAGGTTCGACCGGGAAGAGGTGAGCAAACTTGGTCGTCAGGCCCAGAAAGTTCGAGCTCATATTCAGAAAAAATCTCGAACTAAATCCTAGCTAGGAAAAGATCATCGAACCGAAGTCTACAGGAAATGGTTGTAGGCATTAAAGGATGGACCGACTTCAAGGGTTTAGCCTCCTTAGGAGATGGGTTCACCAAGGTTAGAAGGGCTGGGCTCCAAGAACAAGTTGACCAGGATCCCTCGCTAGATATTTGGATCAAAGTGAAATTGAGGAATCGCCCAAAAATCAGAAAAAATAAGGTGTACAAACTTCGACAAAAATAGAAAGAGCGAGAAAGCAAAGAGCGCAGAAATAATTCAAAAAAATATTGGAGGGCTGACCTAAATCGGCTGGGAAGAACAAGGAGATGACGAATGTAACGAAAATCAAATGAGGGTGTACCTGGAACCAAGGAAAATGGAGAAAAAAGCATGGACCCTCGCTCGAGATGGAGAAGGGAACCGGAGGAAGGAGATGGGGATTTCAGAAGAAGTAAAAGGCTCGGAGGAGGACGAGTTTAAGTAACCCCTAGAATTCCAAGATGATTATGATTGCAGATTTTCTTCAACTGATCTCTGATTGATGCGTATCCCACTCATCATGGCAGAAAGCTTCCAACGGATAGATCCTTAATAGTGCCGTACTTCGAACAGACTTCTGACAGAAAATTCAAAAAATATCTCTTTAGGTTACCATGCATTTACGAAGCTTCGACGCTAGTCCGATAAAAGCCAAAACTTTCCATCCAACCCAGACACAGAAAATCCAACATGATTGAAAAATCCTTCGAACTTCGATAGCCTCCATTTTACTCCCATCCTTCGAGCTTCGAATCCGGGAGTAGGGGGACTAGTGTTGGAAATAAATCCATGCCAGCCAAAATTTGGCTAAGACTCCGACTCTTGATCAGTTCTGTTCGGTTGCAACTATAACAACTAAATCTCAATCCGTAGGAGTATTCAAACTCCGAATCATTCTGAGATGGCCGACCTTCAACACTGCAGTTAGATAATCCAATTGACAAGAAAGACCAATTTTGGATTCAATGGGGCATTGCAGATTCCTTCTCCAGACGAACTTGAATAGTTAATGCCTCTGCCTTAGAGAATCGGCTAAGTCTCCGACTACTGCGCATCCCGTTCGATCGATCTTCTTTTGGTAACCTATGTGGCCCCACTCGGACTAACTTCCTTGGATCCCCCTTTTGGCAGAATCTTTGCGAACTCCTCCTGAATTTCTCCTTTAGTAGAACTTCTCCAACAGTCGAACTTCTTCTGAACTGCCCCCAAATGAACTTCAACGCTTTATCATTATTCACCGATGAGCAATCCTGAAAATGGCTGAGCCTCAAAGGAATAATAGAGCTGCCAGTGTTTCAGTCGTGCTTGCTTATTGCAGCCATCGATCAATACTTGATCTAGGCGGACCCCTCATAGTCGGACTCCTTTCGATTGGACATCTTTCGGACCTCTTCGTCGATTGAAGCCCTGCCAAATTTTTCTTCTAGCTGAATTCCTTCCAGCTGCCTGAAAGGATCACGACGTACACCTTCAATATAGCGAATAAAAGCCAATGCACGGTCAATCTTAAGAACCTCCGAACTCCTCCGAAACAACAACATCCAAGAGCCCTTCATCGCCTACAACTATCCCGCCCGAACTTCAGTTGTTAGGTCTCCAACAGACTAGCACGTCACGATAATGGACACCACCCTCCATAACAAATCTCACATGGCTCCGAACGGCCTACTACCAAGCGGTTGTGGCGATCACTATCAGTTTGTTATAGACTCTGGGGCTATAAAAGGGACCCTCCAGATACGTTTTCTCCAAGTTTTCTTCTCCTTTCCAATACTCTACAACTTTCTCTACTAAGTACTTCATTTCTGTTGGTCGAAAGAGCTGACTTGATCATCGGAGGATCTTGCCAGAGCCACCCCCAGGCTCTGGACGAGATTTGTTCTACAGGTCACCGACGACGATCTCGTCTTCTCCGACTCCAGTGCCTCTTCGATGACGATCAGATTTTGCACCAACAGCACCGAAATGCCATCTAGCTTTCACCCCCGCCCCTCGAATGACTACACAAAGCTCTGCATCTGAGCCATGCCGGTAGGTCATGCCGTGCCTTGGGCCATGTCGTTTCGTGCCATGCCTTGGGTCATGTCATGCCGTGCTGTGTCGGTAGGCCATGCTGTGCCATATCGGTAGGCCGTGCCTTGGGTCGTGCTGTACCGATAGGCCATGCCGTATCTTGGGCTGTGTCATGTCGGTAAGTCGTATCATGCCATATCGGTAGGCCATGCCTTAGGTCATGCCGTGCCATGCCAGCCGCTAAAAGAACCCCCGGCCACTAAGAGAACCTCCATCTTGTTGCTTTTATTTATTGCATTGCATAGCAATAGACCCGTCAATTGATTAGTGTACATAATCTTCGACATCCGTATATTTATATATAATTGTACGGATGATACTTAGGCATATATTTGATTATTGTTCAACATGTTATATTGGTAATGTTCATTAACATTGTAGGTCACGATGGCATCGAAACGTCATCTAGCTTTCACCCCTGGGTCTTGATAGGTCACGTAGAGTTCAACATCTGAGGAGCAGTCGGAGCATACTCCATCCACCTCCATATCGACTGCTTAGAAACCTCCACTATCGGCATCTACTCCACCAGCGACATCTACTCCATCGATATCTGAGCCTCCACCATCACCCACATCTCCGATACATGCTACTCCACCGACATCTGAGTGTACATTTTTATTATATTATTTATTTATTTTTTATATAATATTTATATATTTATATATTTGCATAACGTATTTTCATTGTAGGTGCATCATCTAATCAGACATTTCATGGTCCCACACGTATGGCGCATGTGTGGAATTGCCAGCATCAGATGATGGTGCAATATGATGCGGAGGAGAGGCCAATAGGGAAGACCGCATAGGAGATGCATTCCTTTTTTGGAGTGCTTATGAGGCGGTCAGACATTATTCCCATAGAGCCTAAAGACTGAAAATTGATGGATGATGTTGTCAGGGATCGGGTGTGGGAGGAGATATGGGTAAATGCATCTTAATTATATTTACACATTTTACATATTTACACTATGTTTGATTAGAATAATTTTGTAACTGATTTTTAATAACTTTATGCAAAGGAGGTATGACTTTTTTGATCACGAGAGGGCTCAAGATGTCTGACTGAAGAAGATCGAGGAGTTATATCGGGGCTACAAGGTCAAGCACCATAGAGGATGGCTCGAGCACCAACAAGACACTCTATAAGAGCTTATTTCTTGGATACAAGACTGTCCTCCGAGTTAGTGGGAGATGATGGTTACACATTGGAGAAGCCAGAAGTTCGAGAGAAAATTATTAATTTTTAAATTTTTTAATATGCTTAAAGTTATATTTAAATATTTATTATTTATTTGAATACTTCTTAGGCTATCTTCCGTCAGAATCAAAAAAATTGGACAGTCCAAGAGTATACGTACACTTTCGACCATGAGTTTATGGCCAGTCATGTGCAAAGAGATAATGAATTCTAAATCTTACTAAATAAATTAAATTAATATTTTTTTTTATATTTCTAATAAATCGATCCATTGTTATAGCTGATGAGAAATGGAGTGATGCCCAGCTATAGCGAGATCTTCTGATCCAGCCATACAGATAAGAAGGGCAAGTCGACGAATGTCGCGATCAAGAGAATTTTTGTAAATATTAAATATATTAGTATATATGATTAGTATTATAGCATTTCTTATAAAATTTTATTTAAATTTATAATTATAGGATCAGTTAGATGTGCTCGCGAGCGAGGGCCCGAATACCTCTGGCCTCCATGACCATCTGTCTTAGGTCTTAGGGCCTGAGCACTCTGGAAGGATCCAATGCAGGCCCGGACATACGCCGACTAGCTATTGGTCTGAGATGAGCATTTCTTCATAGGCTTTCGATGTCGTCAATTGGGAGGAGCTTGAGGAGGCATTGGCACGAGCAGATCATGCTGCGATGCGGGCAGATCAGGCTGAGAAGCATGCATCTCATCTGGAAGGCATCATGAGAGACATGGTGTCGATGCTTAGTGCACATTTTGGAGGTGCCTTCACAGATTTTGAGGATATGTTGGCCTGTATTCCAGCTCCATCTCCTCCTGCTCTAGCTCTGGCTTCAGCTCGTCCTCCATCTCTCGATGACAACGATGATGTAGATTTAGGAGATTTTTGATGTATTTTTTTAAAAAAATATTGTAATAAATTTTATTTGATAATAAAATTTTAGCATTTCAGAAATATTTTTATGTTTATAATATTTTTTTGTATTATATATCTCTGCATTTGTCAAATAAAATATATAAAAAATTAAAAATTTTATATTTTTTTAATTATTCAAAAGCTACGGTAGCAGTTTTACAACTGATATCGTAGACGTGCCAATCGCTACCGTAGGTAATGTTTCAACCACTGCATTAGACCTACGGCAGTGATTATATAACTGCTTTCATAGACAAGCCTATGGTAGCGGTTCCATAACTGCTGCCATAGGCTTGTCTATGGAAGCGGTTTTATAACCGCTGCCATAGATAAGTCTATAGCAGCGATTTAGAAACTACTGTAATAGGCACTCTATGACAGTGATTTTCAGAACCGCTCCAACAACCACTACCATAGACCTACGGCGATGGCTGCAGTGGCAGTGGTTAGCTAAACGCTACCATAGCCTATAGCAGTAATTTTTTGGGCTATGATAGCGATTACAAACCGCTACCATAGCCCTGTTCTATAGTAGTGGGCCTTCAGGAATCTTGATATTTTTTAGACATGTCAAGAAAAGATCTTTCTCTTGAATCGACATTGTGTAACATGCAGGAGGTATATAAATTTTACTATTAGTGAGCTCTTTGGGATGAAGCTCCTATCTTATGCCTATCTCTTTCAAATCTAAACATGTTTTTAAGTTATCTTTACTCTTTCCATTAAGATTTAATAATGTGCCAATCAAATTATCATAAACATTCTTCTCTACATGCATCACATCAAGATTATATCTTAGAAGATTGTACTTCCAATAAGATAAATAAAAAAATAATTTTTTTTTCATAACTGCTTCACAACTCCATGTGTAGATACCTTCATTATGTCATCACCATTCTAACTTTCATCTATATGATCATCATCATCATAGAAATCAACATCTTCAAACATACCTAAATCAAGATTGCAAATAATGACATCCTTTGTCAACTCTTCATTTGTTGAGCTTACAACATCTTCCCTTCCTCTTTTCTTAGAACAATTGAAAACCTTACCATATCTATGATTCATGCCATGCATTTGTCTAAGAATCTCAGTTTCAGATGGTGGTAAAAGAGCAGATCATAATTCTATAGTACCATCAAATACATCTTGTTGAAATCAAAATGGATGGTTCGCTTCCAACCATCGACAATGGCCCATATAGCAGAATTTTTCTTCATGTTTTAACTAGTATGAATGGGTAGAATCTCCACAAAAGGACATGCAATATGTCCCTTTGTGCTCCATCCAGATAAATTGGCATATGCAGAAAAAATCATTGATGGTTCAAATAAGAGCTGCCCTTAATTTAAATGTCTGACCACTGCAAGCATCAAATGTATTAATACCCTTTCATAACTATTTCAATTCTTCTATTAAAAATTGCAAAAAGACATCAATATTATTGCTTGGATCCTTATCGTCCGGAATAACCATTGATAGTATAAGTGAAGATTGTTTCATATATATCCATGATGGCAAATTATATGAAATCAAAACGACCGACCAAGTGCTATAGGCAGAACTTAATGTCCAAAATGGATTGAAGCCATCAGTAGCTAAATCCAATCTAACACTACAAACATCTAAGGCAAAATCAAGATGCCTATCATTACATGCTTTCCATGCCAAATTATTAGCTGGATGTCTTAGCATTCCATCTTTTGTACGATCTTCTTCATGCCATCTCATAGATGAAGCTATCTTTGATGATGCACATGGATCTTTTTCAATCTAGTTATCAAAAGAAAGTAACGCAAAACTTTAGCCAATTTTTTCTTACTCTGAGTAGCATCCACTTTGCTGAATACCTCATCCTCATCTTCTTTATGCGATATCCATCGCGAAGATCTACAGACATTACAAGATTTTTGGTTAGCATTTTTCTTCCAGTATAACATACAGTCATCTGAACAACTATGAATCTTCTCATATCCAAGATCCATTTTTTTTACTAATTTTTTCCCTTCATAAGAAGAAGTTGATAGAGCAATACTTTCAAAAAATGCATTATTTAATAATTGAAGCAACATAGTAAAACTCTTACCAGACTATCCATTCAAATATTTCAAATAAAATAGATGCACAAAAAATAAAATTTTTGAAAAATTCTTACCATCCGGATATAATTCTTGATCACAATCTTTCAATAAATTGTGATACGGATGTTTTATCTCATCATTAGATGAATGTTGAGGCATCTCAACATACATAGGATCAGTAGATATAGACCCTCGAATATTACATCTATTTCTTATCCTTCACTGAAATCTCCTAAATTTTGAGCATCAAATTCTAGAGCATCTCTAAGCAAACCTCTCATATCTTCTCTTGTAGGATGTTTTTGTAAATTATTGGTTCCAATATCAGATCTATGTTCCATATATGAGGATTGATAATATAGAGATGGCCACATAGATTCTCCATGAAATACCCATTTAGTATATCCTCTAACAAAACCATTCCATACCAAGTATTCTTCAACAGTATGTGGATCAAGAAAAGTATTATTTATACATTTTCTGCATGGACAAAAAATCTTTCCATTCATTGATCCTTTCTCAATGGTAAATTTAATGAAATTTTAAACTCCTTATAAATAATCTATACTGGATCTTGGCATGGTTATCCAACTTTTGTCCATAGTATTAGAGAATAATAACTATTATTCTATAATACCAACACACTACATAATAAAGCACAAAAAGATTAAGCAAATATTAAAAAGATTAAAATATAATTAATAGGAGAAAGAGTGGATTTTTCATAACTAATGAAACCATGAAGAGTTTTAGGAACATCCATTCTATCAACTAATCTTGCTAATGGATACAAAATAGACTCTAGCAAGTATGCATATATATTTTTTTTTCATGAAGCTTGGCATCAAAGGATAGCAAACATTACAAAGTATATCAAACGTATACGCAAAACCCATGTTCAAAGAGCATCATACAACTACTTTACATTTCCCTCTCTCAGAAAAAGAAATAAAAAAAATAAAAGAACAAAAGGAACTCCACTCACCTTACTTTTTCTTTTAAACTATTGTATACCTAACCATGGAGCAAGCAGTGGAATATGTGACTTTGTCCAGCTTTGCAAGCCAAGATTTCTACCACGCTCGAATCATTGAGTGGCTGACCTACCACCCTTCCCTGCCTCAACCACCTTGCCCTACAGGGAAGGGGATGAGTTCCCATAAGGAAAAAAAAAAGGAAAAAAAAGAGAAGGAAAAGCCCACAAAAACCCAGGGCTTTGGAAGGCAGACTGCATGGCCTGCTTCCACAAGACATGCTAAAGCAACCAACAAAACATTGAGAACCAAGGGATCCCTTCCGCCTGGCATGACCAAACATTCACATGACAACATACTCCCAGCCTTTCTCTTAAAAACATTCACATGACAGATTTAGTCTAATGAGAACAAGCATCTTACAAGAGCATGTGATGAGCACAAACCACTTGATAGAACTCCATTTACTTCATAAATTGCCAAGAAAACGTCAAGATATGACACAGAACTCTGCAAACCAAACCGCCAAACAGAGAAAGCATATGACAGCAAAAAGGATGCTAGCCCGGCTCACATGTTATCACACCCCGAACCCAGTATCCAGGTCGGATATGTGATGGCGACATACTCCTTAGAACAAGAGTACCCTAAAGAATATACAAGACCTTAAAAAAATCCAATACAACATCAAAATTCATAAAAATAATCTAATTTCATTTTAATTGATAAAATTTTCATAAATACTAATTAAATTCTTTTTATCACTAAATCAGAAGTCAATGATGCTCTATCTATTCATCTGCTAACCCATAAATCTAAATCTTAGCCAATCTTGATTATCCAACTATCACTGTTGGAGCTCTATCTAATCAATTCTTTCAATTTCAATCTTATCCAATGCATATATTTTGTAATTCTGAAAAGAAAAGAGAAGAAAATGAGGTTTGTGAGCTTTACAGCCCAGTAAGAAATTCCAAACACTTACACCAGTATGACATTATGTTTTAAAAATAATTATTATACAATAGCATAACGAAACCATAATCGATAAAATCTCATGCCAAACATCATATCAAATAACCAGTGAAATTAAATGTTGATTTATTTAAACATATATCAAATACTATCAAATATTCATCTTTTCAAAGTGATATACCATATATAATTAAGTAAAACTCCTTTTTACTTAATTATTATTTCATATCTTGTCAACCATATCTCATAACATAATCCATATCAATCAACAATTGTCTTAAGGGTTTTAGACTAATCACGATCACATTCTAGCCTGTGACCGGCAAACCATACTAGCCACGCTCCAGCTCGCGGTGGCAAACCATATTAGCCGCGCTCCAGCCTGCGGTGGCAATCTCAAAATACCACGTTTGTGCCCGTGGTGAGGCTATTCTCAATTTAACATTGCTAGTCCGAATACCTCTCTTTTTAATCATCATTGTTTAATACAAATATATGATACAAAATATATAGATGATCATTTCGGTGAACATAAAATAAATATCAATCATAAAAAATCAAATCATGCAGTACCATAATAAATATAAATACTGGTGTTTGTGTTTAAGAATCCCTTATCTTGATTGATGATGAATTTAACCTTCTAATCTCAATCTGCACCTCATTTTACAAAATCTGATACTAAGGAATTGGCTCAAAGATCTCCTATCTGAAAGATTGTTCTCCTAGACAGCCAATCTTAATATTAAAAATAATAATAATAAAAATATGAATCATTTTATGTAACTCTCTATGGCTTGTCAAGGGTCCAGTATAGGTGCCCTAATTTTGATTTTCATTTATTTATTCATTTATTTATTTTTAAGTTTTTTTCTAAATCTAATCAATGAGAGAGAAAAATAAATAAATCAAACAATAAAAGAAAGAGAGAGAAGCTTTTCCTCTCTTCTTCTTCCTTAATATCGATCAACCCTCCCACCTCTCTTCTTCCCACCAAAATAAGGGAACTGACCGCCGGTCGAAAAATGATTCCGACGGCATCTACAGTTGTTGGTGGCTGGTGATTCATGAAAAAAAAATAAAATCAGAGAACAGGGGAGATCCTGCTCTCAACTAATCCGACAACTTGACGGCCCTTTTTCCAGTGACGAAGAAGCTGGGAAAGAAGGGAAAGAGGGAGGAGAAGGAAGACCTTGGCTTGGCAATACGAACAGCAGAAGATCTAGTGGCTTCCCCGGTGAAATTTCAAGAAAAAGAGCTCGATGGGGGAACCTGAAATCAATGAAGATTTCGAGCACTTTGGGGTGGAGGACAAGGAGGAAGAGGGGAAGAGGGGCTCTCTATTTATAGACTAAAATCCCACTCTTTTTTTTTTCTAGAGAATCAAAACCTTTTTTCCCAGCGGAGTTGGAGAAGAGGGAAGAAGACTCCCATCGAAAGTCTTCCATCCTTGCCTCACACACACAGCGCGTGAGGTTTCATTCTTTTTTTTTTAAAAGTTTCTTCTCCATACTTTGAGATTCGTGTGGGAAAAATTTTAAAAGTCTAGGTTCTTACATTCTCCTTCCCTCAAAATAATTTCATCCTCAAAATTAGCATACCACAAAGTTAAAAATTTGAGGGTACAAATTTCTTATCCTCATGCTTCTTAATAATCTTCATGATTGAGAAAAAAAATTCAAATCTTTTAGCATAATGCTTCCATTTAAATCATCACACTTTTACTGCGCACTCTGATCTAAATCCACTAAATATCTCAGGTTTGCTAAATAACTTCAAAATCAATAAGATCATAGATTTTTAAACATCTCAAATTATAATCCAAGATATAAATTATCTATAAAAATCCGAATCTTATGAATCACTTCTATCGTAATTCTTAGTGATCATAACTCTAAATTTTGTTATTCTTGATTCATGCTCCCATATTAAAATCCAATCCATCAATAAAATCAAAAATATTTTTCATCTACATGCGGGCTTCATATATGTTCAGGGTTCGAAGAATATTCCTCACTCATACAGTAAAATCTTTTATAGGCCATGCCCTAAACAACTTTCTTTTCATAAATCCAAAATTGTATTGATTAAACAATTAACATCAAAATTAGAGAGTATTAGTGCAGAATCTGATTGATGTCGGAATAGAGCTGAAGCTGAGGAAGACGAGGTCGCCACTGGGGATCTGCAAAATAGAAATCCAGTCCAAAGTCGGGGGTGGTGGCTTCGGTAGGACCCTCCAACGATCAAATCAGCTCTTTTAGCCAACAGAAATGGAGTGCTCAGAAAATAAAGTAGCAGAGTATCGAGAAGGAGAAGAGAGCTTAGAGAAAAAATATATTTGAAGGATCTCTTTTATAGATAGAGCCTGTAACAAACAGATGGTGACAGTCGTAATTGCCTGCTAGTAGGCCGTTTAGGCTACGTGGAGTTTATTACGGAGGATGGTAATATCCGTTGTCTCAACGCGCCAGTCCACTAGGATTTAATAGTTGAAGTTCAGAGGGAGCAGGCATTGGCAATGAAGAACTTCGAATCATAGCGTTTCTAGAAAAGTTTGGACTCCTTTGAGGTCGCCCATATAGAGGTTGATTTGTGTCGAGTTGGTAGCCAGATTTACACGAGCGACGAGGTCCTTCTAGACGGCTGGAAGAAGATCGAATGAAAGGAAATCGACTGGAGGAAGCTTACCCAGCACCTGGAAGGAGATCAACTAGAAGAAAATCGACTGAAGGAAGCTTGCCCAGTGACTGGAAGGAGATCGATTGAAGGAAGCTTGCCCAGCAACTGGAAGGAGATCATCCGAAAGAAGATCGACTGAAGGAAGCTTGCCCAGCGACTGAAAGGAGATCGACTGGAGGAGTCCGAAAGGCATGTTCCTAGAGGGATCTGGAAGCTTGGAGGCTGGAAGGAGTTCCAATGGAGGAACCTGATTAGAGGGAATCATCCGAAAAGAGGATAGTTGGAGAAGTTCGTCCAATGGAAATACGATTGGAGAGGATCATTCGGAGGAAGATTTGCTGTAAAGATCCGATAGGAGACCCATCGAAAGAGTTCGGAAAGAGTCTGACCAACGAGGGTTCGGAGGGTAAACGATTGAAGGAATCTGCGTAGACGATGAGGTCCTTGTTGGTTTTGAAGTTATTGAGTGAAGTTGGTCATAGCTGCTATCTCCGGATGAGGTCATCCCAAGATTCGACAACCTTCCAAACTTCGGCAGGAGAGGGTCTGCACCCAACACAAGCCCCCCTACTCTCGAGTTCAAGGTTCGAAAGAAGGGAGTAAGAAAATACGAGTGCCGAAGTTCTTTCGAACTTTTCACACTCGTCAGGAAGAGAATTTCGGCATCATTTGCATGGGTCCCAAAACTTTTTTGAATGTGAGGTGATCCAAAAAGATAATTTCTAAAGCTCCCACCAAAGCACTGTCCAAGATACGGCACAATTAAGGCTCTGCCCGTCACCAGCTTTTTATCATGATGAGCGAGACATGCATCAACCTAGGATCGATCGGAGAAACCAAAGCACTGTCCAAGATACGGCACAATTAAGGCTCTGCCCATCACCAGCTTTTTATCATGATGAGCGAGACATGCATCAACCCAGGATCGATCGGAGAGGGCCTGCAATTATAACCGTCTTGGGCTTCTACGGGTATTTAAGCTTGTCTTCTTCTTTTGGGGTTTTATTTCGACCGATATTCCCTTCTTCTTCCTCCGATTTCTCTTCTCCTCTTGCTCGAAAGCTTTGGCTTTCATTACCATTTTCTCCAATCCCGGGAGTTCTTCTACTTGAATTCAAGCGAGCGCACCGTCTCCACTCTTCTCAGTCGATTTAGGTTAGTTTTGAAATCCTTCTTTCAGTCATTCCTATGTCTTCTGTATCTTCACCATTCGGTTTCTCGGAAGAAAGCTTTCACCTTATTTTTCTTGATTTTTTAGAGGTTTTTCTGTATTCGGTTTGATCCTAATGTCCATTGAAGGTACTTGGTCGACTAGTTCCGAAAGTTCGGCTCATCTAGCACTGATGGATCCCTCCCATAGAGATTTCAAACCTATAGAAGTACCTCGACCTTCCTTCGTCCCCAGCACCATTCCTTGTAAACTTCACCTTGCGAATCTTTTCCTGATCAGAATCTAGTTCGGAATTTCTTCTAAATACGAACTCAAACTCTCCGATCCTGATGATTGAGCTTGCTCACCTCCTCTGGGCCGAACATGCTTTTATGTTGAAACCCTTCGAGCAGGACTTTGACTACCAATATCCTCTTTTGTAGTAGACCTATTTAGGTTCATGAATATCTTCCTTGCTTCCATGGCTCCGAATTCATTTAGGTTCATCAAAGGGTTTCTCTCCTTATGCATCCTGGCCGAAGTTCGACCTATCATTTTCTTGTTCCATAATTTCTTCATCTTTAAACATCACCCTACTACCAAAAATTGGTGGTATGTGTCTCCTCAATTTGGCAAGAATGGGTTGCTTAAGGGTGCCCCTTCTTCCATTCACAACTGAAAGGAGAAGTTCTTCTTCATTTCGTATCCTTCTTTAGAGTTAGGACTTCCTGGGGAAATGAGGGATTCGATCCGTCGAGCCCCCAGGCTCAAGGAGGATCAGGACTTGACTGACAAGTTGAAGAACTACCGAGCTCCCCCAATGTCCAGACTCTTAGATGAACAGACCTTATTTAATCTTGGTCTTAATCCTCTTGATCCAACAGGAGTCTCCTTTAGCTAGTCAACATGTGACATTCTTTTCTCTAATTTTAACTTTTCTACCACAGAAACGACTCTCCAGGAGCAAAATCGCTTGTCGAAGGAAATCAGATCCCTCAAAAGAAAGAGCAGCTCTGCCGAAAAGCCATCAAAAAAGGCCCGCATTGAAGAGCCGATCTCGATCGTGCTGATTCAAGCATCGCTCACCTCGGAATCTGATGCGACGGTGCCAAGTTCGGCCCTGCTCAATGAATCCACCCTCCCCACCTCTGCCAAACAAGGGGAAGTCATCAAGAAGAAGAAGAAGAAAGAGAAAAATGCCATTGCTAAGAAGGTCAGAAGGAAGATCGGGTGTTCTGGCAGCAAGGGCTCTGATCCGGAGCATGATTCTTTGGATGATTGGGAGGTCGTCCAATCTCTGATGCAGGGTAGCATTCTCCCGCATATTGTTGACAAGATGATTCAGAAGGAAGATATGGAGAGGTTTGATGAATCTTTTGTTGCCTACCTTGAGGTAACCATCTCATCTGAACTTATTCAAATGAAGGATGTGCTTTCGAAGTTCTGACTTAATTTTTATTTTTCCATCCTGCAGCTGGGGCATTACTTGTTTGCCCATTCAAAGGCAGCCGATCTTCGCCAGGCCGAGGCTTGCTAAGTCCTTCAAGAGGCTCAAGCAGAGATTGGGAAAGTTCAGACTGAGGTCGATTGCCTGAAGGTGGCCTCCAAGATTCAAACTGCCAAAGTTGAGCGCCTGAGGGAGGTGCTGCAGAGAGAAGAAGAGGTTTCTATGGGATTGAAGGCTGCTTTGATTCTCGCAGAAGAGAAGAGGAAGAAGCTAGAAGAGGAGGTTAGCGTTGAGTGGCAGCGGGCTATCAAAGCCTTCAAGTCTTCCAAAGCTATGGAGGACATCAAGATTGCATTCACCCAAGAAGCTTTCTTGGAGGAATTCGGGATCTACATGAGGAGAGTTGCAAGAAACTTCCTAGATGTGGACCTCGATCTTCTAACAGATGAATCCAGCAAAGAAGCTGATCCCTCCAACGCTGGCACTACCTCTCCTGTTGCCGAATCTGCCTCGAGTGCTTCCAAACCTACAGTCGGAGCTTCCGAGCCCGTCCTAGAGTCTGAAGCTGCAAAGAATACACCAACCTCACTCACTTCTGCACCAGTTGAGGTCTAAAAATTTTTATCAACTTATACTCTCTTTTATTTTGCTTCTGTATGCTAAATACTTTGAGAAATGAAAATGAACTTTCTTTTCTTTACATTTATGTCATTGTGGGTGTTGTTTAGAATCCTTCTAGTGATCGTAGCCAAGGCCAATAGTCTCTTGTTGACACCGAGCCACTATCTCAAGGCGTCCCTCTGAGATCCATAATAAAAAATTTAAAGAGAAAAATCCATCACCTGAAGAAGAAGTTGAAGAAGGTGGAAGATGAGCTTCAAAGCTTCAGAAAAAATGCCTCGAAGACGATAACTGAGGTCACTCGCCTCCACAAATTATACATGAAAGATTTCGTGAGCTTCAATATCAAGAAAGATACCTTCGAGAGAGAGTTGACCGAACTTAGGAAAAGCGCCAGTGACAAGTCTTGGATGTTGACAGCAAAGGTCAGCTCTCTCAAAGTTCAACTCAAGGCGGCGATAGAAAAAATTCAGTTGTTGGAGAAAAGTTCGCCATGGTCTTCCGACAAAGCCTAGCATGAATGAGATTGGTCTCAGAGATTTTTTTCACTCTAGAAGCAGTTGTATGATGCTGAGTCTGCCTATGAGACCTATAGGTCAAACTGATGTGAGAGGATATTTAAACTTGAGCAACAGCTCCGAGCTACTAACAACGAGATGGCTCGACTTCAACAGCAGCTTATCGACGGTTATTGATCTGGTACAAGTAGAGAGTCGGAAGAGATTATCTCTCTGAAAAGAATCGTGGACGAACTCTCAGAGTCAATTGGGATTGAGAAAGCCAAAGTTCAGCGGTTGAAAATTCAGTTAATTTGCAAACAGTAGGCTGTCAAGGATGCTGAAGTTGAGGTGAAAGTCCTAAAGAAAAGACTACGAGCGTCAAAGAAAAACTATCAAAGGACTGATAGAATGTTCCATGATAACTTGATAAGAAGAAATGAGCTCAAAGAAGAGATCATCATCCTGAAAGAATTCCTGGTGATGGCTAGCAGTCCAAAGGTCAAGGGATTAGATCCCTCTTGGAACTTTAACTTTTTCTTTCTTACCTTTATAACTGGTCTCACAAACCTTTATTTTGTACCTACCTTTGATTTTAATGAAATGATATCTTTTCTCACTTTCGCTCTATGTGGGTTGAATGTTTATCAGTAGCTCTACCTTCCTTCCTTCTTTTTTCTTTTCTTTTCTTTTCTTTCTGTAAATGGTCTCATAGATCTTTGCCTTCTAATGGACCTCAACTTCAATAACGCAATGTTTTCTTCGATCATCTTTTTCACTTGGTGTAGATTTGATGCTTGCCAACTTTTTTATTTTGTTCACTTCATCTTTCATTGAAATGATTGTCGAAAAATGCCTTTCTCCTATTTTAGGCAATTGGAGGTTTTCCTCCATGTCGGGATGAGGTTTTTCTCCCATCTTGAGTGTTAGGATGAGATTCTCCTCTTGTTCCTAACACGGTTAGTATTCGCTCTTGTTAGGACAAGGTTCTTCTTCTATTCCTAATAGGATGGTATAGGCACGGAAGGTCCGTTGGAAAGATCTCTCCCCTCATCCTGTCTTAGATAACGGGATCTTCATCTTACTCAAGTTAGGACGAGGTTCTCCTCTTGTTCCTAATAGGACAGTAGGGGCATAGAAGGGCCATTGGAAGGGCCTCTCCCCTCATTTTGTTTTAGATAATAAGATCTTCATCTTGCTCAAGTTGGGATAATGTTCTCCTCCTATTTCTAACAGAATAGTGGGACACAGAAGGATCATTGGAAGAGCCTCTCCCCTCATCTCGTCTTAGATAACGGAATCTTCGTCTTGCTCAAGTTAGGATGAGGTTCTTCTCCTATTCTTAATAGGACAGTAGGAGCATAGAAGGACCGTTGGCAGGGCCTCTTCTCTCATCCCATCTTAGATAACGAGATTTTCATCTTGCTCAAGTTAGGATGAGATTCTCCTTCTGTTTCTAACAGGACAGTAGGGACACAGAAGGGCCATTGGAAGGACCTCTTTCCTCATCCCATCTTAGATAATGAGATCTTCGTCTTGCTCAAGTTAGGATGAGGTTCTCCTTCTATTCTTAACAGGACAGTAGGGGCATAGAAGGGCCGTTGGTAGGATCTCTCCCCTCATTCTGTTTTAGATAACGGAGACTTCATCTTATTCAAGTTAGGAGTGCTTGGTCAATCCTACTTACCTTTCTTTTCTTTTTAATCTCTCAAATCCATTTTGGTTTGATCCTCTCTTGCTCCTCAAATGCCTCCGAAGAAGACGATCACTCGGAGATCCACCACCTCCGTCGTCAGATCTGAACCAGATCTACCCACTCCAACACCAACATCGGCACCACAACCTCCCCTATAGGCGGCCATGGTGGATCCAAAGTAGTTCAACCTACTGATGCAGCAGGTTCGGAGCCTCACCGAGATGGTGCAGGCCATTAAGCACCTTCCAACGATAGCCCAGCCAAAAATTCTTCCAATGAAATCTCAAGAACCAGCTCAAAGAAAGCATACATGGATCAGTAGATCCGTCACTCCCAGGAAGGGGAAGTGGAAGGCAGAGGATCCCGACTTTGATTATGATTCTTCTCCGAAAGAGATCTTTTCCATCTACAGTTGAAAGCCCTCCGAAACTCGCAATCGAGAGGATGTCCTTGATCGAAAGCTCCAAAAAATGGACCGACGGATTGAGAAACTTCGCCATGCCGCCATAACTCACCATGACAGTATTTGCACCGACCTTCCTTTCTTTCAGAGAATTATGTAAGAATCGATCCTGCCGAACTTCAAGCTCCTTCAATTTGAGAGCTATGATGGGACCACTGATCTGGTTGATCACCTGAAGGCCTTCCATATAATGATGTTGTTTCATGGTGCACTAAACGTTATTTTGTGCCAAGATTTTTCATCCATCCTGAAGGGAGCAGCAAGAAATTGGTATTCGACTCTTAAGTCGGCTACGATCTTCTCTTTTGATCAAACGAGCCATCAGTTTGCGGCTTATTTTGTTAGCAGCCACCATCCCAGGCGAGGTTCGAACTCCCTCATCCACATCAAGCAGCAGAAAGGGGAGTTCATCCGAGCTTATGTCAACCACTTTAATGCCACTTCTCTAGAGATCTGAAACTCGGACCAATCTATTGCCATGACCACGCTAAAGAGTGGCCTCCAGAAGAATGACCTGCTGTTATTTCTGGAGAAGAAGTATCCCAAAAATTTTGCCGATCTACTAGCTCGGGCTGAAGGTGATGTCCGAGCTGAAGAAGCCTTCAAACTGAAGGATGAGGAAGCTGCAAGAGAGCGGCAGGTGGACGAGTCAAGCAGGCCCACGGTTGAAGAGAAGTCGAATAAAGTTTGGCCGTGCTCTCGAACTCCCCCTGAGCACAAGCGAGTCCGAAGCCCTCCTTGAGCTTGCCGTCAAAGATGCCCTGACAAAAGGGCACGAAAGAGCTTTTCCTCCAGAAGATTCTAGAACTATGCTCCTCTCAATGCTTCAAAAATTCAAGTGCTGATGAAAATCAAGTAGCAGTTGTCGAGGCCAGAGAGGATGCGCACTCATCCTAGAAAGCATAATCCTGATAAGTACTATCTCTACCATCATGACCACGATCACGATATAGAAGAATGCATCCAACTTCAAGACGAGATCGAGGAGCTCATTAGACGAGGCCAACTCGATCGATTTCTGCGACGTCGGTCTAAGATAAGAGAAGATCGATCGAGGGCATCACCATAATCGAAACCACTAAGGAGGGAGGAGCAGCAAGGAGATCGGCCATCTCTCGGCATCATCAATACCATCTCTGGAAGGCTTCGATGGGAGAAAGTCAGTGGATCCGAGGAGTCGACTAAAAGGTGAAGAACTGAGAAGCCCATTACTTTTACTGAAGAAGATGCTTAAGGGATTCAATTTTCGCACAACGATGTAATTATAGTTTCTTTAAACATTGCTAAATATGATGTACGCTGCGTTCTTATTGATAATGAAAGTTTGGTCGATATCTTATTTTATGATGCTTTCTCCAAAATGTCTATACCTAATAACCGGCTCGGACCAATGAATTTCCCGTTGGTGGGCTTTATTGGCGATGCTATACCAATTGAAGGAATAATAACATTAACTATGGTTGCAGGATGATACCCGAGGCAGTCCAGGACATAAGTAGATTTCTTGGTAGTGAGAGCTCCATCTACTTACAATGCAATTTTCGACCGACCTGATCTCAATGCCCTCCGGACAGTGGGATTCACTTATTACTTGAAAATAAAGTTTTCAACAAACTATGAGATCGAAAAGATCATAGGAGATCAAGTCCTGGCAAGACACTGCTATTCGATTGTCCTGCAGAAAGGCATATAGTCAGAACCTTGTCCGATTGATGGATTGGATGTCCGAGATGACCTTGCTAAAGAACAGGGAGAACCTATGAAAGATCTTGTTCAATCCCACTAAATGATGGAAATAAAGAGCATATGGTGCAGATCGGCTCCAATTTAGGAGAGGAGATACGAGAGCAGCTCATCAAATTTCTAAGAAGAAATAAGATATTTTTGCTTGGAACCCCGCAGACATGCCTAGTATTGATGCTGAAGTTACAAAACATCATCTAGCCGTTGATCCTAAACATCGATCGGTAAAAGAAAAGATACGCAGCCATGCCCCAGAGAGATAGAAGATAATTGCGGAAGAGGTTGACAAGCTCCTAAAGACCATATTCATCCGAGAGGTCTCCTATCCGAATTGGATCTCTAATGTGGTCCTTGCCAAGAAGACGAATGACAAGTGAAGAATGTGTATAGACTTCGAAAAGCTAAACAAGACCTGCCCAAAGGATAGCTATCCTTTGCCCAAGATTGATCAACTGATGGACGCAACTTTGGGCTATGAGCTCCTCACCTTCATGGATGCCTTCTCCGACTACAACCAAATCTGGATGGCACCAGAGGATGAGGAGAAAACTGATTTTATTACTGTTCATGATCTTTATTATTATAGGATTATGTCCTTTGGACTAAAAAATGCAGAAACAACATACTAACACCTCGTCAATAAGATCTTCAAGGAGTAGATCGACCGCAATATGAGGTTTATGTAGATGATATGTTCGTCAAGAGCCGAACTTCGATAAATCATAAAGCTGATCTTGAGAAGACCTTCGGCGTCCTTCGAAAATATAAGATGAAGCTGAACCCAACCAAGTGTGCTTTTGGCGTGATCTCAGGAAAGTTCTTAAGATTTATGATGTCATGACACGGAATTGAGGTAAATCTAGAGAAGATTCGAGCTATTTAAAAGATGACTGCTCCAAAATTAATAAAAGAAGTTTAGCGCTTAACGAAAAAGGTAGCAGCTCTGAATTTTTGTCTCATAGTCGGCTGAATGGTGTATGCTTTTCTTTCAAGTTCTCAAGCAACCAAAAAACTTCTACTGAAGCGCAGAATGTCATCAAGCATTTGAAAAACTCAAAAGCTACCTCAGCTTGCCTCCCCTGCTAGCTAAGCCTAAGTCTGGAGAGGAACTGTTCTTATACTTGGTGATCTCTCCAGCGGCCCTTGCAACAGTCCTAGTCAAGGAAGAGACGAAAGTGCAGTGATCGATCTACTACATAAGCCGAGTCTTGAGGAACCTGAAGATCAGGTATACTGAGTTAGAAAAACTAACTTATGCACAACTAGTTGTAGCCTGGAGACTCCGATCTTACTTTCAGGAGCACACTATAACTCTCCTCACTGATCAACTAATCAAGGCAGCCCTTCATCGAGCAGATGCCTTTGGGAGAATGGCAAAATGGGCAATTGAGCTTATAAAGTTTGACATCAACTATCAACCTCGGCCATTAATCAAGGCCCAAATATTAGCGAACTTTATAATAGAGTGCATCATTCCAGATGAAGCCAAACTTGAATAAAATGAAACCAGTATTCCATGGTTGCAGTCGAATCCTCCGAAGAAAGAACTGACCTCCCTGAAGGTTTTCGGGCCCTGTACATGGATGGCTCGTCCAATGCCTCTGGTGCAGATGTTAGTTTGATCTTGGTCAACCCAGAAGGAATTATTGTAGAGTATGCTCTACATTTTGAATTTCTTGTGATCAATAATGGAGCCGAGTACGAGGTGCTGATCGTAGGATTGAAGATAGCTAAAGAACTAGAAGTAGATCAGCTCCAAGTTTACAGTGATTCCTAGTTAGTAGTGGAGCAAGTCAATGGCAATTATGAAGCTCGGAAGGATAGCATGATCAGATATCTAGAAAAAGTGAAGAGTATGACTCCAGCTATCAGCAGCTTTGGTATTAAACAAATTTCAAGGACAGGGAATGATAGGGCCAACCTTCTCTCCAAATTGGCCATGCTAGCCCCGACTGAACTGCCTAAGAAAGTCTTCTTTGAATTCCTGAAATACTCGAGTTCGAAGGAGCAGCAGTCTGCAATGCAGGTCAACCACGAGCCCAGCTGGATCGAACCATTGGTTACTTATCTCAAAGATTGGGTTCTCCCTTATGATCCAAAAGAAACTCAGAAGCTTAGAAATCAGGCCTCCCGATATGTACTATATGAAGGCAAGTTATACAAAAGGTCGTACTCTTTACCATTTCTAAAATATCTCCGATCTTCTGAAGCCAATTTTGCACTATGAAAAGTGCATGAAGGCATTTACGAAAGTCATCTGGAGGCTAGGTCTCTATCCCACAAACTACTTCGGTAGGGCTACTATTGGCCGATAATGCACCATGATTCTATAGAGTATGTCAGAAAATGTGATCGATGTCAAAGAAATACAAATATTCAAAGACAACCGACTTTTGAGCTTACCCCACCGAGCACCCCATGGTCATTTGCGCAATGGAGAATGGACATACTTGGGCCTTTTCCCATGGCATCCAGACAGCGGAAGTTCCTCCTAGTGGCAATTGATTACTACACAAAATGAGTTAAGATTGAACCCCTGGCAAAATTCACTGGAGCAAAAGTGCAGGACTTCATCTAGAAGTCAATTGTTTGCAGATTCAATTTGTCCTAGACTCTCATAACAGATAATGGGCGACAGTTTGCTGGAGCAAAGCTTGCTGAGTTTTGTGAAGACTTAAATATTTTCCATAACTTTACATCAGTGGCTCATTCTCAGGCAAACGATGAAGCCGAAGTAAGTAATAGAATTTTGCTACAAGAAATCAAGGCGAGGCTTAAGAAAGCAAAAGGAACTTGGATAGACGAACTCTACCATATGCTCTGAGCATACCGACCTACCCAAAGACTGCCAACCGGGGAGACTCTATTCGCTTTGGCTTTTGAAACAGAAATAGTCATCCCAATAGAACTAAAACTTCAATCAGCACGAGTCGTGGCATTCAACGAGCAGCAGAACTCACAGGATCTCAGGACCAACCCTGACTTGTTGGAAGAAAAAAAAGAAAAAAAACCCAAGTTCGGATGGCAGCCTACAAGTAGAATGTAGCTCACTACTACAACTTTAGGATTAGAGGCAAAGTATTCAAAGTAGAAAACTTGGTACTTCAGCGAGCGGCTGTTTCACAACCTCAGAACCAAGAAAAGCTCACCCCAAATTGAAAAGACCCATATGAAGTTGAGGAGGTCATCCGGTCCGAAACTTATTATCTGAGGAAGCTTGGAGGAGCAATACTCCCGCGATCTTGAAATTCAAAAAATTTATGGATGTATTACCAATAATTTTACTTTAATAAATTTTTTTCTTTTCAATATCTCCGTCCTTTGGTGCAAAATTGTATAATGATAGGAAACAACTTAGCCGAGCTTTGTTCTTAAATGAAGAGAGAGAGAGAGTCATCATAATCTTCATCTAGTCAAGTTTGGAATTCCAAAGCCATCCGATTAACAATTTAACGGGCATAACATATTAATATATATCACACTTTATTTTAGGGTTAAAATCTATCATACTTGGGTCAAACCCTACTCATATCATATACCACTTATGCATAAATATCATCATAATATTCATTGATCAAAAATCCATCCTTTGAATCCTTTCTACTACTTCCATCATATTCCTAGTGATCCTATACCATTTTATCACATTCTTAATGATCATAACTTTATGCTCTAATACGACTTAAGTCATCATTCTAAGTGATCATAACCTAAGTTTTGATTCTATTCACCAATCTATCGTGTCCTAGTCACTTATATACAGTCTCAAGTAATTACAATTTAAGCTCTGATATCACTTATGCCGCAATCCCTAATGACCTTAAACCTAAGCTCTGATACCATTCTATCACGCTCCAAACCCAGCATCCTGGTTGGATACATGATGGCCGCACACTCTTTAGGACAAGAGTATCCTAAAAAATATACAAGGCCTTAAAAAATCCAGTACAACCTCAAAATTCATAAAAATAATTTAATTTCATTTCAATTGATAAAATTTGCATAAATACTAATTAAATTTTTTTGATCACTCAAGCAGAAGTCAATGATGCTCTATCTATTCATCTACTCACCCATGAACCCAAATGTTAGCCAATCTTGATCATCCAACTATCACTGTTGGAGCTCTATCTAATCTATTCTTTTAATTATGATTCTAATCTTATCCAATGCATATATCTTGTAATTCTGAAAAAAAAGAGAAGAAAAAAAGGTTTGTGAGCTTTACAGTCCAGTAAAAAATTCCAAATACTTACACCAGTATGACATTATGTTTCAAAAATAATTATTATACAATAGCATAACAAAACCATAATCGATAAAATCTCATGCCAAGCATCATATCAGATAACCAGTGAAATTAAACATTGATCTATTTAAACATACATCAAATACTATCAAATATTTATCTTTTCAAAGTGATATACCATATATAATTAAGTAATTTTTTTACTTAATTATTATTCATATCTTGTCAATCATATCTCATAACATAATCCATATCAATCAATAGTTATCTTAAGAATTTTGGACTAATCACGGTCACGTTCCAGCCCATAACCGGCAAACCATACTAGCTGCGCTCCAGCTCGCGGTGGCAAACCATACTAGCCGCGCTTCAGCCCGCGGTGATAATCTCAAAATATCACGTTCCTATCCATGATGAGGCTATTCTTAGTTTAACGTAGCTATTCCAAATACCTCTTTTTTTAATCATTATTGTTTAATATAAATATGTGATACAAAATATATAAATGATCATTCCGATGAACATAAAATAAATATCAACCATAAAAAATCAAATCATGCAGTACCATAATAAATATAAATATTGGTGTTTGTGTTTAAGAATTTCTTATCTTGATTGATGATGAATTTAACCTCCTAATCTTAATTTGCACCTTGTTTTACAAAATTTGATACTAAGGAATTGGCTCAAAGAACTCTTGTCCGAAAGATTGTTCTCCTAGACAACCAATCTTAATATTAAAAATAATAATAATAAAAATATGAATCATTTTATGTAACTCTCTATGGCTTGTCAAGGATCCAGGTGCCCTAATTTTGATTTTTATTTATTTATTCATTTATTTATTTTTAAGTTTTTTTAAATCTAATCAATGAGAGAAAAAAATAAATAAATTAAATAATAAAAAGAAGAGAGAGAATTTTTTCCTCTCTTCGTCTTTCTTAATATCGATCAACCCTCCCACCTCTCTTCTTCCCACCAAAATAAGGAAATCGATCGCCAGTCAAAAAATGATTCCGACGACTGCAGCCGCTGATGGCCGGCAATTCATGAAGAAAAACAAAATCAGAGAACAAGGGAGATCCTGTTCTCAACTAATCCGGCAATTTGCCGGCCCTTTTCTTGGTGACAAAGAAGCTAGGAAAGAAGGGAAAGAGGGAGGAGAAGGAAGACCTTGGCTCGGCAATACGAACAGCAAAAGATTCGGTGGCTTCTCCAATGAAATTTCAAGAAAAAAGCTCGATGGGAGAACCTGAAATCAATAAAGATTTTGAGCACTTTGGGGTGGAGGACGAGGAAGAGGAGAAGAAGAGCTCTCTATTTATAGACTAAAATCCCACTCTTTTTTTTTTTCTAGAGAATCAAAAACTTTTCCCCAGTGGAGTTGGAGATGAGGGAAGAAGACTCCCATCGGGAGTCTTCCATCCCTGCCTCACACGGACAGCATGTGATTTTTCATTCTTTTTTTAAAAGTTTCTTCTCCATGCTTTGAGATTCGTGTAGGGCAGATTTTAAAAGTCTACGTTCTTACACATGTCCCACCAAGGAATTAACAAAGTTAAAATAAGTAATCACAACTCTTTCACTGTCTGCATTGTATGGGATGCCACAAAACATCAGGTTTAACAAATCTTCCAGATTTTTACTAATAACTATTGCAAGTTAAATCATTCCCACTGGTGAACTGAGAAATTTGAGACTGCATTGATGTCAAATGAACCAAACTGCTCAAGAGTATACCAACTAGTTTATGATGAAATAACGTGATCAAGCAATACAGACAAGAATAGCATCACATGGTTACCAGATAGAGAGGTAACGACAAAAGAACTGTTAATGCTTCTTGTCGACCTTAAGATCTGCAGAATAATTAATGCAGAGATACAAATGGTAGACATCATCAAATCCATGATAAAAATAACGTACAGGTGAAACTAGTATGAGCTCGCTGAACCCTCATCCACAATGGATGGCTTTCTCAAGATAATAAATAGATAACAAAAAAGAATAGCATACCAAGGCATTTCAGTCAGACACTTAACTAGATTTAGTATTAACAAAAAGAGAAATTGTTACAAAGTAATCATTTATCGTTTTCTTCCTTAATAGAAATTTTTTCTACAAAGAAGTGGTAGCAATAAAAATAGAAAATTGTACTAACAAGGCGCCATCCTCTCATAAGACTTGAGAATGATACGAGTAATGATAGCAGGTTGTAAGTACACAATGCAATAAAAATAGTATGTTTTGGGAACTTGCAACTTCAATGGAGAATCCTCCAAAGACCATAATTACCATACTGTACAAGACTCAAAAATTACAAAGCCAGGCACAAGTCTGAGGCAATAAAACCATTCGCTCGTTGTTTCAAAAGGTGCCAAACTATCTAGCAACCAAAGAAGCAAAAAAAAAAAAATCTTCAGAGTGCAAGCATTTCCTCCCCAATCTCTACTATTTTAGAAAGAAGATTGGATTTTTTTCCTCAAAAAAACAAAAAAGGGGAAGAGATTGGGTTGGAAAACCTCTTCAGAGCTTCACTGCAAAAGAACAAAAACACCAGTATTTACTACACACATCTAAATTTCAAAACTACATCTAGAAAAGCCAGCATATGATGTCACAAACTAAAATAAGTCACGGAACAGGCACCCATTTGCACAGCATCCACAAAGCCATCTGCTTGTTAGCATTCACCAACTAGGTTTTGACGAGATAATAGAAGATAAACAGCATACTAGTAAATAGAAAAGGAGCAATTTCCTGCATGTCTGTAGTTTATACAAACCTGTGATGGGAGAAAGAGGCAGATAGGTCACAAAACATACTATGGATATATGAAATAAGAATTCCAGAATAAAGCCTTTTCTTTTTTTTTTAAAATCTGTTTGCATAACTTTGGGTGCATTAAATTGAAATAAAGGCTCCAATCGAAAAATCTAAAATTGGACTGGTGAAGATAAGAGTTTTAAAAGATTCACACGAGGAAGAAAAGAATCACAATAGGACAGCTTATGAGTTAATACTACACTGTTTACGAAAACATATAAACACAACTCATGTATCACAAACAAGATGGAATGGTCACCCGAATAGCACTCAAAGAAGTTTTTGCATAAAGCTTATCCTTGCTTTATATTATAGGTATCATGAGTACGACCCTTTAAGGAATCCAAATACAGCACTAACGTGTGATTAGACTCTCAGCCGAAATGTAACATTTATCTAACACCATTTTTTGTTACGATAAGCATATGCTAGGAGCCAACAATAATAAAATCACTTTAAGATTTTTTTTTTTTTTTTTTCTCTTTCAATGGGAATGTCGTATGGTGTGCACAGGCAAAATATTCACATAAACTATAGAGCAGGATTAAATTAAGACTTCATGTTGCATATGCAAAAGAAGATTAAACTAACCTGGTTTATTCCTTGATGGAAGCCAAAATAAAAACGAGAGAAAGTAATCAAAAATAGACTAAGTTCTCTTTTTCTGAAGAGAGGAAAAAAAAAAAGAAGGCATCAAGACAAGGTTCATAGCATGCATGGGTTTGTAGAGAAGGGAGCTCCCTTCAGTCCAAGGCAGTATAGGAGCTCCCTTTTAATCGGTTCTCCGGAATAAAAAGAAATCAATCTTTCGCTATCTTTCCCTCTTCTTTTTCTCACATCAATTCCAGATCTTTGCCATCCTGTTTCTCCCTCCACGATCTTCCACCGTTTCCATTAGCTTCCATCCCGACCAAATCCCCTGTGGCCCAGGCGCGGGAACATGGAAGCGAGCCACCTCACCGTCGCGACGGCGTTATTCCTGCTGCTGGGACTCGAGGGGGAGGCCGAGAAGGTCGGCAGGGACGGGATCGATGGGCATACCAAAAAAACTAGAGGATTTTAGAAAATGTGAGATGGAGGAGGCATACCGTCGGCGATGAGACACCGGAGCAGGAGGGACACCGCTTGTCGACGGTGAGAGGCCAGACGAGAAGGAACGCCGCCGGCTATGAGAGATTGGAGGAGGGAGACCGTCGGCAATGAGGCGGAGAGGCCGGATTTGGGGAGATGGCTTGGGAGAGAGACGAGGGATGGATGAGGGGTGAGGTTAGGGCTCGAGAGAGATGAGGGATCGGATGGACCGAAGAGGGCGCCGTGGGATATATATATCAGGGAGCTGAAATCTACTGATGCATTTTTATAGCATCGGCAAATGTCCATATAGTTTTAAAATTTCCAACGCTTCCTCCTTGTGAGCAATGTTAAGTCGGGAAATTCTTTTTTTCCTGTAGTGTTGGTTGGTCTTTTCTGCTTCCGAGCGCAAGGTTAAGAGGGACGATCAAGCAGGTTGCAGGGCGGGCAAACTAGTGGAAGAGATGTATATTTTTTTAGCTTATGACTAAAGGAGATATGCTCAAAATGATCAACATAAATCTAAGCTCTATGGTTTTAAACATGAAATATGGCACAGGACAAATCACAGTTAAACATGTGACCATTTCGATGTGCATTTAGCTGATATTAAACATCAATAAACAAGTCATGTAGGTAATTCAACACTTGTTTCATCAGCACATTGATCTGATCAAAGCTCTTAATTTGGAACATGGGTTAAGAAAAATATATGAGTAGATCCCCACACTTTCTACTCTCAATGGATCAAGGATCACGCCATCCTCTTTTCTTAGCCAACCAATCACCCTGCATCCAAAACTATGTTGCCAATTGCACCAACCAACAAGTATCTGCTGCATATGTGACAAGAATTTTCAATGATGATTGGCAATTAAATAATTAATTATCGCTAGTATATCACACAAATTCATGCAAGTTACACCGTTCCTATATTGACATTTAGAAATCTGGATGTAAGCCATGATTCTTCTATATTCATCATACGTGAAAAAAACAACATAGGTCAAAGTAACTTCATTTCTTACCCATCTTAATCAATTAAGTTGAATGTTGACAATATATATATATATAGACATATATAGTAACCGGATGACGAGGTTAACATGAAATGGTCAGAATGCTTTAACTAAATGATGCAGACCAGACCAGACTATATCCAGTGACAAACTGGTTGGTACTCCTGATCATTAGTTAACAGAGGGAAGCAACCCTGCCACTGCAGACAAGCATATTCTGTTCTCTAATTGATACAGCTCCTCATGTTACAAACCAATCTATACCTTGCTGTTGTAAAAATCTGATCTGAAATTCTATTGAAGGCATTGATGCTAGACCTTTGAGAGGTCTCCCTAAGAGGACAAAGTTTTAAGTCATTTTAGATGGGTGTAACGAAGTCCATTCAGAAAAATAAAAGGACAACTTATTAGTTTGAGGTCTAGGGTCCACTTGCAATGAAAAGCATATGACAAATATGTAAAAAGGCAACTTAAAAATTCTTCTAGACTAAACGATATCACAAGTTGAGAAACTTGCAGATAAGGTTTAATGTCTCACTAACTTGAAAATTTTCTTCTTCTTCTTCTTGATGTAAAGGGAAGCAAATGCCACCCACTTGATCAGGCACAAAGAGCAAGCATTATGTATAGGGTGAGAACAGTATGCTGAATTCACATCAGACTCTTAGCAGCTAACAGAACAAAGTTACAGATAGAGATGAGAACATAAATTCTTGCAGGTGGATACAAAATCAGTTGCAGAAGCTCGCAGGACTTGATCGAGAAGATTTGTGTGAGGCCCATCACTTAGATCTGGATCTGTTAAGCATTTGGAGACGGGAGAAAAGACAACAGTAACAGACATTTCAAACAGTTCCAAATCAGATTGTGCCCATCCATAATTTTCAGAGATCCAATCCGAGTCAAGTCGGCCAAGTTGCCTTGAGGTAAGCCATTGCTCACCTCCCAAGGCTCCCTCTTCCCTATGCCCACCTGCACCTGAAGTGGCATGTGACTCCTTTTGGAAAATCAATGAAGCAGCATATCTTGAGGATCTTATCACCCTCTTGCCTACCCCCTAGATGGTCCTGTCGTGCCTCCGCCTATCTTATCTCCTCCTGATCCTTCATTAAAGAAGGTGGATCCACCTGATCGAAGATCCTCTATGTCAGTTGATAGCTACTCTGGATCGTCACCTTTGGATCCAAAATCCTTCACTCCATCCATTTCTTCTTTGCCTTGATGAGATGTTTGCTCTGGCACAAGTCTCCTAGGTGCTGACACCTGAGCCGAGCCCAATCCAAAATTGGGAAGTGGATGGTGACTTGGCTGAGCCTCTTCCTTTGCCTCTAAATCCCCCAACTAATCCCCCCGAGTCAGGAAGAAGATGCTTGCATCCTAGAGCTCAAATTGCTGTACATGATCCTACTTCAAGGCTTCTCTCATCCAAAAGGAAGAAAGCCTTACTTGCTGAGTCGAGTGATGGTGAGATTGCCACCGATGATTTGCCCTCGCTGCCCCATAAAGAGCCTCTTATATTGCATGGTTTTTCTTCGAATACTCTTCTGCAATGACCAAGGCAGTGTGGTCTCTCCATCCCTGATGGTGATGACCAAAAATTTATTGGTCTAATCCTAGCCATGGAAAAGCACCGAGCGCAAGTGTCTGAGGAGTAATGGCCTTTAGCACAGGTTCTTTTGCATTTGTGCTCCTCTTAGCTAAGTTTCTCTTGCTCTCTATTACTTTTGATGCCAGCTCATTCTTACTGTCTTTGGAGTTCTATTTCATCGTATCATGTTTGCTTTAATCTGGAACGTCCGTGGCTTGGGTGACCCTTCCAAAAGATGGGTGATCAGGGATTTCATTGCTTCTTCTAGCTTCTGTACTATTATAAAATCTCTTTCTGGAGGTTTCATTGATTCTTGGTTATCACTTGATACTAGGGGCTCTGCTGGTAGCATCCTTCTGGGCTAAGATTCGGGAAGAATTTCTATCCTTAAAAAAGAAATTCTTCGTCTCTCCATTTCTGCTCGATGGCATGATAATCCCTTTAACCTTATCTGGTCATTCACCACTATCTATGGCCCTTCTAACCATGAACTTAAGCCTCTCTTCAGGGCTGAAATTACTCAAGTTAGAGAAGCTTTCTCTAGGCCTTGGATCATTGGAGGTGACTTCAACACCACCTATAAACTCCATGAGAGAAGTGGGAACCCTCAACCTCGACGAGTCACTTTGGGCTTCTCCAAACTCATCGGGAATTTTCAGCTTATTGATCTTCCTTTGAAGGGCCAGGATTTCACCTAGAGCAATCACCGAGACCCTTTAATCTTTTCAAAGCTAGACCATTTTCTTATCTCTACTGAATGGGACTCTCTCTTCCCATCTTGCTGTTAATATGCTCTACCAAACCCTTATTCTGATCACACCCCACTGCATCTAGTTTTCTCCTCTAACTTCATTTCCAAAAGAGCATTCACCATTGATAGAAGCTAGCTTTCAAATGGGTCAATTACAGAGATTATCACCCCTTGCTTGGACCTTGAATTCTCCTCCTTTATTTGATGCTACAGCGATTCTTGTCTGAAAGCTTCAATCAACTAGATCTGTACTTAACATTTGGAGTGTTGATCTTGCAAGAACCTATAGGAAACTAAAATCTACCTTATTAGGAAAGATTCATTTCCTCGATTGTAAAGAAGAGAAGGCCTCTCTATCCCCCTACAAGTGTGAGTCTCGGCAAGCTTGGAAGAATGAATTGCTGCTCCTTTATAAAAATGAGGAAATCTATTGGAAGCAATGAGCTAAAGTGAAATGGCTCAAAGAAGGTGATGGAAATACTACTTTCTTTCATAAGATGGCTAATTATCACAAGAAAGCTAATTGGATCTCACACCTGTCTTGGAAGGTTAATCAGCTTATTGATCATGGAGATATTACCAAGGCCTTTTCTTCCTCCCTTAAGGGCATCTTCTCAAGATCTAAATGCCACCCCATTGACTAAAATTAGGGACAACTTTATCTGTCTAATGATTTAGATAATCCCTTTGGCTGCTCCTTTCACCCTTGATGAAGTTAAGGCAGCTGTCTTTAGCTTTAAGGGTGATAAAAGTCCAAGTCTTGATGGCTTTACTGGTGTTCTTTCAAAGATTTTAGGATCTTATCTCATCCGATCCTATTGCAATTTTTGACCAGCTCTAGGAATCTAACCTGAACATCTCTCGCTTGAACTATGCCCTTTTAGCTCTCATCCCTAAAAGGGAGGTTGTGACCTCCCCTAATGACTATCGACCCATTAACCTGATACATAGTTGCATCAAAATTATCTCCAAAGTACTTGCGTCCCATCTTCAAACTTTTATGAACTCTCTTATTGATCCGGCTCAAACCGCCTTTAATAAAGGTCAATCTATCTTAGATAATATCATGTGCGCCTATGAGACCCTCCACTCTTGTAAGCAGGAGTAGTCAATGGGCATCTTGTGCAAGCTTGACTTTGCTAAGGCTTTTGATAAAGTGGATGTCGACTATCTTCTCAAAATTTCTGAAGCTAGAGGCTTCACTTCTATTTGGTGTGGGTGAATTTGAAATCTCTATAGTTCTTCTAAAATTGCTGTCCATGTAAATGGCATTCAAGAGGATTGGATCCACTGTAAATATGGGCTTCGATAGGAAGACCCGTTATCTCCTTATCTCTTTATTTTGGCAGTTGACCCACTATATAAGTTGCTACATCAGGAAGCAAAATCTGATCTTTTTGTGGGATTGGCAATGCTATTTCATCTGGAGGTCTTAAGATACTTCAATATGCAAACGATATACTAATTTTTGTTAAGGCTAAGAAGGACTTTATTACTACTTTCAAGCTCATCTTATATAGTTTTGAGCTCATATCCGACCAATTGCTATCAATTTTCATAAAAGCTCAGTTATAGTAATTGGGGCTAATTCCTATTTGGCTTTGATTTTTGCTTCATGGCTTAACTGTAAAGTATCCGACACTCCTCTCAAATATTTGGGCCTTCCTCTCAAAGTTGGTAAACTCTCTACCATAGATTGGCAGCCTCTGATCCAAAATATTGACTCAAAACTCTCTTCCTGAAAGAAAAAACTCCTCTCCTTTGGAGGACGGCCAGTTCTTATTAACTCTATCATCTCAACTATTCCAACATACTTTTTCTCTCTCTTTAAGATGCCTATTGAAATTATCAAAAGAATTGATAAAATTAGGCACTCTTTTCTTTGGAATGGATCTGACTCTGTATCTTACCTTTCATGTAAGGTAAATTGGAAACAAGTTTGCATGTCCAAAGAAGAGGGTGGCTTAGGGGTTAAAGATCTTGAATGCTTCAATCAGTCTTTGCTTGCCAAATGGGGTAGGAGATTTGCTAAAAATGTCCCAGGCCCATGGAGAAGGGTGATTGCTTCAACCGACTTCAGAAAGGTCAAGCTCTCACCATGTTGGAAACCTACCTAGTAAGAGCTGCTATAAACTTTGGAAGGATATTACAGCTTTCTTGCCTTCGGTTTGGACTAGATGCACCATTAATGTGGGAAATGGTCTATCCACTGTCTTTTGGCATAATAGTTGGCACTACTACAAAAATAATCTATGGTAGCGCATACTATGGCAGCGATTTTCGAAACCGCTGCCATAGATCCTACGGTAGCAATTTTCGTTAACCGCTGCTATAGGTCAGGCCTATAATAATGATTTTTGTAACCGCTACTATAGGTCCGACATATAGCAGCAGTTAATGAAAACTGCTGCTGTAGGTCAGATCTATAACAGCAGTTATAAAAAATCGCTGCCATAGATCAACTTATAGCAGCGATTCATTGTAACCACTGCTATAGATCGAACCTATAGCAGCGGTTAGTGTAACCACAGCTATAAGTCTGATCTATAGCAGCAGTTAGTATAACCGCTATCATAAGTCAGATCTATAGTAGTAGTTAGTATGAACTGCTGCTATAAGCTTATTTATGACAGCAGTTAATTGTAACTACTACCATATATATATATATTTTTAAATATTATATAATTTTAAAATTTAATATCCATCTTTACCGTTCATTATCTAAATAATTATCATTAGAGTGTCATCGCAAAAAGTTGCCTCGATTCGATGGCCCTAGCTTCGTTGATCAAAAAAATTTGATTTAGACGACCATAAATGATGATGTGATGATCTGATAGATGGAGACCTTCGATGGATCTAAAAATCTACAACGATGATCTCGATGATGTTTGTAGCATGCTATCAAAGTTGTACTTTAATCGAATATCATTATCTTGATCAATTTAGTTTAGGTTAGTTTTGGCCGTTAAATAATAAAATGATCAAAGGACCAAATGGTGTTCAATTATGAGATAATTTTTTTTATAAATGATCTTGGCTACTATTTTAATCATTTTTTATGATGGTGATTATAAAATTCAACTCATGAGATGAAGAACGATCTAAAACTATACGTCTTCTGATAATTATTCTGAAACTTCACTGGTTGTTATGCTCATACTTTTGCAATATCTTCTTAACATGAATAATTTATACGAAAATGATTTAAATTTTACTATCATCATCATATAAAATATTTAAAATTATAATAAAAATTATTTAACTAAAAAATTATCTCATAATTGAATGCCGTTTAACCCTTTAATCGCTTGTTTCTAATTTAACGGTCAAAATCATTCCATACTAAATTGATCATGATAACGATATCCGATTGAAGTAAAATTTTGATAGTATGCTATAAACATCATCGAGATCATTGTTGTAGGTTTTTAGATCCATTGGAGGTCTCCATCTATTAGATCATTGCATCATCATTCATGATCGTCGAAATCAAATTTTTCTAATCGATGAAGCTAGGGCCATCAGATCGAGGCGATCTTTTACGACGACACTCTAATGATAATTATTTAGATAATAAATGATGAAGATGGATATTAAATTTTAAAATTATATAATATTAAAAAAAAATAAAAAAAATTATTTTCAACCTACAATAGTGGTTATGAAAAATCGCTACTATAGATCTACAATAGTGGTTATAGAACTACTGCCATAGATCTATGGCAGCGGTTCGATAATCGCTGTCGTAGATTAGGTTAAAAATTTTTAAATTTTTTTTGCTTTCCTCCTATGCGTGCTCGATCTCTCTCTCCCTCTCCATCATTGGTGAGGCTTCTTCCCCCTCGGTCGGCGCCGCCCCTCCTTCCCCCTCCCCTCGAGCCACCCTATCCTCGACTGCCCCTCCTCGTCACCTGCACCCCACACCGGCCCCCACCCCCCACCCTCCCCTCCCGCCCTCATTCCCCCATCCCCGACTGCCCCTCCTCACCACCTGTAACCCCTACCCCCCATCCCCGCGCTCCTCCTTCCCCCATCCTAGTGGCCCTCCCTGCCACCCCCACCGCCCAGCCCCAATCCCAGTCACCCTCCCTGCCACCCCATCCGACCACCCCCCCCATCCCCCCGATCACTGACCCTCCACTGTGCCTCTCGAGCCTCCTCATCACTATGCCCCTCCTCCTGACCCCCCATCTCCGACCGTCTACTTTTCTCTCTTTTCCTCTTTCTCTCTCTTCTCTATCTCACTATCTTGCTTTTATTTCATAGGTTATCTCTAATACCATCATCCTTTTCTAGCATCGTTGTCGACAACCCTCGAAGCTTTCGATGCGATCCGCTCTCTATAGCCATAGATATAATTTTTTTTTAATTTTATAGTATTATTTATTAATCATGTATATTTATAATAATTTATAGAATATTTATAATAAATATTATAAATATTTATTATAAATATTATAATTATCTGCATGCCATAGTTTTTGGATCGAAATCTAGATATTCAGATCCGGACCCAATTTTAATTACCGATATCGAATCCGAATTTGAATACCCGATGGGTCTGTACTTGAAGTATCAGATCTGGATCCTAATGGATCTTAGAAGGTCGGATCCAATTTTGAAATCCAAAACTAAGAAATAGAGAGACTGAGAGGGAGATTGACAAATTAAGAGGGAGGTCGGTCGCCCGCGCAAGGGAGATCGAGAGTGGGAGGGAGCCTCGCCACCATTTGGGAGTCACCACAATCACGATGAGGGAGATCGAGAGAGGAGAGAGGAAGGAGGGATTCGACCTCGCGCCATCATTGGGAAGGAGGGGTCCGACCTCGCCGCCATCATTAGAAGGGAGGGGGTCCGGCCTCTCGGTGAGGGAGATCGAGAAAGGGAGATAGGAGATCGAGAGAGCGAAGAGAGGAAGGGAGAGGGTCGACCTCATAGCCTTACTGGAGGGATGGGGTCCAACCTTGCCGATGAGGGAGATCGAGGGAGATTGAGAGAGTGAGAGAGGGAGGGATGGGGTCTGGCCTTGCCAGTGAAGGAGATTGAGAGAGGGAGAGAGAAAGATCAAGAGATGAAAAAGTTGGGAGGGAGGGGTTTAGCCTCGCCAATGTCGCCGATGAGAGAGATCGAGAGAGGGAGTGATCGAAGGAATGGCACACAGTCGAGTCAGCTCGAATATGCAGCCGAGCTGGCTTAGGCCATGATTGAGCCGACTGGGAGAGGACCCAAGCCAGATATCTCAGGCATGGAGCCGATTGTCTCATGCACGGAGCCAGGTCAGCTTCTGAGCGAATAGAATTTGATATGTCTCTCTAAGGTTCCAACTTTAAGCCCTAAGGTGCCACCATCATCTACTTTGTTCTTCTTTCAGGTTTCTGAATTAACACTAAGGTTCGTGCAAGAGATCAGATCTATGACTGTTGCTTATCCTTAATTATTTATAAATATAATTCATATTGTAGAATTTATTGCATAACATTTTTTGAATGTTTATATCTTGCTGCTTTTGTTTATTGCATTGCATAACGATAGACCCATCAATTGATTAGTGTACATATTAGAGACTATTTATTAATACTATACTAATATTATTGTTCAACATGTTATATTGATTAATGTTCATTAACATTGCAGATCATGATGGCATCGAAATGCCATCTAGCTTTCACCCCTGCCCCTCGTCGGGTTACGCGCAGTTCAGCATCCGAGGAGCAGTCGAAGCATACTCCATCCACCTCGGCATCGACTGCTCAGGGACCTCCACTGCTGGCATCTACTCCATCAATGACATCTACTCCATCGACAGCTGAGCATCTATCGTCGTCTATATCTGAGACATATGCTACTACACAAGCATCTGAGTGTACGTTTTTATTATATTAGCACAACTTTATTTTTTATATAGTATTTGTATACTTATATATTTGTATAATATATTTGCATTGTAGGTGCATCATCCAGTCGGATATTTCATTATCCCACATGTGTGGCACACGTGTGAAACCACCGACATCAGGTGATGGTCTATTACGATGTGGAGAGGAGGTCGGTAGGGAAGATCGCATGGGAGATGCATTCCTTTTTTGGAGTGCTTGTGAGGTGGTTGGACATCATTCCCATAGAGCCCAGAGACTGGCATTTGATAGATGATGTCATCAGGGACTGAGTATGAAAGGAGATATGGGTAAGTATGCATATCTTAATTATATTTATATATTTTATATGTTTACACTATATATATTTGATTAGAATAATTTTGTAACTAATTTTTGATAACTTTGTGCAAAGAAGGTATGACTTCTTCTATCACGAGAGGGCTCAAGATGCCCGATTGAGGAAGATCAGAAAGTTATACTGGGATTATAAGGTTAAGCTCCATAAAGGATGGCTCGAGTACTAATGAGACACTCTGGAGGAGCTTGTTCCCTAGATACAGGACTGTCCTTTGAGTCGATGGGAGAGGATGGTTAGACACTAGAGGAGCTAGGAGTTCGAGATAAAATTTTTAACTTTTGAATTTTTTAATATGCTTAAAATTTTATTTAAATATTATTTAAATATTTATTATTTATTTAAATACTTATTAGATTATCTTCCATCAGAATCAGGAGAATCGTGCAGTCCAGGAATATAAGCATACTCTAGGCTGTGAGTCTATGGCCAGTCATGTGCATAGAGAGGTAATTGATTCTAAATCTTACTAGATAAATTAAATTTATATTTTTTATCATTTTTCTGATAAATTTATTCTTTGTTATAGCTGATGAGAGATGGAGTGATACCCAATCATAGCGAGATCTTTCGATCCAACCGTACGGACAAGACGGGCAGACCAATGAATGTCGTGATCGAGCATATTTTTGTAGGTATTAAATATATTAGTATATATGATTAGTATTATAGCATTTCTTATAAAATTTTATTTCAATTTATAATTATAGGATTAGTTAGATGCACTCACGAGCGAGGAACCGGATACATCTGGGCCCCATGACCATCTGTCTCAGGTCTTGGAGCCTGAGCACTTTAAGAGGATCCGATGCAGATCTGGACACACGTCGATGAGCTACTGATCCGAGGCGAGCGTCTCCTCATAGACTTTCGGTGTCGTTAGTCAGAAGGAGCTTGAGGAGGCATTTGCATGGGTAGATCATGCTGCGATGCGGACAGATCGGGCTAAGAAGTGCGTATCTCCTCTAGAGGGCATCATGAGAGATATGATGTTGATGCTCAGCATGTATTTTGGAGTCACGAGCTTCGAGGATATGTTGGTCCATATTTTAGCTCCAGCTTTGGCTCCAGCTCTGGCTTCGGCTCCAGCTCCAGCTCCCACTCCGACTCTTAGTGATGACGATGATGATGTAGATTTAGGAGACTTTTAATGTATTTTATTTTTTTAAAAATATTATAATAAATTTTATTCAATAAAATTTTAGCATTTCAGAATAATTATTATGTTTATTATATTTTCTCATGTTATATATCTATATTTATCAGGTAAAATATATAAAAAATAAAAATTTTAATTTTTTTAATTATTCAAGATCTACAGTAGTGATTTCATAATCACTGTCATATCCGTGCCAACCACTGCCATAGATTTCTGATGCAAACAATTCCAACCACTGCATTAGATCTATGGCAGCGGTTAAAAAATCACCGCTATAGATTATCTATGGCAGTGGTTATGTAATCGCTACTATAGATAACCTATGACAGCAATTACATAACTGCTGCTATAGGTCGATCTATTACAGCAGTTTATAAACCACTATAATAGGCTATCTATGGCAGTGGTTCAAACAACCACTGCAACAATCGCTGCCATAAAGCTACGATGATGGTTTCAATAGCAGCAGTTAAATAACTACTGCCATAGCCTATGGCAGTGATTTTTTGGACTACGTCAGTGGTTACGAATCGTTGCTGTAGCCTTTTTTTGTAGTAGTATGGATTTGCTGCGCTCCCTTTAAGATCCTCTTTCCCAATCTATATCGAGTTTGTCATGCTAAATCATGTTGTGTCGCATCCTACTATAATCATTCTCTTCATGTTGGTTTCTTAGGCACCATCAGCATCCTTCCCCCAAATGTATTCAGAAGAAGAACCAACATTTTACTCTTCTTTCTAACAAATATCCAAATTTAGAGCCGGATAAAGCATGCTGGTTCTTGGAAACCAACAAAGAATTTTCTACCTTTGCTCTTTATAAGTTTCTGATTTAGAAGGGAACCAAATGGCACCTTGCTCACATCGTTTGGAACATTAGGGCTCCCTCAAAACTTAAAGGGTTCCTGTGGTTGGCTATCTTGAACAAACTAAATATTATAGATGCCTTATGAAGAAAGCTGCATAAATATTTTGGCAATTGTGCTTTTTGTGATGCTTCTCCTGAGACTACAAAACATCTATTTCTTTCATGCCCCTATGTTACTAGATTTTGGCTTCTCCTCTGCACATGTACTTGAATGCCTTCTGGAAGCTTTTCGGATCTTTATTCATCTTGGTGGAAGAAAAATTTTTCTTCCTTCTTACAACCTACTATTTTGATCCTCTTAGTGGTTTTTAATTGGAGCTGTTGGTCTGAGAGGAACTCTCGTATTTTCCTTTGCAAAAGCTCCTTCCTGATTGTAGTTGTCAAAAGGACTTTGGCCCTCCTTTCAGTCTAGTCGATATTTTGCTCAGATAAGAAGCTTTTTGATTTTTCTAGGCTTCATTCTTTACTGAAGAGAAATCATCTATAGACGCTCACTGATAGCTAATCCTCATTATGGTCACTACTATACTCTTTTTGATGTTGGTACCTCTTGTGATGAACCTTTCAGTCCATCTCATTTAGATTATTTGGCTCCCTTGACTTCCTCGTTTTGGTGACCATGTTGAAGAATTGCAACTAAATCCTTAGAGGAGCATTTTCACTACTACATTTTGATTATTTAGACTTCTCTCTTTGAGTCTTTATTTTCTCTACTTTAAGAAAGGTTGCAGCACTTGGACTTACTCGTTTTGGAGACTCTGATGAAGAATTTGTAGTTGAATCCTTATAAGAGTATTCTCCCTGCCGCATTCTAATTATTTCAGACTTCTCTCTTTTGAGACTTCATTTCTACTTCATTAAGCATGGTTACAACTTCTTGATTTTCCCTTGAAATCTACTCTTCCTGGTTTTAGATTGAGTTTTTGCTCTTCACTTTCTTAAAGAGGCTAATTACATGCCGTGAGCAATCTTGTATGGTTTTGGGGATGTTTTATTTATAACTATACATTTTGTTACTCGTTCTTGTAAATATTCTTATTTTGAAATAAAGCTAAGTGATTGAGGAGGAATACCTTAATCTCCTTTTCATCAAAAAAAAAAAAATGTTCCCATAGTTAAAAGGAATGGAGAGTTTTCAATAACATATTTAAGATTGAACATTTGTTTCGAGTAAATATTCTTCTATTTCTTTCCAACCAAACATTCCAAACAACACCATGACAAGTTGATTCCAAGCTCTCTGATTAGCTCTCTTGAATTTCTTTCACCTCCATTGGTGTCCAAATAGAATGGAAATTTGCGGGCCAACCCCTTATGTTGAGGCAAGTCTTCACTGTTGTCCAAATACTTCTTACAAAGGAACAATTAAGAAACAAGTGGGAGACAGTCTCATTATTACCTCCACAAAGTGGGCAACTGGCACTGATCCTCCATCTATTCTTGGCCAACACCCCGCCTATGTGAAGCCAATTCTTTAATGCCAACCAAATAAAGACTTTAATGTTCTTTGGCACCACTGCTTTCCAAATTGTCTTGTAAAAGGGGCACACCAATCCTCCTCGGTTGAGGAATTTATTGAAGGAATGCACCATGAATGAACCATTTTAAGTGAGCTAGCTTCCAAATTAGGGTATCAACTATCCTTATAGGTCTGATATTAGATAAGAATTAATAGATGTTGGATCCTGGTACCTCTCTGATACCAATTATTGGAGAGAGGAAGAATAAAGTAGATGGCCGGCACCAAGGGCTTAAAGTTGGAACCGAAGAGAGAAGAGTAGAGAGCTTTTAGGAAGAAAAGCTCAATTATATTTCACTCTATTGTAAAGATACAATACCTGAGTTTATATATCCTGAAATTTTTGTTATACCATATGAACCCTAATAAACCCAAACCCCAGTTGAAAAATTTTTCTAGGCTAAATCCAATACATGAAAGCACTCAAGAAGTTCATGTACATATGTCTCACATGCTCTCAACCCCTACATCTGAACCTGATCCATACATGAGTCAGCCTCCTTAAGACCTTATTGGTCCAGGCCTTAAGACCCTAAGATAAAAGCCTATCCTAGACCCAAATAGAAAATCCCATTCAGTTATGTTCGCCACCATCGAACTGGCTCTATTAGGAGTCCGAACCCTATCTTCTATCTGCCTGAGATAGCTGGCTCGACTGCACCTCGAGCCAACTAGATCTCTGCTTGAGCCGACTCGACTGCATATCCGAGCCAACTCGTATGTGTGTCAACCCCTTATCTTTGCTGATTCTTTTTCTAACTTTGGTACTTTGCTTCATCTTATGTTCCAGATCTTCGGAGCCCTACCAAGCCTCCTCAGGATCCTCACACCTGAATCTTGAGTTCGTGCAGGGCTACATGCCGCCTTCATCTAAGATAATTTTTGTCCTAGCCCTAGGACTCACACCCATTTTAGTCTCTCGGAGCTAACACCCTAGCTCCTCCTGTGGTCTTTCAAGACTTGGAAGCACCACATCAAATCCTACAATCTCCATCTTGGTATGCCCAAGCCTTGGCACATCTGATAATATTTTTTTGCACGAACCCACTATCGATGCATACCCTGATAGCTACTTATGCACACCTTGCCACCATCATTCTTCTTCAGCTACAGAGCTTTCTTTGAGGCCTTTGAGATGACCGCCTCTATCACTGAAGATCTTGGCTTGCTTCTATGCACCATCCTTGGAGTTGTAAGAACTCTTCTACTTGGTAGCCACATCAACTATCCTAGACTTTTTTGAAGAATTTGCAGCAATTCTATGCCAATGCCTGCTGCATATCCTGATATAGTCTTTTCAGAACTTCGCCTGTCCTCCCACACATGCTACTCTACCTAAAACTATGCATCTTCGATATTGATGCTAGGATATTGGTCTTCCTGCACTCCACCGCTCTAAACTCGTGTCATATCTTTCTACATCTATAAAGCCACCTCTGCCCAGTACTCTACCTAAAATCAAAGTCTTTCTAATGTCATAGAAGTCGACTCTATAATTGAGTCCTCGGAGGACAATCACTCAATGCTATACTACTGAGCCTGCCGCTATGCCTCGAACACCATCACTACTCCTTCGGACCCTCCGCACTCCACAAACATGTTCGAAACCATCTCAGATATATTGCATCCCATGGGCTCCTTTGAGACCACCAAGAGCTCATCCAATTCTTCACTTGTAATGACTGAACTGATGGAATCCGAGTTTTCTTCTTTCTTGTACTTCTTTCAAAGCAGACATTCTCACTTAAAGTGCTCTACTTTACCATACTTGAAGCATCTCTTGGACCTCTTGCTGCCCCTTCATTGACCCTTCTTCTTTACTTGCTTGGACCTCTCTGAAATCACACGACCCTCCTGGAAGATCTTTCTCTTCATCATCCATTCTTGCTGCTCGTTGGACCTTAGTACTGATACGATATCCTCATACACCAGTATCTTCTTATCATACAGCAACATCGTTATCAATAGATCAAAGCTCTCGGATAGCGAATATAGCAGCAATAAATTTTTATCCTTCTCATCAAGATCCATTCCATTGTTGAGCAAATCCATGCTCATCTAGTCAAACTACCGAATATGCCCCACAACATCCTCGCTTTCTTGCATTTGAAGGTTGTACAGTTGCTTCTTCAGCATCAACTATTTTTCTTCATGTACAACTGGCGTAACCTCAACCATAAACCCTTGAATATCCTATCCTTTAATACGCCATCCAACACCTTATCTACCAGATAAGTCCTAATCATGGCACATGCCCTTTTCTCCAAGGACATCCACTTCTTGTCTGTCATCTCCTCCGATCTATCTTTCAAGATTGAATTCAATCTCATCTGAACCAATAGTGTGAGGATTTGTGGTGCCCAAGTCTTGGAAGGCCATGGAAGGAGTCAGGATGTTGGCTTCGAGGAGGCTAGGATAGGTGTGGTCCTAGGGCTAGGACAGGAGTTGTCCTCTCCTTTCTAAAGGAATCCCCAAGTCAAGTCTGGTTGCCACCTTTCTAAGGTCTTTCTTTCATGGTACCATCAAGATAGAGCTGACGTCAACTTCGCACACAAAACACTATCTTTCTTTTCGTATCAAAAGAAAGCTTATGTTCTATCTTGGAAAAGTGATGATTTTGTATCAAAGGAAAGCCATTCAAGTCAGGAATAGAGGTGGAAAGTTTATCTATGTAAAATCGAGATTGGGTGGGTGTTCAGTCTACCGCAAATGTGAAAGCTATCAAAAATCATGCATTGGATGGATGCTTGGGCATTGAGAAGGAAGGATGCTTTCAGAGGCAAAAGGCCATGGGGAGAGAGAGCATCTTGATTGGAAAGTGAAAGCTTGGTAGCGGACTGATCAGAACCAAGCAAGGGATGAGTTATGACACCAATAGCTAGGGGTTCACAGACCCAGCAGCTCGAGAAATATCCCAATCTGATTCTGATTCTGATTCTGATTCTGATGAAGTTGCAGGCCATATTGGAATGAAAGGAAGGTAAGCCACTTCACCTCCATCTGCCTATCCCCTTTTTTCTTCCTTTGTTGCCGCTTCCAGACATGGGAAATATTAGAGGAATGAATGAGGTATTGCTGACCAGGTGAGAGAGATATAGGCAGAAATAGAATAGCAAACCGCCATTACGGTAGCACGCTTGGTGTGAGCAGGCTAGGCTATAAGGGAAAGGGCAGACATGCGCCAAAGGTAGAGCCATACAAGGAGCACGCCCACTGAAGAGAGCACGCCACAAAGCAGAGCACAGAGTGCACGACTAGCGAGCCAGCACCATAAGAAAAATTCACTCCATGCGAATTCCCCATACGATACGTATGGAATGAAGGCATGAGACTGAGATGGAGACCACAGCTTAATGTGAGTACGAACTATACCACAAGCTTATAAGCTTCGAGAGCCCAGGCCAAGGAGCTCTCTCGAACAGGAAAACTCGAAAGCCTAACACGAGGGTTCCTCACCTTAAAACCTAGAAAAAAGCTAGAAACCTCCGAAGAGGAGCTATTAAAGCTCCTCTAATAGGAAGAGATTCTCCTTTTTTTAGTAGCTTAGCTTCCTCCCCAGCAATAGGAAAACCTGATCTATAAATGGGCTGGGAATATGCGCAGATAAAAGCACTTTCAAACTCACTTGCATACCTATTTTCTAGCTTGTACTTGCCTAAAGGAGGATCCTACATAAGCATATTCTAGTAGGGAGTAGCTACGAGTCGGCAAAGGAAGGAGGTAGCACAGTAGCTAGATGAGTAGGTGAGGGGGGGATCGGTTAGACTTGTGACTGAATCAAGTGGTGCATTTGCATCTGAGTCGGAAAGCTCATCGAAGCCCCTCTTGGATCGAGGGGGAAAGAAGCCAGTCAAATGGAAGGTTCATAGGTTCTAAGGTCAGTCAGGGTGTTCAGCCTGGTTCCACAGAACTCTCGAGACTAAGATTCCTTAGTCAATCAGAGGCTTGGACTATGGATGTAGGCTACCCAAGATATGGAGAGCCAGATGGGGATAGCAATAGTGGATATGTTCGCCCATATCTATACCGCAATACTATACTATATAGGATAGGCGGCAGTTCACCTTTAGATCATCGGTAGCCACGGTTAAGCAAAGGCTTTTGACTGACTACACTAGTAGTTACCCATTATTCACCTAGAAGGAACAGGGGAAGGAGGGCGGTCCAATCAATTTCTATCAGATTGAGAGCATACCACGTCTGTGTTGAATCCTGTGTTTAAGAGGAGTAGCCATTTGGCTTTTTCGAAGGTTAACTTTCTTTGATTGAAAACCAAACCTTGGTCTCGTCCATTACCATTAGTAGTGGAAGAACGAATCTCGATTCGGAACCAAATCATCCAGTCATAATGGAATCGGCTCTAAGGTCTCGGCTTAATCACCAAGAATGCCACCCTAAATAGCGAACCTTACCTTATGTGAGCGATTTCACTTGCTTGCTAGAATAGAAGCACGAGCGGACCGCTTCCTCCAGTTAGGATGCTGTTACTATAGGGCAGGATGAAGGGGAGGGCCAGGACTTAGCGAAAAGAGTTGTTCTCGCTTGCCTTCAGACCCGTAGCAAAATAGACGAACTGAAAAGGGGAGGGGTATAAGGAAAAAAGATTAGGGCTGTTCGCCCAAGCAAGAGCTTTTCAAACTAGAGCCCAGAGCTAGAGCTGGTGCAAAAGCCCAAGCTAGAACTCATAAACCGAAAAGATGGGGCTGATTGGCTCGAAGATTGGAATGACCCTAAATGAGCTCCTTGGCTCAGGGAAGATGAAGTAGGCTGAAAAAAGAGTTTTGACACAAAGGTGGGGCTCCTTGGCCCTTCCTGGATGAATTCCTTGGCTCGAAGTCGAAGCAAACTAAACTTAAGAGGTGGGGGCTTCTTGAAATATCGGGAAGCGGATTCTTCTGGATGAGACTTGTGCTGGCGAGTTTTGGACTTGAGGTTCAGGTATTGAGGGTCTCAAGAGGCTTGGTTGGTGCTTTGGAGACCTGGGACATAAGATGGAGCAAGAAACTAAAGTCGGAGCTTGAAGGCTATAGAAAAAGAATTTTCTGTAGGTTAGCCGACTCAGTCCAAAATTGGATTGGCTAAGTCTCAGAGCATAGGCAAAATAGAGAGCTACACGTTTGAAACTGCTGGCACGGCATAGAACTGGGCTGGCTTAGTTTCAGACTGAGCCGACCTAGTGGAACTTAGTTAGCTCAGTGCTGAGACTGAGTCGGCTCAATGCACGGGCAAAGTTACGTAAGGGTCTATTTTGGGCTAGGATCTGGGTTGATCCTAGGGGTCTTAAGGTCTGATTTGAGAGGTCTTAAGGGGGCTAATTCATGTATGGATTGGATCTAGATCCAGAGGATGAGAGCATGGGAGACATGGGTGTACATGAGCTTGGTGAGTATTTTCATGTATTGGATTAGCCGAAAAGTTTTTTGGTCGAGCCTAATGGTTATGTATAAATACATAGATTGTATTAAGATTTTAAAAGGTTAAAATCAATATAGACCTTTTCTCCCTCAACTCTCTTCTTCTCTTCTCTCTAGAGTTGCCACCCTAGGGTTCTTGAAGCAAGCCCAAGGAGGGAGGCACCCCATCACAGATTCAGATGGAGGATCAGTAGTTTGCTGCCCATAGAGAATGTCATAGGTTCCTTCAGATCTATGCTAAAGATCAGGAGCTTCCGCAATATGGTATCAGGGCTTGTGATGCCAAGGATGATTGGCGTTCGAGCGATATCATGAAACATCAATTGGTATCAGAGAGAGGTGATGCTAGTTGGTGCACTTACATCTGGTATCAGAGCCTGATGGTTCATAGAAGGAAAGGAGAAGTCGTACAAGGTGAAATCAAAAATCTGCATAAGGATTTCATGGTATGTCTCAAATCTATTTTTGTTATTACTATGGTTTGGCCAATCGAAAGCAGCGAGTTGAAGGTGGAGGTTGAGAGGATTAATGAAAAAAGATTTTTTAGGATGGAAGGATTTGGTGCATGATTTGTTGATTGGTCTTGGTAGAAAGGTCAGGATGTATGATGGTTATGTGACAGGCAGAAAGCGCTAGAGTGCTGCAGTAGTGCTTTCTTGAAGATGCAGGATTGAGAGAGGCTCGGTGATGCAGCAGTCAAGAAAGGTATCTCAGTAGAGAGCATCAGGATTCTCTAGAAAGATGGATAGTGTGGGACTGTTGAAGAGAGATTTTCTAAGGGATAATGGTCGAAGGAAGGCTGAAGAAGCGACTATACGTCCTTCGGTGTCTGAAAGGCAGAAAAGTAGTCAGAGATGTATTCAATGGTTCGATCAGAGCATGGATTTGTGAAGTCTTAAGAATGATGAAGATGGATGATCCATGAAGATCTAGTAGATCAGGACTAGATGGCTGTAGAGCGGTGCAGACATGAGTCAGAGAGCATTGGAGTGCTGTAGGAGCGCTACCCTAGAGGCATGGGACTGAGAGAGGCTCAGTGGTGTAGCAGTCGAGGAGTGTATCTTAGTAGATGGTGTTAGGGGCTTCTCAGAAAGATCGAGAGTATGTCTCAGAGAGAGCCAGAAGGTCTCAAAGAGCGTCAGGAGGTCTCAGGTAGTCGAAAGTATCATGGATCAGATTTCTTCTATAGGGGCACTAGGAAGAGTCATGGTTTAGGTGGAGGATGGTTCTTCAGACGCAACTGAAGTGATGGCTAGTGTAGAGGTAGAAGAGAAAGACTAGGATGGAATTTTTTAGGATTCAATCATTGGATTTAGAAGAGTTGGATGAGCTCTTGAATTTCGAAGGTGGCCGCAGGTTGTAGAGATATTCGAGACAGCTTCGAAGAGGGCCACAGAGCATGGAGGGTTCAAAGGGGTAGCGATGGTGTTTGAGGTGCAGCGGCAGGCTCAGCAGTGTAATATTGAGTGGTTGGCCTCGAGGGACTCGGTGACAGAGTCGACTTCTACGGCATCAGGTGGACTTCGGATATAGGTGGAGCTCCATAGTGATGGCTTCATAAGTGGAGAAAAAAATTGGCATGAGTTCAGAGCATTGGTGATGCACAATTTTAGGTAGAGGTGCGTGCAGGTGGATAGGTGTAGCTCTGAGGAGATCGTGTCAAGTGGTACAGCATGTGCTGATACAAAAATACTATAGGTTCTCTAAGAAAGTTTAGAAAAAGTGATGCAACTGCTAAGTAGAAGGGATCCTATAATTTTAGGATGGTGCAAAGATGCAAGCAAAGTCTTCAGCGGTGGAGGCGATCATCCCAAAGGCCTCAAGGGTGCACAATAGTTAAAGAGGATTAGCGAAGGTGATGATTGCAAAAGGGGCTGTCGAGTGCGCAGGAACATCGGGATCATGTAAGAGGTCATTGTCGAGAGGTTTGCCAAGGCTTGGAACACCAAGGTGGAGATTGTGAGGATTTATGGTGCTCCCAAGCCTTGGGAGGGCATGGAAGGAGTCAGGATGTTGGCTTCGGGAAGGCTAGGATAGATGTGGTCTTAGGGCTAGGACAAGAGTTATCCTAGGATAGAGATGGTATGTAGCTCTTCATGGGTTTGAGGTTCAGGTATTAAGGGCCTCAAGGGGCTTGGTTGGTGCTTCAGAGACCTAGAACATAAGGTGGAGCAAAATACCAAAGCTAGAGCTTGAAGGCTGTAGAAAAAGAATTTTTTGCAGGTTAGCCAACTCAGTCCAAAACTGGGTTGGCTAAGTTTTAGAGCACAGACAAAATAGAGAGTTACGTGTTCGGGACTGCTGGCACAGTAGGCTAGTTTCAGACTGAGCCGACCTAGTGGAACTTTGCCATCTCAGTGCTGAGACTAAGTCGGCTTAGTGCGCGGGTAGAGTTACGTGAGGGTCTATTTTGGGCTAGGGTTTGGGTTGATCTTAGGGATCTTAAGGTCTAGTTTGAGAGGTCTTAAGGGGACTAATTCATGTATGAGTCGGGTCTAGATTCAGAGGATGAGAGCATGGGAGACATGGGTGTACATGGGCTCGGTGAGTGCTTTCATGTATTGGGTTAGTTGGAGAGTTTTTTGGTCGGGCCTATTGGCTATGTATAAATATATAGATTGTATTAGAGTTTTAAAAGGTTGAAATCAATACAGACCTTTTCTTCCTCAACTCTCTTCTTCTCTTATCTCTAGAGTTGCCGCCCTAGGATTCTTGAAGAAGCCCTAAAGAAGGGGGCATCTCCCTCAAGCCCAAGGAGGGAGGCGCCCCATCATAGATCTAAGTGGAGGATCGGTGGTTTGCTGCCCATAGAGAACGTCACAAGTTTCTTCAGGTCTGTGCTAAAGATCAGGGGCTTCCGCAATATGGTATCGAGGCTTGTGATGCCAAGGATGATTGACATTCGAACGATATCATGGAACATCAATTGCTATCAGAGAGAGGTGATGCCAGTTGGTGCACTTACAAGTAGATCCTCTATCCTAATCTTCTCAAATCCAACATTCAATCCGCTGTTCTCTATGATCATATAAATCAAAAATAGCAAACAGGTGGATCTAAAAAATTACCTTGACTAAAGATGATGGACAACAATCTTGTGATCTCTTTCTTCCTCATGAAGCCTGGAGAAAGCCTTTAGATCTGAACCTCACTATTGATCTCTACTGAAATCTGATCTTCTTCCTCCTCCACGCTCAACCAAGATCTGATACCACTTGTTGGATCCTGGTATCTCTGATACCAATTATTAGAGAGAGAAAGAATAAAGTAGATGGCCGGCACTTAGGACTTAAAGTTGGAACCATAAAAAGAAGAGTAAAGAGTTTTTATAAAGAAAAACTCAATTGTATTTCACTCTATTATAAAGATATAATACCTGGGTTTATATATCCTAGGATTTCTGCTATTCCACATGAATCCTAATAAACTGAAACGCTAATTGAAAAATTTTTCTAGGCTAAACCCAATACATGAAGCACTCACCGAGCCCATATACATATGTCTCACATGCTCTCATCCCCTGGATTTGAATCCGACCCATACATGAATTAGTCCCCTTAACACTTTATTGGTTCAAGCCTTAAGACCCTAAGATAAAAGCCTATCCTAGATCCAAACAGAAAACTCCATCCAGTTCTGTTCGTCACCAGGAGCCAAGCTGGCTCGACTGCATCTCGTCCGAATTCTACCTTCTGTCTGCTTGAGACAGCCGGCTCGACTGCATACCGAGCTGGCTCGATCTCAATCCGAGTTGGCTCGACTGCGTATCCAAGCTAGCTCATCTATGTGTCAGTCTCTTATCTTAGCTAATTCTTTTTCTAACTTTGGTTCTTTGCTCCATCTTATGTCCCAGGTCTCTAGAGCACCTACTAAGCTCCCTCAAGATTGTCACATCTTAACCTCAAGTCCGTGTAGAGCTACATGCCGCCTTTACCTAGGATAACTCCTGTCCTAGCCCTAGGACTCACACCCATCCTAGTCTCCTAGAGCCAACACCCTGGCTCCTCCTATGGCCTCCTAAGACTTGGGAGCACCACATCAAATCCTACAATAGAAGCTCTACTATTGAACCCATTGTGATTGAGAGATTGGACCTCTCACATTGATATTTCACCTAGCAATGCTTCAGTTCTAGAGAGAAGAAATGAAAACATTGGGCTTTACTATGGCTAAGTACAAATCATAGAAAAGCATCGAAAAAGGGACTGGACCCAACCAAGTGTTCTCCCAAAAGTGGATGTTTTCCCCACTGCCTAAAGAGAAAGAAGTGCAGTCCTAAAAAGCCAATAAGTCCTTACATATATTTTGTCAAATTGGTGAGCAAGATTTTAGAGACTTTCTTACTCTAATCCCAAACCATCTTTTGGAATAGTAGGATCCTTTAATAAGGTTGCACTATAAAGCTTTGGAATTCTCCAAAAGTCTCTAAATCCATTTTGCTAGCAACGCCCTATTCATGTTAGAAATGTTTTTGATGCCAAGTTCACCTTCCTTTTTAGATCTACACACAAAATTCCAATTGACAAGGCAGTGGAAACCCTTGACACTCGCTTCCCCTTCTAAAGAAAACTCCACCACTGGTCAATTCTATTGGCAACCAATTTTGGTAGCTTGAAGACAGACATCAGGTTAGAGCCTGGATTGCAGCTTTCCTTTCCACGTCACTAGTCTAGAGTTTATCTTCTCTAGTAGTGGCATCCAATAGTGTTTAGGAATATTTTTTTGTCTCATAGTGGAAGTCCTAGGTAAGTCAAGGGAAAGTTTCCAATCTTATAGTTCAACCAAGAAGCAAAGTTATTCGACTCCTCTTCCCCCATGTGGATACAAAGCATCAAACTCTTGTTGAAGTTAACCTTGAGGCCTCAGACTCTATCAAAAGCTAAGAGCTAGGATTCCTTTAATGTAAGAATACTTCTCCTTTGTCCTATACAAAACAACAAAGTATCATCCGCAAACTGAAGGCTCCTAATCCATCGATTGCAAGGGCTACACCCAATGCCTTTAATAAAACCAGTGTCACCTCCTCTCTTTAAAGTCCTAGCAAGGACATCAATGACCAAAATAAATACATAATGGGTCTTCTTGCTATAGATCTTGCCGACATTTGATTCATTTTCTAGCACTACCATTCACCAAGACCACAATCGATGCAAAAGAGAGCAAAGAATGAACCCAATCAATCCATCTTTAGGGAAGCCTCTAGCTTTAAGTGCATCCAAAAGGAACAACAAATTCACTTTGTTAAAAGCCTTTTCAAAGTCAAGCTTTACAGAGGATGCCTCTACTCCAAGATCTTCTATAATAAGCAGGCATCTTGTGAGCTGCGAGAAAGTTTTCAATGACTAAATGGCCCTTAATGAAAATAGATTGTGATTTATCAATAAGCCCTGGGAGAAATAAAGCAAGTCTCCACTTGCTAAAATTTTGACGTAATTTTGTAAATGCCATTGAGCAAGCTAATTGGCCGTAGTCGCAAGCTGATAGGCACCCCTCCTTTGGAATTTGTTGGTGTAGAAAATGGTATCGATGCTAGAGTCACTGGAGTGGATGGAGATGAGGCCGCCAATAGGACCTATAAGAAGAAGTTCAAACCAAAGATGGATGGCTCTGGCAGGATCCTCCGATGCTCAAGTTAGTTCTCTGGATAACAAGAATGGAATGCTTAGGAGAATTAAGATAGAGATGAGAGCTTAGAGAAAAAATATATCTAGAGGATTCTTTATATAGATAGAGCGTGTAACAAACTGATAGTGACAGCCGTAACTATCTGCTAGTGGGCCGTTCAGATCACGTGGAGTTTGTTATGGACAGTAGTGTCCTTTGTTGTGACTTGTCAGTTCGTTGAAGATTAACAATTGGAGTTCGGAAAGGACCTCTACACATATGAGTAAGCCGTGAACATGAAAAACTCTGAGTCTTAGTGATCTAGAGAGGTTTGGACATCTTCAAGATCATTCACAAAGTGATTGATACTAGCTGAGTTGGGGCTTGAATTTGTGTTGCTAATGAGGTCCTCTTATAATGAGTCCATTTAGTCAGATGGAATCCATTGGGTGATGAAGGGCTTTACAGTGGTAGGATGGAGGTCGTCCATAGATGGATAATTATTTTAGGCTGAGGGTTAAAAGGATGGTAGATTCACCAATTTAGGATCATGGTCAAGCTCTTTTGGGTTGAAGTTCAAGTTTTCACAGGCTTGCATACCCAAGGTTCTTAGTGTAGGAATGCCAAGATCTATCACTTATAGCAAGGTATAGAAGTTCATCTGAGGAGAAGCTCTATCGGTACAGGACTCCTGATGTGAAACCTGACTGTAATGGCAAGATTTGGCTTGACGAAGATTCGATTGAAAAGGAGTTCGACCAACTTTGAGGTCGGTCAGGCTGGATTATGCAGGGATCAAACACAGCCAAATCCTTAGCTAACTGCTTAGATAATTGTCTTCACTATTCAAGTTTGTCCGGATGAGGTTCTAAATGCCTTTTGAATTTTGCAGTTATCTGAAAGTTCTAACCATCAAAACTGAGGATCTTCCAACTTGCACAAGTTGGAGGTCGGTCATCCCAGAGTGAATTAGAGCTAGAACTCATACCGATCGAGGCTCCATCATGGTCACCACAGTCAGACGGGATCATTCCAAGGTTGGATATCTTACTGAATTTCGACAGGAGCGGATTTATCACCAATACTAGTCTCCCCCACTCTCGAGTTCGAAGTTTGAAAGAAGAAAGTATAAATACGAGTGTTGAAGTTCTTTTTCACCTTCTTGCTTTTGTAAGGTGGAGAATTTTGGCATTATCTGCGCTAGCGCCGATGCTTCTTCGATATGAGATGATCCGAAAAGATAAGATTTGAAATTCCTACTAAAGGGGTGCTAAAGGTATGACATTATTAAGGCCTTGCTAGCCATCAAGTTCCGCCATGACAAGTGGGACATGCATCCAATGGAGATCGGGCAGGAAGAACCTACAATCATAATTGCCTTGGGTCTCCCTCGGGTATTTAAATTCTTTCCTCCCTTCCAGCATCTTATTCCATTCTTGAGTTTTCTTTATCTTCCTGGTCTCCGCCTTCTTTCCATTTGAGAGCTTCAACCCATTCTGTAATTTCCTCCGGCCATAAATGCTTGTCGTTCCTTTCATGTCCCGTCAGTTGCCTTCTTGCCATCTTGAACCATTCTAGGTTAGTGCCCAAACTTTCTCTCGATTATTTTGTTAAAACTCTGACCCTTTAGTTTTTCTGAGAGGCTTTGCTTTCTATTTTTTTTCTAATTTTTAAAGTCTTTTTTAAGTTTTAGTTTGATCCGTATGTCTTCTGCGGGATCTTGGTCGACCAGTTTTGGGAGCCCAACCTGCTTAGAATTGATGGACTTGGGTCTTAAGGAATCAGCCGATCCCATAGAAGCACCTCGTCCCTCCTTTGTCCCTGGCACCATTCCTTGTTTACTTCATCCCGAGGATCTTTCTTTGACAAGGATTAAGTACGAGATACTCTCGGAGTACGAACTAGAACTTTTCGAGCCAAGCAATCGAGCTTGCTTTCCTCCCCCAGATCGCTTTTGCCTATACACCGAGGCTCTTCGTATCAGACTCCAACTTTTGATCCCACCTTTTGTTGTCATCCTCTTTAGATTCTTGAACATCTCCTTCGCCTCCATGGTGCCAAATTCATTTAGGTTCATCATCGAATTTCTATCTCTATGCATCGTGCCCAAGGTCTGACCTACAACTTCTTTATTTTAGAACTATTTCACTTTCAAGCACCTTCCAACTATCAAAGATTGGTGGTATATATCTTTTCAATTTGGCAAGAAGGGATTGCTTAAGGATGCCCCCACCTTAGTTCATAATTGGAAAGAGAGATTCTTCTTCGTCTCATGCCCCCTCTTAGAATTAGGGTTATCCTCATGGGAGAATTTGAGAGATTTGGTCCGTCGAGCCTCTGTGATAGAAAGGAAGGATCAAGACTTGGCTAATAAGCTTAGAGACTACTGATCTTTCCTTATATCCAATTTACTGGACGACCAGATCTTGTTTAACTTCAAGCTTAGTCCCCTTAATCTGACAGATAGATTTTCATATCTCAATGACTTCACATTGTGCTTTCTTCTGATCTTAATCCTTATTATTATAAAAATGACTCTAGAAGAGTAAAATTGCCTAACCCAAGGAATCAAGATCCTCAAAAGGAAGGACAATCGTGGAGAAGAGCCATAAAAAAGGGCCAAGGTTGGGAAAACAAGCTCGACTGTGCCGACCCAAACAGTGCCTGCTTCAAAAGCCATCATGGCCGTGCCGAGCCTGACCTTGCCCGATGAAACCAACATCCTTGTGCTCCCTTAGTAGGGGAGAGTAGCTGAAAAAAAAAAGAAGGCCGTTGCCAAGAAGGTCAAGAGGAACGTCGGGAGGTCTGACAGTGATAGCTCCAGCCAGGAGCAGGATTCTCTGGATGACTGAAAAGTTATCCACACTTTGATGGATGGGAGCATCCTTCCCCATATTGTAGAGAAAATAATTCAAAAGGATGATGAGGAATGTTGAAAGAATCTTTCGCGGCCTTCCTCAAGGTAATCGATCTCTTCTGATTCTTGGTTGAGTGTCGGTGCACTCCGGAGCCATAACTCTTATTTTGTTGTTTGCAGTTGGGATATTATTTATATGCTCACTCGGAGGTGGCGAATCTCTACAAGGTTGAGGCTTTGAGGGCCATCCAAAAAGCCCAAGCAGAGATCAAGAAGGTTCAGGCAGAGATTGAAAACTTGAAGGAAGCTTCAAGATCTCATTTTACTGAGGTTGAGTACCTTCAAGAAGCATTGCAGAGAAAGGAGTAAGCATCGATGAGACTGAAGACCGCCTTGGCATTGGAGGAGGATAAATGAAAAATAGTTGAGGAGGAGATTGATGCTGAGAAGGAGTGAGCTGTCGAAGTCTTCAAGTCCTTCAAGGTAATAGAGGATATCAAAATTGCCTTTACTCAGGAGGCCTTTCTCGAAGGATTCGAGGTCTGCATGAAGAGGGTCGCCAAGACGTTCCCGGACATGGATCTCGACCTTCTGATTGAGGAGCCTGGCAGTGAAGCAGAACCTTCCTATGCTGGCATCGCTTCTCTAGTCATTGAACCTGATGCTGAAATCTCTAATCCTACCACTGCAATTCTAGAGCCTGTCTCTGAACCAAGAGTCACCGAGGACATGCCAACCTCGCCTGCTGCCCCATCTCCCTAGGTTGAAAATCTTTGATAGTTGTATTTTTCTTCTTTTTCTTTCATGTATTTAAGATATTTTGAGTAATAAAAATAAATTTTTCTTTATGTTTGATGTTGTGTCATGTCTATTATTGAGAATCCCCTTAGCGAAGGTAGTCATGACTCACCACCACCTGTCGAGGCCGCACCGTTGCCCCAAGGTCTCCCTCTGAAATCTATCATTAGGGACCTGTAGAAGGAGGTTCACCAGACTAAAGAAAAGTTGAAGAAGATAAGGAACAAACTTCAGAAATTGAAGAAGCGTTATTCGAAAGCCATGATTGAGATCACCCGCCTTCAATAAGTCCATAAAAAGTACTCTATGGACTACATCAAAAACAAGCATCTTCTAATCGAAAAGTTGGAATGGGTGAAGAAGTCTGGTAGCGAGAAGGTCTGGCTTTGTCTACCCAAGTTAGTTTCCTTGAGGCCAAACTTCAAAATTCAAAAGAGGAAATCAGGCAATTGGAGAGTGGCTTGGGCTGGGGCCAGAATCGAGTGGAGCTCGATTAGGATTGGTTGAAGAAGTTTTCCAACCTCTAGGCATAGCTGAGAGATGCCGAGCGATTGTACAATTTTCATCGATCCGCTTGGTGTGAGGAGATCAAGGGTTATAAGAGAAAACTTAATAGGACAAACTCTAAGGTTGTATGGCTTCAAAAACAATTGGTGGACAATGTTCAGATCAACCCAAGTGCACATCCAGATGAAATCGCCACTTTGAAGGATGCTCTTAGAAATTTCACCATAAAGTTTGAGGGCAGGGAGAAGGAACTTCATGATCTAAAAGTTCAGATGGTCACCAAAAAAGCTTGGTGAAAGATGCCAAAGCCGAGTCGATGATTCTTAAAAAGAGGCTGAGAGAGACGGAGGAAGAGTCGCGCAGGTGGGAGAGGATATTGAGGGAGAGCCTGGTGGTGAGATAGAAGCTTGAAGAGAGAATAAAGGGCTTAGAACTCTCCCTCACAATGGCTAGGGTTGGTAGCCCAAAGTCCAATTCCGAGTAGACCTCGTGTTGTTTTTTTTTTTTTTTTTAAACCGGTCCTACCAATTCATGTAACAACCTCTATTTTTAATGAGATGAAGCTTCTTTCATTGGTCTGTCTGTGTTTTACCTTAGCTCACTGTTTGTTAGTTTACTCTATTTTCTTGTTGTGTTTGAACTCGATGTTGTCCCAAAATTACAACCCTTACTCTGTACCCCAGGTATCCATTCCCCTGTTTATGAACCAGAGATCTTCACTTCTCCATAGGGTCTTCATCCACATCAGAACGAAGTCCACGTCCTATTTCTGATGTGGTTAGCTATTTTTCTTGTTAGGATAAGATCCTCCTCCTATTTCTAACAAGATTATTGAGCCACAGAAGGACCGTTGAGAGGGCCTCTCTCCAACATCATCGATTTAAGAATCAGAGGTCTTCATCTTTGCAATGATAGGATTAACCTCCTATCTTGAATAATCGGAGGCCTTCACTTCACCCTCGCTACGATGAGGTTAATATCTTGTCTTAAATAATCGGAAGCTTTCACTCTCGCTATGACGAGGTTAACCTCTTGTCTTAAATAACTGGAGGCCTTCACTCTCGCTATGATGAGGTTAACCTTCTGTCTTAAATAATCGGAGGCCTTCTACTTCATTTAAGGATGAAGTTTAGTTGAATTATTTTCTATCATCATAATCTTGCACCCAAAATAATATTGTTAAAGTAAAAAAAATTTATTGGGATGAGATCATTAATAGTACATTCATAAATTTTTGAAATTTCATAGCTGCGAAAGTACAGCTCCTCTGAGCTTCTTTAGATAATAAGATCCAAATCGAGCAATTTTCACAACTTCATAAGGACCTTTCCAGTTAGGGATGAGCTTTTCTTAATTTTATAGCTGTGAGATATCTGCTCGTCGAAGTACTAGATCTTCCGCTCTGAAAATTTTACTCCTGACTTTGGTGTTGTAGTAGCAGGCCACTTTTTGCCTGATGCTATCATTCAAATTTGAGCCTTCTCTTGCTTTTCCTCCACCAAGTCGAGGTTTGCCCAGAGATCTTATGAGTTACTTTGCTCATTGAAACCTTCAACTCTAGCAGATGGAAGTCTGAGCTTGACTAGTATTACTGCTTCTATTCCAAAGGCTAAGGTGAAAGAAGTTTCCCCAATTGGCAATCTCTGGATGGTCCGATATGCCTAAAGAACATGATAAAGTTCATCCATCCATGTTTCTTTCACTTTTTCAAGCCTTACTTTGATCCCTTGCAGCAAAATCCTATTTGTTACCTCGGCTTCATCATTTGCTTATGGATGAGCTACTGGTATAAAATGATGAAAAATATTCAGATCTTCATAGAACTAAGCGAATTTTGCTCCTGTGAACTAGCGCCTGTTATCTATGATGAGAGTCTGAGATAGGCCGAACCTATAAACTATTGACTTTTAAATGAAGTTTTGTACTTTAGCTTTAGTAATCTTTGTCAAGGGCTCGTCTTCTATCCATTTGGTGAAATAATCCATACCTACCAGAAAAAATTTTTGCTGTCCGAAGGCCATGGAAATATAGGTGGTGTGATGCTCCCAAGCCTTGGGAGGCCATGGGCAGAGCCAGGGTGAGGACTCCAGGGAGGCTAGGATAGGTGTGGTCCTAGACTAGGACAGAAGTTATCCTAGGATGGAGGCGGCATGTAACTCTCCATGGGCTTGAGATTTGGATATTGAGGGCCTCAAGGAGCTTGGTTAGTGCTTTAGAGATCTGGGATTTAAGATGGAGCAAGAAACCAAAGTCGAAAAATTAAGACTATAGAAAGAATATTTTCTACAAGTTAGCCAGCTCATTCCAAAATTGGATCGGCTAAGTCTTAGAGCATAGGCAAAATAAAAATGTCGAGTTTTGGGACTGCAGGCATGACATAGAACTGGGCTGGCTCAGTTTCAAACTGAGTCGACCTAGTGGAACTTAGTCGACTTAGTGCTGAGACTGATCCGGCTTAGTGCACGGGCAGAGTTACGTGAGGGTCTATTTTGGGCTAGGGTCTGGGTTGATCCTAGGGGTCTTAAGGCCTGGTTTGAGTGGTCTTAAGGGGGCTAATTCATGTATGGATTGGGATTAGATCTAGAAAATGAGAGCATGTGAGACTTGGCCTCGGTGAGTGCTTTTATGTATTGGGTTAGCCTAAGGGAGTTTTTGAGCTGCGGTTTATTAGGATTCTTATGGAAACTCTAGGGTATATAAATCAAAATATTGTAATTTTTACAAGAAGAAGGAAATACAATTGAGCTTTTCTCCCTAACTCTCTTCTCTCTTCTCTCTGATTCCAATACTAAAATCTTAGCTTCTCTCATCTTTCTTAGATCTTCTTCAGTTTGCTGGATTAACACCCAGGTTCATGCAAGAGATCGAATATACAGCTATGGCTCTGAGCTATCGTAGGAACAATAATTGGTATCAGAGTCAGGTTGAGCATGAAGAAGGAAGAAGATCAGTTATAAGTAGAGATCAGTAGAGAGATTCAGATCTAAAGACTTTCTACAGGCTTTGTAAGGAAGGAAGAGATCACAGCGCTGCTGTCCACCATCCCTACTCAAGATATTTTTCAGATCTATCTATTTGCTATTATTTGATTTGGATTGATCATGACAAATAGAGATTGAAGGTAGGATTAGAGAAGTTTGATGGAAAAAGAAGTTTCATGATGTGGATGGTAAGGGTGGAGGATTTGCTGGTTTAGATGAGGTTGGATTTGATCTTGGAAGATAGGCCGAAGAAGATCACAGACAAGGAGTGGGTATCCTTGGAGAAAAGGACATGTGCCATGATTAAGGCTTGTTTGGTGGATGAGATTTTGTATGGTGTGTTGGAGGAGAGAACACCCAAGAGATTATGATTGAGGTTACAGCAGTTATACATGGAAAAGAACATGTGCAACAAGTTGATGCTAAAGAAGCAACTGTATAGCCTTCGGATGTGGAGGGTGAGGATGTTACGGAACATATTCAACAGTTTGATCGGATGAGTATAGACTTGCTCAATATAGGGATGGATTTAGAAGAGGAGGACAAGAGTCTATTGTTACTGTGTTCACTATCCGAGAGCTTTGATCCATTGGTGACAACTTTGCTATATGGTAAGGAGACACTGGTGTATGAGGAAATCATATCAGTGCTCAGGTCCAACGAGCAGCGAAAATGGATGACGAAGAGGAAGATTTTTCAAGAGAGTCTTATGGTTTCAGAGAAGCACAGGAAAGAAAAGAAGAAGGGCGAACAGAGGGGTAGCAAGGGGTCCAAGAGATGCTTCAAGTGCGGAGAAGCAGGGCACTTTAAGTGGAAGTATCTGCTTTGGAAGAAGTATAAGAGAGGAAAAAGCTCAGATTCCATCAGTACAGTCACTGAAACTAAAGATTTGGATGAACTCTTGATGGTCTCGAAGGAGCCCACAGGGTGCAGTGTATCTAAGATGATTTCAGATAGGTCTACAAAGTGCAGAGGGTCCGAAGGATCAGTAATGATGATCGAGGTACAGCAGCAGGCCCAGCAGTGTAACATTGGGTGGTTGGCCTCGGAGGACTCGGAGATAGAGTCGCCTTCTACGGCATCAAGGGGACTTCAGTTTCAGGTGGAGCACCGGATAGAGGTGGCTTCATGGGTGGAGGAAGCTGTGACATGGGTTCAGAGCAGAGGGGTGCAGAGGGAGGACCTATATCCCAACACCAATGCCGAGGCTATACAGATCCAGGTGGAGAGGATTGTGCAGGGAGATAGGCGTGGCTCTAAGGGGATAGTTTTAGGTGGAACATCAGAATATGCAGCGAGTGCCGGTAAAGGAATGTTGCATGATCTCCAAAAAAGTTTAGGATAAGTGATGCAGCTGTCAAGCAGAAAGATATCTACAACTCCAAAGATGGTGTAGAGAAATAAGCCAAAGACTTCAATGGTGGAGGCAGTCATCCCGAAGGCCTCAAAGGGAGCTCAATAGTTGCAGAAGAATGGCAGTGGCAAGGTAAGCACGAGGGGCAATCAGGACATACAGGGTTAGTAGGATCGTGCAAGAGGATGTTTCCAGGTGTGCCAAGGCTTGGGCACACCAAGGTGGAGATTATAGGTGGTGTGGTGCTCCCAAGCCTTGGGAGGCTATGGGTGGAGCCAGGGTGAGGGCTCTTAGGAGAATAGGATATGTGTGGTCTGAGGGCTAGGACAGGAGTTGTCCTAGAGTAGAGGTGGCATGTAACTCTTCATGGGCTTGAGGTTCGGATATTGAGGGCCTCAAGGAGCTTGGTTGGTGCTTCGAAGATCTGGGATTCAAGGTGGAGCAAGAAACCAAAGTCGGAGAATCAAGACTGCAGAAAGAATATTTTTTGTAGGTTAGCCAGCTTAGTCCAAAACTAGATCAGCTAAGTCTCAGAGCATAGGCAAAATAGAAAGATCAAGTTTTGGGACTATAGGCAAGGCACAGAACTGGGCTGGCTTAGTTTCAGACTGAGCCAACCCAGTGGAACTTAGCCGGCTTAGTGCTGAGACTGAGTCGGCTTAGTGCACGGGCAGAGTTACATGAGGGTCTATTTTAGGCTAGGGTCTGGGTTGATCCTAGGGGTCTTAAGGTCTGGTTTGAGAGATTTTAAGGGAGCTAATTCATGTATGGGTTGGGATTAGATCCAGGGGATGAGAGCATGTGAGACTTGGGCTCGATGAGTGCTTTCATGTATTGGGTTAGCTTAAGAGAGTTTTTGAGTTGAGGTTTATTAAAATTCATGTGGGAACTCTAGGAAATATAAATCAGGATATTATAACTTTTACAAGAAGAAGGGAATACAATTTGCTTTTCTCCCTAACTCTCTTCTCTCTTCTATCTGGTTTCAACATCAAAATCCTAGCTTCTCTCATCTTTCTTAGATCTTTTTCAGTTTGCTGGATTAACACCCAGGTTCATGTAAGAGATTGGATCTATGGCTGTGGCTTCAAGCAGTCGTAGGAACAATAAAAAAAGGGTCCAAGTATGTCCATCCCCCATTATGCAAATGGCCAAGGAGAACTCAAGGGTGTGAGTTGTGAAGTTGGCTGTCTCTGAATGTTGGCATTTCTTTGACATCGGTCAACTTCTTCATATAGTCAGTCGCATCCTGCTACATAGTCGGTCAGTAGTATCCTTGGCGAAGTAATTTGTAAAATAATGATCTAACCCCAAGATGATTTTCACATATATCTTCATGAACTTCTTTCAACGCATATTCGATTTCTGAAGGTCGGAGACATCGAAAGAGCGGTAGAGAATACGATCTTTTGTATAGCTTGTTTTCATATAAAACACAATGGAAGGCTTGGTTTCTTAATTTTTGAGCTTCTTTGGGATCTCTAGGAAGAATTTCATCTTTAAGATACAACGTTAGAGGATTAATCCAACTGGACTCATGGTCAACTTGCATTACTACTTGGGATTCTTTCGAACTTGGTTGTTGTAGAATTTCATAGTAAACTTCATTCGATAGCTCTCCGAGAGTCAAGATGGCCAATTTTGAAAGAAGATCGACTTTAGTATTCTCCGCTCTGAGGATTTGCTGGATGCCAAAGCTATTAAAGACTGAGATCAAGTTCTTCACCTTTTCAAAGTACTTTATCATGCTTTCCTCGTGGGCTTTATAGGTGCCATTGACCTATCCCACTACTAATTGAAAATCACTATAAACCTTCATATGGTCTACCCCCAGTTCTTTAGCTATTCTTAGCCCAACAATCAAAGCTTCATACTTTGCCCCATTGTTTATCGTGAAAAACTCAAAATGCAGTGCATACTCAGCAATAATTCTTCTTAGACTGATTAGAATCAAGCCCGCACCTACTTCGGAGGCATTAGATGAACCATCAACATATAGAACCCAAGAGTCTTTGGGAAGGTCGACATTTTCTTCGGTGAGGTTCGGTGGCAGACTGGAGGTATTACATGCTTGTTGCTCTAGCTTGGTAGGGTCCGAAATTGTACATTCCATGATGAAGTCTGCCAATATCTAAGGATTAATAGAGGGCCAAGGTAGAAAATTAATGTCGAACTCGGTTAGCTTAATGGCCCATTTTGCTATCTTTCTAGAGGTATCAGGCCGATGAAGGACTGCTTTAATAGGCTAATCAGTGAGAAGCATGACTGTATACCATTAGAAATAAGGTCGGAGCTTTCTGATTGCAATGAACAAGGCATAAGTTAGCTTTTCTAATTTTGTATACCTTATTTTCGCATCCCTCAGCACCCAGCTTATATAGTAGATCGGCTTTTGAATCTTAGCATCTTCTTTGACCAGGACTGCTCCAATGGCTGCAGGTGACACCACCAAATACAGAAATAATCCTTTTTCGGGTTGGGGCTTGGTAAGGAGAGAAGGTGAACCGAGGTAGTTCTTCAATTCTTCAAAAGCTTGCTGACACTCAAGAGTCCAATAGAAATTTTTAAGTTACTTAAGTACTTGAAAAAAGGGCATGCAGCGCTCCGCTGATCTTGAAACAAAATGATTTAGAGCTGCCACTTTGCCCATAAGGCATTGGACTTTCTTTATTATTTTTGAAAAAGTCATCTCTTGAATGGCTTTGATCTTCTCTAGGTTTGTCTCGATGCCACATCTTGATATCATAAATCTCATGAACTTTCTTGAAATTACTCTAAAAGCATATTTGGTTGAATTTAGCTTCATCTTATACCTGCAGATGTTATTGAAGGTCTCTTCAAGATCGACAATGTGATTTGATGAAGATCGACTTTTGACAAGCATGTCATCTACATAGACCTCTATATTACGGTTGATCTGCTCCTTGAAGATCTTATTCATCAAAAGTTGATAAGTGGCACCTGCGTTCTTTAACTCAGATGGCATAACCTTGTAATAATAAAGATCATGATCAGTAATAAAAGCAGTTTTTTTCTCATCTTCTGGTGCCATCCGAATTTGATTGTAACCAAAGAAGGCATTCATAAAAGTGAGGAGCTTATGGCCCAAAGTCACATCCACCAGTTGGTCAATTTTCGGTAAGGGATAGCTATTCTTTGGACAAGCTTTATTCAGGTCTGTGAAGTTTATGCACATCCTCCACTTACCATTTGCTTTTTTAACGAGGATGACATTAACGATCTAGTCTAGATAGGATACTATTCTGATAAACCTGGCCTTAAGAAGTTCGTCAACCTCATCCATAATGACTTTTTGCTGCTCTGGCATAAAGCTATGCTTCTTTTATTTTATCGACCGATATTTAGAATCTACAGTCAGACGATGTTCCATCACCTCTGTATCAATTTTGGGCACATCCACGGGCACCTAGGGGAAGACGTCAGCATTTCTTCATCAAAATGCAACAAGCTGCCTCCTAACCTCTTCCTCTAGGTTGGAGCCAATTTGTACAGGATGGTCTTCATGTCCATCATTTAATGAAGCCTTAACTAGGTCCTCAATTGGTTCTCCTCGTTTCTCCCTCAAATCATTATGGGCATCAAGCCCATCTACTGGGTAAGATTCCACCTGCCTTCCACCCTGTAAAGCAATAGTGTAGCAATGCCATGCAAGAGTTTGATCTTCTCTGACCTCTCCAATCCCATAACTTATTGGAAACTTTATTTTTAAGTAATAAGTTGAAACTACTGTCCGAAGTGCATTCAAGCCAGATCAGCCAAGAATTGCATTGTAAGCTGAAGAAGCCTTTACTACCAAAAAATCCACTTGGACCTTTAATTGTCTTGGATACCGATCTGCCACAATAGATAGAGTTATTATTTTTTCGATCGATACTGCATCATCGGTGAATCCCACTAGTGGGGAGCTTATTGGATCCATTCTATTATCAAGTATAGCCATTTTAGAGAATGTATTGTAAAATAAAACATCAACAGAGCTTTTATTATCAATCAAAACGTGGTGTACATCATAGCCAACAATATTTAAAGTAACTACAACTGCGTCATTATGCAAAAATTGGACTCCTTGGGTATCTTCCTTAGTGAAGACAATCGATTCCTCAGTCCTTGGCCTCTTCGCCAGCTCTGCCATCCCACTGGTCCCCTCCTGTTGATGTCCCCAGCGATAGTATTGATAATCCCAAGTGGGGGTCGATCTCCTTGCGGTTCGTCTCTCCAAGATGGTTCAGGCTACGATAGGGCTCTTAGCCGATCTTCCTCCTTTTCGATCGACATCTCAGAAAGCAATCCAACCATCCTCATCTAATGAGCTTCTCGATCTCATTTTGGAGCTGGATGCATTCTTCAGTATCATGATCGTGGTCACGATGATAAAGATAATACTTGTTGGGACTACGCTTGCCAGGATGAGATCGTATCTTCTCCAGCCATGGTAGCTACTCCTTAATCTCCATCAGCACCTGAGTCTTTGGAGCATTCAAAAGAGCATAGTTGTGGAATCTTCAAGGAGGGGAGTTTCGCTGCATCCTTCGATCAAAGCTTTTTGGTTGATGAGCTCGGGATGGGGTTCGAGCTCACTTGCGCTCAGGAGTTCTGGAGCGTGATTGAGCTTCACTCAACTTCTCCATAATTGTAGGCTTGCTAGATTTGCCCATCTACCGCTCTTTTATAGTCTCATATCTTTTATTTGGAAAGCCTCCTCTGTTCGGGCATAACTCTCAGTCTGGGCCAACATATCAGTAAAATTCCTAAGGTACCTTCTCTCTAGGGAGGATAGAAGATTATTCTTCTGAAGACCGCCCTTCAACATGGCCATGGCTATAGATTGATCCAAGTTTCGGACCTCCAGTGCAGCAACATTAAAGCAACTAATGTAAGCTCGGATGGACTCTCCTTCCTTCCACTTGATGTTGATGAGAAAGTCTGAACCTTGCCTTGGACGTCAGCTATTGATAAAAAAAGTTGCAAACTATCAACTCATCTGATCAAAGGAGTAGATCATACTCGGCTTAAGATTCGAGTATCAATTTCTTGCTGCTCTCTTCAGAGTTAACGAAAAAGCTTGGCATAGAATGATGTTTGGTGCACCATGGAGCAGCATCATGATCCGGAAGGCCTCAAGATGGTCAATCGAATCTGAGGTCCCATCTTAACTCTCAAATTAAGAAAATTTTAAGTTCGGCGAGATGGGCTCTTGCATAATTTGATGGAAGAATAGAGAGTCGGCATAAATGTCGTCAATGTGGTCAGGGGCAGCATAGTGGAGCTCCTCAATCCATCGATTCATCTCTTGAAGCTTCTGATCGAGAAGATCTTTTTGATCATGAATCTCAAGGATCCTCTGGCTGAATGATGGTAGAAATCTTTCGAGGGTGGAGTCATGGTTAGAACAGGGGCTTGCCATCCTTTACTTTTCCCTTCCAGGGGTTACCGGCTGGCTTCCTTAGGTGTGCCTTTCTTGCATCGAATCTCGATATTCCAACAAGATTTTCTCTGGTTGGATCGGTGCCAGGGATTGTTGCATGGCTTGTACTACTTTAGTGAGGCCCTTAACCTATTGGATCAGTAGATTGAACTACTCCAGATCCACTATGGCTATCGATGGGGGTGGTTGAGGTGCCAGTGAGGCGATTAGAGCGAGTGGGTCTGGTTCAGATCTGATGGCAGAGGCAGTAGATCGTTAGGTAGAGGCCTTCCTCGGTGGCATCTTTAAAAAGCAAACAGTAGTTAGAAAAAGAACGGGAGGGATTGAGAATTGAAGATGAGCAAGATCGACTGAGCACTCTTTTTAGAACAAGGGTTCAGTGGCCCTTCCTCTAGCGCCAATCCTGTTGGTGTAGAACATGGTACCAATGCTGGAGTTGCTGGAGTGGATGGAGATGAGATTGCCGATGGGACCTACAAGAAGAAGTCCAAACCAAAGGTAGGTGGCTCTAGTAGGATCCTCTGACACTCAAGTCAGTTCTCTAGCCAACAAGAATGGAATGCTCAGAAGAATTAAGATGGAGGTGAGAGCTTAGAAAGAAAACATATATGGAGGGTCCTTTATGTAGACGGAGCATATAACAAACTGATAGTAATAGTCGTAACTGTCTGCTAGTGGACCATTCAGGCCACGTGAAGTTTATTACAAAGAGTAGTGTCCTTTGTTGCGACTTGCCAATTTGTTGGAAATTAACAATTGGAGTTCGGGTAGGACCTTTGCACATGTGAGTAAGCCGTGAACATAAAGAACTCTGAGTCTCAATGATCTAGAGAGATTCAGACATCTTCAAGGTCATCAACAAAGTGATTGATACCGGCAGAGTTAGGGCTTGAATTTGTGTCATTGATGAGGTCCTCTTATAATGAGTCCATTCAGTCGGATGGAATCTGCTGGATGATGAAGGGATTTATAGTGGTAGGATGGAGGTCGTCCGCAGGTGGATAATTGTTCTGGGCTGAGGGTTAAAAGGCTGGCAGATTCATTGATTTAGGATCACGGTTAGGCTCTTTCGGGTTGAAGTTCAGGTTTACACACCCAAGGTTCTTGGCGTAGGAATGCCGAGGTCTGCCACTTACAGCAAGGTATATATAGAAGTTCATTTGAGGAGAAGCTTTGTCGGTACAAGACTCCTAATGTGAAACCCAATTGCAATGGCGAGATTTGGCTTGACGGAGATCTGGTTGAAAAGAAGTTCGACCAGCTTTGAGGTCGGTCGGGCTGGATTACGCAAGGATCAAACACAGCCAAATCCTTAGCTAATTGCTTAGGCGATTATCTTCACTGTTCAAGTTCGTCCGAATGAGGTCTCAGATGCTCTTTGGGTTTTGCAGTTATCTAGAAGGTCTGACCATCGAAACTGAGGATCGTCCGACTTGCACAAGTTGGAGGTCGGCCGTCCTAGAGTAAATTGAAGCCAGAACTCATACTGGTCGAGGTTCGGTCATGGTCGCCACAGTCAGATAGGATCATCCAAAGGTTGGGCATCTTGCTGAACTTCGACAGGAGCGGATTTATCACCAATAGAATCAGTGTAATGAAAGCGTTATTTAGTCTATGCAAATCAAGTTCTCCTCGGTGAAAATTCTGAAGAAGCACCAACAAGTCCTATTTGAATAAGTTCCAATACTTATGGAAGAAGGCAAAGTTGAACCCATCAGGACCGGGGTCCTTTGAACCCCCAAACGAGAAGACTGCTTTCCTAATCTCCTCAAGGCTGAACTCATCCACAAGCGGCTGCAATTTGAGAGAAGAATCCAAAAAGATCAATGCCCAATTGATTGATAAGCGGGAGGTGGACTCAAATCCGAAGAGGTACTTGTCGAACGAGTGCAGTAGGGAAATATCCTCCCGACTTGTATCCTCTACACCATCTTCTAGAATTGCCGTGATTGTGTTACTCCTTTTTCTTCCCAAAGCAACTTTGTGAAAGAAGGACATGTTTTGATCACCCTCCTTGAGCCAGATAATTTTAAACCTTTGATGCCAGAAGATGTCCTCCTTTTCATACAGATCATTCATATTATTTTTGATACTTTATTTAGCTTCCAATTCAGAGTGGGTAAGGTCTCTTGAGTCTTCAGTCTTGTTTAACAAATTAGCTCATGGAGGAAATTCTCTTTATAGCTTCTGTTTGCAATCCTTTTAGAAGTTGCCCAGGTCTTTATTGCTTGCCTTAGCTTTCTCAGATTTTCTACCCGTTGCCCTGCTGAGTTTTTAGAGCCACTAATGTTTGTCCAATTCTGTTCAATAACCTCATCCAAATCAGGTTCCTTTGGCCACCAATTTTCAGACTTGAAGATCTTCTATCCATGAAAGTGAAAATTGCAGTCCAAAGTGATAGGAGTGTGGTCTGATGAATGGGAGACCAAAGCATTTTAAAATGACGCGAGGAAAATACCTTCCCACTCCCGAGACAACATAAAGCGATCCAGATGTGCTAAGCCCAAGGTCTCCCTTCCATTGCACCAAGTATAGTTTCTTCCTTTAAGATCCAAGTTGGTCAAATCTAACAAGGAGATGAAGTCCAAGAAAGCAATGATGTCTTGAACACTGGGATTTACCTCGTCTCTCCATGATAGACTTAAACACATTAAAGTCTCCCCCAATTAGCCAAGGCCCAGTGAATTCCTTCCTACTGTCCTCCAGCTCCTGATAAAAGAGCGTTCTATTTTGTTCATCATGAGGTCCATGCACTGCAGTGATCGCCAGTTTTTGCAGCAAGACAGGGTAAAGAAGCTCCACCGAAAAAGAGTAGACCTTTGCATTAATTCACAGTAAGGTGGACATGCGGGAGTTCCATCCAATGAGCATTCTACCCGATGTTCCGATAGCATCTACGATCGATAGCCCATTCGTCAATTCGTGGAGCACCCAAAGATCGAAGAAAGCCATGAGAGGGGTCTGCAGTCCTGGACTCCCGAAGTAGAACAATATCACAATTGCACATATTGATTAAGTCGTTAATTGCCCACCTTTTGGAAGATGCAACCGAGCCTCTAATGTTCCACGATAGAATAATCATCAGGAGAAACTAATATACGAATCTCAGGCAGAGAGAGCAAGTGACGAAGGCAGGAGTTCAGACCCATTACAATGAAGACCTCAATAGTGCACTTCAAGCAAGGCTAAGGTAACAGAGAGGCACCACAATCATAAGGAGTCAAATAAGGAGCACTATGTGTTGAGATTCATTACCAAATCTCAATCCAATTAAAATTTTACTTTTAGTTGGTCATTAATTTTAATAATTTTAGGATTTAATTTTTAGTATTATTCTATTTAATTATTTTTTTCTAAAGTTATTAGAATTTGTATTCTAGTAGATCTTTGGTTTGTGAGTTCAAATAAGAGTTAAACTCCCACTCATATGGTACTCTATTTAAAGGAACCTCTGGTGTGTCTCCTTAGGGTATGGAACTATGTGAAAGACGATAGGAAAATTGTATGGAAGAGTATGAAAGCCGTGGGAAGAAAGAGAGAGAAGAGATTATTCGTGCATATGAAAACTCTTCCATGAGATGCTTTTGTGAGATTATGGACTGTATTATTTTTTGAATAAATTTATTTTTTTCTCATAATTTTTTTTCTACATTATTTTTTAGTAATTCTCTGCATTTTTTTTTTTTTTTTGTGTTTGTTTTGAATCTTGGGCCAGCACAGTCAATCTACTCCATGTGATATGCCATTCCATATGATATCAGAGCTAAGAGTTTGAGATTTGTGACCCGTCTATTTGTGGTTCTACATTATATCCGAGCTAAAATCTTGAGATTGATCTCCCATGTGTTTGTGGCTCTAAATAGTGTTAGAGCCATTGGCTTGGAGAGTGATAGAATAGTTTACATTTTCAATCATATTTATTCAGAGCATAATTTTTTGAAGCAATGACTTAATTGTTAGAGGTTCCTATGTTTGTAGCTCGGTGTGGTTGAAGAGTTTTCAATAATTCATTATGCAATGATGCAAGCATGTGGACCCTTATTTGATGATTCAAGAGGTGAATCATCATGGTTGATGCTATTACTATTTCTATTAATAGATTTAGTTATGAGATGCCTGACCGTACTAACATCACTAAGGCTATTTTTACTATTACTACTTTCTTTTGTAAGTTGAACAATACCTGTTATGTATATTGGAAGTATTGCACCCTCAACCCAAGATCATAAGCTAGGATCATGGCAACCGTCACATACTTATGGAGAACTTTTTCCACAAGCATGCAAATCATCTCATCATAATATCATAAAGTAACAGTAAAATAAAATTTAAATAATTAATTTTTAACTTTAATTCAAATAACTAAATCAAATATTTTATAAAATAATATTTTATAGTTTTTTATCATCATCAATCAATAAATCCTAATCTAAATAAAGATATCAAATTCTACTCTTAATCTCTTTTCCATATTGAATCCCAAAGTCAAGCTAGTCCTCTGAATCTAAAAAATAGTAAAATATAGATTAATAAGCTAGACAGCTTAGTAAGTAATGAACACCTTGACTAGATAATTTAGATGACAATATGGGTTGCAAATATCAAAATATAATTTATCATTAATCAATGGACAAATGTAATCAAATTTATTTTTAAAAAAACATAAATTTTGTAATGTTAGTTTCAAATATTCGAATATAAAATCATATATTGGATTTTGAAACCAATTTGATTCAAAATAAATTTTACCAAACTCATTAATCTTTAAATCTGACCATACCCGTACTCTATGGCTAGGCCAAAATATCATACTTATATCCTATGGTCAGACTAGAGTACCATACTTATACTCTATGATGGGGTTAGAGTACTATACTTATATCTTATGGTTGGACTAGAATACCATACTTATAACTTACAGTGGGATTGGAATACCTCACTTATACCTCATGGTCGGAACAAAAATAAAATCATGAGCTCAAAGTGCCAATACATAATCCCCAATTGGTAGGGTTCAGAATATAGTTGACTAAGAGTCCAAATCTAATTTATATCAAATTTTTTTCATAAAATATTATATATTTCATAATCAAATCAAAATATGCATATATGATTTTAAATCATTAAACATTATAGTAATAGTGCAAGAAATATTACTTCAAAATCTCATATCAATTTTTATTCAAAACATATTTTTATGAGATTCATAAATAATATTATGTAAATAAAAAATGGATCTATTCCTGGGAGTACCCCAGAAAGGAACCTATCTTCTCCTCAGCAATTTTGGCTTAAGAAGATATGAAAGCGCATTTCTCTCTTTAAGAACAGTGCGTTTCAAGGTGTAAAGTTGGAGAGAAGAGATAATTGGGGTTTTGAATAAGTCGACCTTGCATTTTGGATTTTTATCTTTTTTTTATTTAAAAAGTTAAATAAGCGGTGTTAAGCTTTTTATCTTTCTAGCGTCGAGCTATTTTTCGTATGATCACCCCTACAGTATCGTCACCATAGAGAAGATAGAATATTACTTACATCACATGTACTTTAATGAATCCATATAAAAATTTCTCTTTCAAAACTTAAAATCCAAAATCATACTTTCATCAAAATTTAACCATAATTATTTTCAAAATAAAAATCCTAAATCCTCACAAGGCTCGCTACATGGTAGCAACTGACATCCAGTCAATTTAATCTAGAAATCTAATTGATCAACTAGAATTCGAGGGTCATGCTAGCATGCAATCGATAGTGAAATGTAATAATACTCAGCCCGATCAAGATGGGTACAGATAAATTATCTAACAATCAATGGTTAAGATCTCTTCACCAAGTTCTATTACTATTAGAGGATCTTTTTAAGATCTAGAAAATCTTAGAAGAGAGATACCTTTAGAGAGAGAAAGCAAGATTTTTTTAGAGAGAGAAAGTAGAGAAAAATTAAAGAGAGGTGGAGAGAGAAATAATTTTAGGGAGAGAAAGATGGTGAAGAGAGAGAAACTCTCTCTTCTTTTCTTTTTCTCCATTTTTTTTATTTTCTCTTTCTTTTTTTTTTCTTTTTCTCTCCTTTCTTTGGTTCCAAGGTGAAATAGAGGATCATTTTCCTACTTTTTCTCTTGGAGCAATGGATCACCATCGACATGGCTCTGGCTGGTGGAGGTTGTCGATGGTTGGGGCTATGATGACACAGTTGGTGGACCTAGACTAGTGGTCAGCAATGACTTTCGATGCTGGAAAATCAAAAAAAAGGGGCAAAATAACCAAACTGAAGTAGGGGGTTTTCAAACCAATTTCTAATGATTCCTAATGAAATCCAGTTGGTGATAGCTCACTAGAGATGAGAGAAGACTTAGGAAGAAAGATAAAAAAGAAATAGGACTCCTATACCTCATCTTTGGCAAGGATTCAAGGTCAACACAAAGAGGATGTTTGGAGAAGATGAAGGATTCTCTAGCAAGGGTGGCCATAAATCATTGATGGGTTAGAAGGGAGAGCTCAATCCCTTTAAATAGATGGGAGAGGAAGGAGTTGGACTCCTCCACGGCATCGATTTTGACTCTGATCAGAAGTCCAACAAATAGGAATCTGATAAGTACCATAAATTTATCAATAAAAATATTAATTTATAAATTAATTTATTTTATTTTTAAAAATTAGTATTTTTATTTATCTTTTATAGAAAAAATATTTATAAATAAAAAGAGCATAATTTTTTGGTTAAAATAAAGTATATTTGAAGCAAATCTGTTATAAAATGGATCCTTTATGGAGATTTAAAGAAAAAAATAAAATTAAATAAAAAAAAGAAAACTAGCTGGGCCAACCCAACTGGCTTGCTAACCCAGTCTGCCTGCGTGTAGCTAACCCAAGTTAGCCCATAGACCCGGCCCGATCAACCTGCCAGCCCAGCTGATGTCAACGTGACATCACTATTGAAAAATATGTCCCAAAGCCAATCGTCAATCTATTGATGATTGTGCTATATTATAATTATAATTAATAAAATATATTTTTATCATTTTCATTATAAGTTTTCATCTTCTAACAAACTCCATTATTGTGATGAAGTTCTTAGGACTATTTAGGTTCGATAAAAAAAGGATTTATCGATTAGTTCTTAAAACTGTTTACAACCAAATGATAAGCTATTAATTAGGACGACAGCGTCTATCGAGCATAGGTCATTGTATGTCATATAAGTTGGTTGTCCTCTTAACTAAAGAGTATAGAGATACTAATATGGTATACAGACAAGATATAAGGATATATCGTTATTGAATGTGACCAACTCGAAAGCATTCTACTGTCGAGAATATCTCTGATAGGATATAAGTATAAGTATAAATATCCCTTAGACCTGAGATCATCTCAGTGGCTTACAAACAACTCACTATGCTTTGATACTGGACTAATTGAATTTTTAATTCAGTAATAGAAGGCTTCTAGGCATAGTCAAATACTTGCGAAGTCGGTGTGTGATCAAGATGGAATTTGCCACTTCAAGAGTTGGAGAATAATGTATCACTGTATTTTAATATAGCAAAATCTTGGCCAGGATAATCCATGAGATAGATTTGATATTTTAAAATATAATATAGATAGCTTGATCAAAGTTGATAGTTGAACTCTGAGGTGTCCTACGAGCATTTTGATTAAGAAGATGAATTATATAGAAACTATATCTACATGGATTCTAAGGATGTTGTTCTATATGTTCGACCTATTCGGTCATCGGATATCATTACTAGATGGTCACTTTGATTGGTACAGAAACTTATTTCTATGCTATCGACTTAAGTTTGGATCTATGGGGTCACACACGTTAGAGTTCATAATCTGATCGGATGGTTGATCAATGATTGAGAATCATTCTAAGGTTAAACTATCAATACGATTGATGTTTAATCTAGTGCAAGTATTGCAGGAGGATTGATTAGCAATTCAATTACTAATTAATTTAATTTAATTAAATTAGAGGATTGAGATTAAGTCTAATTAAATATAATTTAATTAGATTTAGTTTGAATTTGATTGGATCAAGTTTAAATGGTTTATTGGATAAGCCAAGTGCAAGGAAGAACTAGTCCTAGTTCAACTAGAACATGGGTTAACCTAATTTTTTAATTTAATTAAAAAATTAAATTAAAATTAAATTAAATTTAATCTAATTTAATTAAATTTTTAGTTAGATTAAGATTTATTCTAATTAAATTTAATTAATTTTGATTAAATTTGGTTCAAAAATCATGTTTGACTAAGTCAAATTAGAACTCCCAGTGAGACTAGGACTTCTTTCCTTGTGCCACTTGATATCTCATGCCCACCCCATGCCCCCATGCTTATTTTTTAGGATTTTTTCATGAAAAATCCTTTCTCTCAGGTCTTCACGCATGCCCACTTGCTTTCCTTCTCTCTTACATGGAATTAAGTTGTGGGCCAAGTCAATAGAAGGCAAGTTGTTGTGGTTTTGAATTCTATGTGGTAGAATCAAAACAAACCAAAACTCCTCCCATAAAGTGCCGACCACTTCCTATTTTCTCCTAAAATTTTTGATGAAAAAAAAAGACTATTTGTGTGACAAAAAGAGATGGTCCACGCCAAACAAAAAGGAGGGGACGCCCAAGAGTTGGGCACCCCTTGTCTTGCCCAATTTAGACCTTCTTTGTCCTTAGACAAGACTCCTCCATATCTTATTATTTAAAATAATTTTTGGGCTGATTTTTTCATGGATTCCAAATCTTAAAGAGGGATTTTGGGCATGTGAATATCAGGGTGAGAGACCTCTTGGGCATGGGATTTTCATTGACACTAATCTAGGTATTTAGATGAGAGAACAGGGAAGAAGAAGAGGATCTTCTTCTAGGATTGCTTTATTCTTCTCTTCTCCTCCTCTTTTTGAGATTATTTGAGAATATCTCAGATCTAAAATTTCTTCTCTTTCTTTTGATCTTTGGAGGAGTTCAAATCTAGAAGAAGAAAGTACCATATCGCCATCAAAGAAGGATCAACACAGTACTAGCATACTGTGCTGATTTTCTGCATAGGACTTCTGATCGAGGTTTGTGGGCTCGTGTGAATATCTCTTAGAGGTCGAACATGTATGTGGCTCAGAGCTTCATCCTTCAGTCTGAGTCGGCAAGTTAGAACATCTAACTTGCATATATAATATAGATTTGATCTGTTATTACATACCTACATTAAATATAGTGTAGATGCATGTTGATATGATTAACATATTTTTTTTCTAATATTTTTAATTTTTTATTTAATCTCATGCTATAATCATATAATAAATTTTAGATCTAAAAGTTTTCTATTTTTTATAAATAAATTTTAATTTATTTTAGTCTTCTACTATCTGATCTTGAAAATGTTTCAAGATCTAGTCCTAAAATCCTAGATCTACTTTTTTCAATTGGTATCAGAGCCTAGGTTCATTGTTACATGATTATTTTTGCATGTTTAGATTATTTCTTAGATTAAATCTAATTTATAATTTAATTACTAAATCTAAAATTAAAAATTATGATCATACGAACTGATTACAGGATTGTCCTGCTGTAAGGTTTACTCCTTATAGTAGAGAGATTATTCTAGTTCGTGTAGATCTATTTCTTATAATAAATTTACTAGATATGATCTAATTTTATTTATAATTTATTATATTTAAAAAAGTTTTAGATCTAAAAGTAAAAATTTTAGATTGCATGGACTAATTATAAGGTTGTCCTGCTATAATGTTTATCCCTTACAATAGAAAGGTTGTCTTAGTACGTGCTAATCTAAAACATTGATCATAAAATTTTAGATTAGATATAAGAGATTTTATGATCTAATTAAAAATATTTTAATCTAATTTTAATCATCATAAATATATTAGATTTGATCTAAGGTAATTTATGAATGATTGGTGTTGAAACTGTTTCAATTACATGAACCTATTTAGATTAGATCTAAAGTAGTTTAATGCTTATCTTATCTGCATATTGATTATGAATGAAACATGCAACTTGGTTGGTAGAACCATATTATAAAAATATTTTATAAATATAAAAATTATTTTTACAAAGTCGAACCCCAACCCTCAACTCAAAACTTAATTAAGACTTAAGAAGTTATTGTTGGAAGACATGCAGGGTTTCATGCATAAATTTTAAATTTTTTTCAAAACTAAAGAGCAGCGAAAGACATAGATTAAACTATTTAATCTACAACATGCATGTTATCAAATTATAAAACCCTATATCAAGGATTTATAATATGTTATGATGCAAATATAAATCTAAAATTAAATTAATCATAAGTGGTATTGATCATATCAATACTTAGATCTAGAATAATTCTAGATCTAACCCTAGATCGCATCTAGGTCACCAAGAGATCAGATCTCTTACCTTTGCGTAGGTTGAAAACTTCATGGTTGAATCTGTTGTTTTTTTTGGAGCCGCACAAACATCCGGCCTATACAGATGATCCACACAAATTTGCAACACAAATCGGAGGTTCGCCGAATGAAGATTCGCTCGAAATGCTAGCTTCTCGCAGATCTCTTCTGATGGTTAATCAAATACATGTTCTTCAGATCTTTTAGACACTCCAAGAGATGAAGAATATGAGGAGGAATAAGGAAGAAATCCAACCCTTAGATCTCTCAAAAATCAGAAAATAAGAACATGAAAAGTAAATCCTAAGAGAAGATAAATCTTTTTCTTCAGGACATCAACGATTGATGTCCTAAAAATATCTCTATGCTAGGATAAGAGGAGACCTTCTCCTCTAAGATTTTTTCTAGATTTCTAGATCTAATATTTTTTATTTTCATCATATAAAATTCCCACAAAAATTGGAAAGGAATGGTTCTTTAAGAAACCCTAAGAGAAGACCTTTCTTCTCTTCTCCTTCTCTCATCAGGATATGATCAGATCATGTTCAAAAAGTAACATCATGCCCCAACAACATGGAGCACTCATCCCCATACCCAAATTTTCTCTCTCTCTTAAATTTTTATCATATAAAAATTATAAATAAAATAGGAAGAGAGAAATATAAAAGAAAAATATAAGAGAAGACAATCTTCTCTTACCTTGTCTCTTCAAGACATCAACCTTTGATGTCTTATTGAGGGCTCTTCTCCAAGAATATTAGTACCACAAATACTCCACACCTCCTCCTTCTCATCTAATTTTTCATGATTTTTTTGAGATTTATCACATCCTCTAACCATCTCAAAAGAGGTGCCCCTTTTTGCAAGACTAGGTCAAAACCTAGTCAAAGGGGGAACTTCTATAGGGCGTCCAACTCTTGGATGCTCCTTCCACTTATTTTTCATGTAACCACTAATTCTCATACATAAAACAAAAAGAAAAAGGGCCGAATAAGATAGAGGGGCATGGGTAGAGTTGGTGCACAAGGAAGGGAGGAGTTTGGGTCAAAGAAGACACTTCCAAGTAAGAAATAATTTCCAACTTTCTTCTAGTTTTGACCAAGCAAAAATATATTCCAAATAATCTTATAGGTGGGGCATGGGGACCTCTCATTGGCATGAGAATGTTCATGTAGAAAAATTAAAAATTAATTAAGGTGGGCGTGAGGTCTTAGGTGTAAGAGAAAGAGAGAGAGAGTCCCAATCCAACTGGGACTCCTCTAGTTTGACTAGGTCAAAATAGTTTTAAACCCAATTTAAATTTTATTTAAGTTAGATCAAATACAACCTAATTAAGGATGATCCTAGTCTAACTAGGAGCCTAATTAAATTAGATTAAATTAAGATTTGAATATGATTTAAATACTAAGTCAATTAGGTGCACCCAAGTCCTAGTCAAACAAGAAACTATTCTTTCTTGTAATTAGCTTATCCAATAAATCAACTAGACTTAATCTAATTAAGTCTAAACTAATTTTAATTAAATATAATTCAATTAGCTTAATCTCAGTCCAATTGCTCAATCAAATTGAGCTAATTAGCAATCCAAGTGCTAATCAATCCTCCTGTAATACTTGCATTAGGTCAAACATCAATCGCATTGAATGTTTGACCTCGAAATGATTCTCAATCAACGATTAACCATCTTATCAGATTATAAACTCTATTGTGTATAATCTTATAGGTTCGAACCTAAGTCAGTAGCATAAGAACTAATTTCTATACCAATCGAAGTTACCATCTAGCAATGATTTTCGATGTTCGGATAGGTGGAATGTATGGAAAATAACATTCTTAGAATCTTGGCCCATGGTTACCATATAATTTATCCCTATGATCAATAATGCTCAAGACAACTTTGAGTATGCTGTCAAACACTCATACAAGTCATCTTTATTGTATCTCAAAATTTTGTAAATCTCGTGATATCTCATAAGGATTACCCAAGCTCGAGTTTTGCTAAATTGAAATACAGTGAGTCATTCTCTTTTTAAAGTTAATCAGAAGTGGTCAATTCCATCTAGACTCATACACTGACTTTATAAGTACTTGACTGTATCCAAAAATCTTTTGAACCTATATTAGAAATACAAGCAGTCCGATACCAAAGTACAGTAAATTGCTTGCAAATCACTATGATGATCTCATATCGGAGGGACACTTATATCCATTGGCCTTAGCTAGCTACTCTTGATAGTAGAGTACTACATTGATCATGTTCAGTGTAGATGTACTCCTACATTTCATCTAGATATCATACTAGTGTCTCCACACCACTTGGTTACAAGGACACCAACGCATATGGCATACAGTGACCTATACTCGATAAGTTATCATCCTTGTTAATAACTTATCATTTGATCATGAATGATTTAAGAATTATCCAATAAATTTTTTTTTATCGACTGATTGTGGTTCTAAGGACTTCATCATAATTTAGGGGTTCATTTAAGAAAGATAAAATTTTTATGATGAACCAGCCAAATAACTATTATTATTAGATAATTTATATACTAATTTCAATCATCTACTACTTGGATGATTAGCTTTAGAACTTATTTTCCAACAATTCTCACTTGGACTAAAGCCAATCAGAACGATATAAAAAATCCTATATTCCACTTGAGTTCGTAGAACTCCTTAGTTCCAAGGCCTTAGCAAATAGGTCGGTCAAGTTCTTCTTTTCCATCGATCTTCTAAAGATCGACGTCATCCTGATAAAAAATCAAAGATGATAGCAATGTAGAATATACTGGTTCTTTGATTCTTTAGTTTGAGCTATGGCTCCAGTGCTATGATAGGACTCGACCATCGGTGGAGGGTGCCACTCCCAACCTACTAATGAATCTCAGCAACTATATAGCTTACATGACAGCATCATATGCCATGATGTCTCTACATCACTAATTGAATAGACTAAAGTATCCTGCTTGGAACCTTTCCAGCAGATTGCTCCTATAATTAGGATATGAGTCAACATTCTCTAGTTGTCATCTTGTTATAACTGAAATTAAAACATCAATATGTTTTAAGTCAGTACTTTCATATTTGAGTCACCAAATCTTAGTATTTTTCAAATACTTAAGGATTATCTATACAATCTTCTAGTGGCTCTCACTTGGATCAGATTGGTATCTGCTCACTACCTCTAGTGAGTATACCATGTCTGGTCACGTACATGGAGAAATAAGATGATAGCTAAACCTTAATTCTTTATAATGCTGGGATATCATTTTTGATTAAGAAAATTTCATTCATAGATAATATAAGAAATAACACTACAGAATATTTTATCCAATTACAAATGCAGAATTTATCTTTATTCATAACAAAGGCATACATTCAAAATGTATGTTCTAATTCTGAGGTAATAGCCAAACGGACTTTAAGATCTTTACCTTCCCATTTGCGCTACTCTGATCCTTTTGAAAATTCATTCACACTCAATGGATTTTATCCCTTTAGGTGATTCAACTAGTGTCCATACACTATTGATTTTCATGAACTTCAATTTAGATCACGTGGCTCCAGATCACTACATTGTATCCCTATAGATGATTGGATCCTTGTTGTTGTCATCGAGCTCAACAAGATCACCATTCTGAACCTAGATACTGAAGTATCTGTCTAGCTGATGCGGTACTCTATCGGATCTTCTTAAAGGTGATACTTTAATGGGCTCCAGATTTAATCTGATCAAATCCGATTCTGTAGGTTTACTAGATTACGTCGGTTCTTTTCTATCAGTCAAACTTTTTCAAGTTCAACTTGATAGGCATCAATTGCTTCTCGAAAAACCTTCTTTCCAAAAGAAATGCCTTACTGCTGATGAACATCTTATGCTCTTTAGCATAGTAGAATTAATAACCCTTAAATACTTATTGGACCAGGATCCAAGTTTATCTGTGTGCAAATATATAACATAGGCCGATCAACTCTAAATCCGAAAGTGAGAGAATCTAGGTCTATGCCCGATCCAAATCCCATATGGAATCTATGTGACAGATTTACTTAAAACTTTTTTCAGAGTAAAACTAGTAGCCACAAGAGCACAACCCTAAAACAGGCAGACAAGTGAACCCTATAGTGGATTGAACCATGTCTAACAAAATTTAATTTCTTCTTTCAGATACACTATGTTCCAAAAGAAAATCCACTTGAGAGAATCCAATTTTCTCTTAGATATGTCAAAAACTCACTGAATAAGTATTTGCCTCCTTGATCTGATCGAAGAGTTTTAATATCTTTTTAGTTTATTTTTTATTTTATTATTGAATCATTTGAATATTTTAAATAATTTAGGTCAGATGCACCCACGCCCAGATAGGTCATCTGTAATGAAATATTAGTATATTTCTTTGGCATTTAAGTTCATAAGTCTACTTACATCACTATGTATGAGACTTAGATTTTTATCGGCTCCTTCAACTTTTCTAATAAAAGGTGACTTTATCATTTTTTCAAGAAGACAAGATTCACAGGCTATCAATGATTCATAATCATTGATATCAAGATTTTTCTCTTAAACTAACCATTTATCCTGTTCTTGTCAAGATGACTAAGCCTGTAATGCCAAAGATAGATATCCATGACATAATCTAACTTGGGTGTGTATATTACACTTAACAGACTGTATAAATATTAAATATTATTTCTTTATTATCCATGTATTACTGTAATATTATTCATAATAATATCATAATAATCCTCTTTATTAATAAATGATAATCATCTCTGATCAAAAGGCCATCAGAGATCACATTTATCATAAATGATGGATAATAGTGATAATCACTCAAAATGATATCTATCGAAAATAAGCTTGACAAATCCTAAAGCTAGGATTGGAACAAGACTTCCATCCCCAATGTTTAAGTATTTCTTACCATTTTCAAATATCCCACTTACTTATAGTCTTTGCAACAAATTGCATAAGACTACCAATATCTAATACTCATGTAGTAGAATTATTTTTAGAAAAATTTTAAGGTGTTATCATATAACATCTTTAGTGAGCAACTTTTGCTTCTTTCTCTTATTTAGCCTGTTATGGTCAAGTAAAGTAAGACAATTCTTCTTCTTATGACCCTACTTCTAATATTAAAAGCACTATGCTTGATTTGGATTAACCTTGGACTAATTATTTTGACTGGGCTTAGAAGCCACAGTATGAATCCATTCGTACTGCTGAACCAAATTCAACTCTCGATACTAATTATCAAAGTTGGATCCCATAAGTCATCACTACTGTCTAACGGTGATAGGAGCAATTAGAGTTTAGCCTTAATTTGAGAAAAGAGAATATTGACCTAAGTATATGAATTATATTAAGCCTAAAAACTTTAACTTTAGTCTAAATATTCTTTCACTATTTTATTCGAATTGGTAGCCTTTACCTCCAATTTGAAGAATTACTTTAATTTTCTAGTAGGTACTAGAATCCACATAGACTACACATAAGCCCAACTATGGTTGGTCAACCCATGTACATCTAAGGATAGGTTCATCACCAATTATTTTTCTAAATAACTTTTAATAATTTAATTTTACCTCAGAAATCTAATCAGTAGGCTAGGACCTCCACTATAATGATCCGATTAGGTCCAACCATTAACATGAGCATACTTGGTGCATCTATTAACTAACAAATGATTAAGCCCAACTATGGTTGGTCAACCTAACCATCATTAGAGAGATACATCCAAATCATCATATAATGAATGATAATTTCATTAGTCAACAAGCACCAGGCCTATGGGCCTTCAATGATTATTGAGTTAAGGAACTCATTATCAAACACCTTAATGAAAGGCTATGACTCGATTATCTCCATAACTTCATCATTTTAAGGATCTAATAATTTTAGAGGATTTAAATTATTAGTGATTTAAGGATAGAAAGGACATGGACTAATTTGCTCTCATTGACTTCACCAAGTCAAGTCCTCCCACTGACTTCACAAGTTACTGATGAGGATTATGATCAATTTTGGTCTATGGGCACCTATATCAGTCTCACCGATTTTCTATGTGATAGGAGTTAGCTCGAATCAATAAGCAACCTAATCGAAATCTAATTAACCATATTAGCTAGATAAGTGAGATCAGTGAAAGGGTCTGCCAAGGCTTACCTTAGATACCATCAAAAATGGTCAGATAAGCGGGCTGCCAATTAAAAACCATCGATCTGAAATGCTAGACTTATCTTAGACATCAATTGGTTTGTCAGTTTTGATTTGGTTTGCCTAAAGACTTAAGCTTGATCACCGAGCCACAATCAGATCCATTTGTTAGATATATTGACTTTGATCAACTACAACTATTGAATTGATCTATACAATAGAAATGACCTAATCCTAATTAACTATTAATTAGGTTTGATTAATTTCTTAACTAAGTCCATATTTAATCTAACCCTAGGTCTAATTCAGTTAATGATCTGATCAAAACTAACCCATTTAACCTTTAACCCAAGTTTTATGAAATTATCTTAGGATCTTCAAATCATAAATTTAGATCCTAAACAATTACTTAATTCTCAATTAAGTTCAAAGTTTGGGTTTATGGAGCCTCAGAACTAGTTTCTGATTTTATTATTTAAAATATTTTAAAATTATAAATAATTTATAATCAATCATATTCAATACATGATTTTAGATCTGATTTATTTTATTATTTAGATTATATCCTAGGGTTTTGAATCTAGAATTTTATAGAAAATAAGTTCTTAATTTAAATTCTATAAAATAAATATGTCATACATATATATTCTAGATTCAAAATAAAAATTACATATCAACATATACAATAAGAGGATCTAGATCTAAACATAAAATACATCATTTGGATCAGATCATAAATTATTTAAAATTAGATTTAAAATCTAAAAATAAATCATAAATTATTTTAGATCTCATCTAATATATTTATGACTTGGTTTCTCGGATCAGCACATACTAGGATAACCTTTTCACTATAAGAGATAAATCTTATAGTAGGACAATCTTATAGCAGTATGTGTAATTATAATATTATTTAGATCTAATCTAAATAATCTAAAATAGATAAAATATCTATTTAATTTTAAATTTAAATTAAAAAAAAATAAATCATAAATTTTTTTAGATCTAATCTAAATTATTCATGATTCAGATTCAGATCAGCACATACTAGGACAACCTTTTCATTGTAAGGGATTAACCTTACAACAGAACAATCTTATAATAGTATGTGTGATCTTTAATTAATTTTAATTTTTAGATTTAATCTAATGCAAATATGATCATATTATAAAAGAACCTAGATGCTCTGAGACCACTATAGAAAAACATGCAGGGTTTCATGCATAAATTTTAAAATTTTTTAAAAATAAAAAGCAGCAAAAGATAAAGATTAAACTATTTAATCTATAACATGCATGTAATCAAATTACAAAATCCTACATCAAGGATCTATAACATGTTATGATGTAAATATAAATCTAAAATTAAATTAATTATAAGTGGTATTGATCATATCAGTACTTAGATTTAGAATAATTCTAGATGTAATTCTAGATCACATCTAGGTCACCAAGAGATCAGATCTCTTATCTTTGCATGGGTCGAGAACTCCATGGTTGAATCTGTTCTTGTCTTTGGAGCTACACAAGCATCCAACCTCTACAGGTGATCCATACAAACCTGTAACATAGATCGAAGGTTCATTGAACGAATATTCGCTTAAAGTGCTAGCTTCTTATGGATCCCTCCTGATGGTTAATTAAATATATGTTTTTCGGATCTTTTGGATACTCCAAGAGATGAAGAACACGAGGAGGAATAAGAAAAAAATCCAACCATTGGATCTTTCAAAAATAAAAAAATAAGAACATGAAAAATAAATCCTAAGAGAAGATAAATCTTCTCCTTCAGGACATCAACGGTTGATGTCCTGAAAATATTTCTATGCTAGGACAAGAGGAGACCTTCTCCTCTAAAATTTTTTCTAAGTTTCTAGATCTAATATTTTTGATTTTCATCATATAAAATTCTCACAAAAATTGAAGAGAAAGGGTTCTCCAAGAAACCCTAAGAGAAGATCTTTCTTCTCTTCTCCTTCTCTCATTAGGACATGATCAGATCATGTCCAAAAATAACACCATGCTCCAACAACTTGGAGCACTCATCATCATACCCAAATTTTTTCTCTCTCTCAAATTTTTATTATATAAAAATCATAAATAAAATAGAAAGAGAAAAACATAAAAGAAAAATATAAGAGAAGACAATCTTATCTTACCTGTCTCTTCAAGACATCAATCTTTGTTGTCTTAATTAAGGGTTCTTCTCCAAGAATCTTAGCACCACAAATTCTCCACACCTTCTTCTCCTTCTCCTTTGATTTTTTATGATTTTTCTAAGATTTATCACATCCTCTAACTATCTCAAAAGAGGTACCCCTTTTTATTGCAAGACTAGGTCAAAACCTAGTCAAAGGGGGAACTTCTATGGGGCGTCCAATACTTGGACGCCCCTTCCACTTATTTTTCATATAACCACTGATTCTCACACATAAAATAAAGAAAAAAAAGGGCCAAATAAGATAGAGGAGTGTGGGTAGAGTTGGCGCACAAGGGAGGGAGGAGTTTGGATCAAAGAAGACTCTTCCAAGTAGGAAACAATTTTCAACTTCCTTCTAGTTTTGACCAAGCCAAAATATATTCCAAATAATCTGATAGGTGGGGCATGGGGACCTCTCATTGGCATGGAAATGTTCATGTAGAAAAATCAAAAATTAATTAAGGTGGGCATAAGATCTTAGGCGCAAGAGAAAGAGAGAGAGTCCCAGTCCAACTGGGACTCCTCTTGTTTGACTAGGTCAAAATAGTTTTGAACCCAATTTAAATCTCATTTAAATTAGATCAAATGCAACCTAATTAAGGATGATCCTAGTCTAACTAGAAGCCCAATTAAATCAAATTAAATCAAGATTTAAATCTAATTTAAATGCTAAGTCAATTAGGTACACCCAAATTCTAATCAAATAAGAAATTATTCTTTTTTATAATTGGCTTATCCAAAAAACCAACTAGACTTAATCTAATTAAGTGATCCAAACTAGTTTCAATTGAATCTAATTCAATTAGACTTGATCTCAGCCTGATTGCTAAATTAAATTGAGCCAATTAGCAATCCAATTGCTAATCAATCCTCCTGCAACACTTGCATTGGGTCAAACATAAATCGCGTTGAATGTTTGACCTCAAAATGATCATCGATTAACCATCTGATCAGGTTACAAGCTCTAATATGTGTGACCCCATAAGTTCGAACCTAAGTCGGTAGCATAGAAATCAATTTCTATACCAATCGAAGTTACCATCTAGCAATGGTTTTTGATGTTCGGATAGGTCGAATGTATGCAAAGCAACATTCTTAGAACCCTGGCTCATGGTTACCGTATAATTCATCCCTATAATTAATAATGCTCAAGACAACTTCAAGTATGCTATCAAACACTCACATAAGTCATCTCTATTATATCTCAAAATTTTGCAAATCTCATGACACCTCATAAGGATTACCTAGGCCCAAAATTTGCTAAATTGAAACACCACGAGTCATTCTCTTTCTGAAGTTAATCAAAAGTGGTCAATCCCATCTTGACTTGTACACCAATTTTATAAGTACTTGACTATACCCAAAAATCTTTCAAACCTATATTAGAAAATACAGGCAGTCCAGCACCAAAGTATAATGAGTTGCTTGCAAGTCACCGTGGTGATCTCAGGTTGGAGGGACACTTATACCCATTGGCCTTAGCTAGCTACTCTTGATAGTAGAATGTTATATTGGTCACGTTCAGTATAGATGTACTCCTACATCTCATCTGGATGCCATACCAGTGTCTCCACACTATTTGGTTATGAGGACAATCAACGAATATGGCATACAGCGATCTACACTAGATAAGTTATCATCCTTGTTAATAACTTATCATTTGATCATGAATAATTTAAGAACCATCTGATAAATTTTTCTTTATCGATTGATTGTGATTCTAAGAACTTCATCATAATTTAGGAGTTCATTTAATGAAGATAGAACTTTTTTGATGAACCAGCCAAATAACTATTATTATTAGATAATTCATATACTAATTTGAATCATCTACTACTTAGATAATTAACTTTAGAATATATTTTTCAATAGTTATTTGATTAGGATCTAGGATTGTGAATTGATGATCCTAAGATACAAATCATAACACATTGGGTTAAATAGGTTAGTGAGGATTAAGTTTATTAATTGGGTTAGACCTAGAATTAGATTAAAGAATGGACTTAATTAGAGAATTGACTAAATCTAATCAATTATTATCTTAGATTAGATCAAGGATTCTTTAGATCAATTATAACAGTTATAGTTGGTCAAGTCCATGTCTTTAACGGAACCCAAGATGGACTTGATTATTCTTAGCTACGTGGTTTAGCATGAACTGTTAGGTTGATCTAATCAAGACTAATTAAATTAGTTGGTGTCTAAGATAAACTAGATCAGTGGTCTTTAATTGGTTGCCTGCTTACCTAACAATTTTTGATAGTGTCTAAGGCAAGCTTTGGCAGACCCTTCCATTAATCGAACTTACCTGACCTCTTGGTAAAATTATATTTTGATTGAATCACTTGACTATTTGAGCTGACCCATGTCAGTTAGGTAAATCAATGTGACTGATTTAGGTGCTCCTAGATCAGTTTATTAATGGTCTCCCTTAAGCTGACTTGGTGAATCCAGTGGAAGGATCATGACAAACTAGTTCATCTAATCTTCTCTCTTTTTTAAATTAAATTTTTTTAAAATTAATAGATTCTTAAAATAAAATAGTTATGATGATAACTAGATTATAGCCTTCCATTAAGTGGATGATAATGGATCCATTAGTTAGATAATCATTAGAGGCCCGATCTGGTGCTTATCTACTAATGAAATTATCATTCATAATATAATTTCTTGGCCGCATCTCTCTAAATGATGACTAGATTGACCAACCATAGTTGGGCATAATCATTCATTAGTTAAATGGACCAAGTATGATCATGTTAATGGTTGGACCTAACCAAAACTTTTAGTGGAGGCCTTAGCCTACTGAAAAGATACCTAAGATAAAATTAAATTACTAAAAATTATTTAAAAAAATAATTGATTATGAACCTATTCTTAGATGTACATGGGTTGACCAATCATAGTTAGACTTGTGTGCAGTCTATGTGGATTCCAGTACCCACTAAAAAATTAGGATAATTTTTTAAATTAGAGAAAAAGGCTATCAGTTCAAATAAAATAGTGGAAAAAATCTTTTGATTAAAGTCAAAATCTTTAGATTTAATAAATCAATTACTAATTAAGCTTTTGGTTCTTCTTTATGCATTTAAACTCAAATCATAGTTGCTCCATTCATTATTAGATAGTGATAAACTTATGGGATCCAACTTCGATAATAAATATCGAAAGTTGAATATTTTCAGCGGCACGAAGTGGTTCATGTTGGGGCCTCTATGCGTAGTTTAAACATAAGATCCAAGAATAATCTAGATCAGATAGAATGCTTCCACTATAAGAAGTAGATTGGATCAGTATCTTGATTTTCATGACCCCAACTGGCTGAAAAAAAGAGATGAGTAAGTAGTTGCTGATCAAGGATGTTATATGATAACATCTTGTAATTTTTCTATTTGTGATACTTCTACTTGGGTATTAGATACTGAAAGTCTAATCTATATTTGCAATATATTGCAAGAACTTCAAATTAGTAGAAGATTTGAAAAAAATAAGCGATTCCTGAATGTTGGAGATGGAAGGTCTGTTCCAGTTCTAGCTATGAGAATAGTTCAACTTATTCTCAATACTAATATCATTTTTTTAAATGAATGTCATTATTGTTCTTCCTTTCTGATGAATATAATCTTTGTTAGCCTTTTGGCTAAAGATGGTTATCATTTATCTATAAAGAAAGATTATTGTGATATCATTATGAATGATGTTATAATAATGCAAGGATAATAAAAAAATGATATTTATATTTTATCATAATCTATGAGTATAATGTACACTTCTAGAAAATATCCTAGATTAGATAATGTCTCTGATATCTACCTATGGCATTGTAGGCTAGGTCATATTAACAAGAACATGATAAACATATTGACTCAAGAGAAAATCTTTAAAGTAAGTGATTGTGAATCACTTTCAACCTGTGAGTCCCGTCTTCTTAGAAAATGACCAAATCATCTTTTACTAAAAAATATGAAAGAACCATTAAGCTTTTAGGTCTAGTTCATACTGATGTATATGGACCTATGAGTACAAGTATTAGAGGTGGATATTTCTACTTTATCACTTTCATAGATGATTTATTCAGGTACGGATATGTCTATCTGATAAAACATAAGTCAGATTCATTTAAAATGTTTAAAGATTCGAAAGTAAAATAGAAAAACAAACTAGAAAGAGTATTAAAATTTTTCGATCGGATCGAGGAGGTGAATATCTATCTAGTGAATTCTTGACATATCTAGAAGAGAATGAAATTCTCTCACAGTGGACTCCTCCAGAAATATCATAGCATAATGATGTATCAAAAAAGATAAATCGAATCTTGTTAGACACGATTCGATCTATGATGGGGTTTGCTAGTCTGCCTATTTTATTTTGGGATTGTGCTCTTGAGACTGCATGTTATATATTAAACAATGTACCAAGTAAATATATCGTAAAGACTCCATATGAGTTATGGACTGGGCATAGGCCTACACTCTCTCACCTATGGTTTGGAGTTGTCCGATCTATGTCAAACATTTGCATACAGATAAGCTTGGATCCTGGTCTGATAAGTGTATATTTATAGGATATCTCAAAGAAAGTAAGGTTTACTATTTCTACCATGCTGATGAATAAAAGATGTTCGTCAGCCTTAAGACAATCTTTTTAGAAAAAATATTTTTAGGTGAAAGAACTATTGCCTCTAAGATTGAACTTGATAAAGTTCAACAGGTAGAAAGACTGACACCTATAACTGAACCTGAGTTAAATTTGATTAGATCATATTTAGAGCCTAATATACCTGCATCATTAAGATGATTCGGTAGAGTACCATATTAGTTGGATAGACACTACAATTTATTGATCCGGAATGGTGATCCCATCGAACTCGATGAGAATGATGAGGATCTAATCACCTATATGGATGTAATGTAGAAATCTAATTTCAAAAAATGGCTCGAGGTTATGAAGTTTGAAATGGAGTCCATGAAGATTAATGATATGTGGACATTGGTTGACCCATCCAAAGAGATTAAATCCATTGGGTGTAAGTGGATCTTCAAAAGAAAGAGGGGCGCAGATGGAAAGGTGGAAACCTATAAAGCATGTATGGTTGCCAGGAGGTATTGTCAACATTATGGTATTAACTATGACAAGACGTTCTCTCCTATGGCAATGCTCAAATTTATTTGGATAATGCTTGTGATTGCTGTCCATCTAGTCTGGCAGATGGATGTGAAGACAGTTTTTCTAAATGGAGAGCTGACTAAAGAGATATATATGATACAACCTGAGGGATTCACATCCATAAATGAGTTCAAGATGTGCATGCTTTAGAGATCCATTTATGGATTGAAGCAGGCATCTCGGAGTTGGAACATGCATTTTGATAAGGTGATTAAAACGTATGGCTTCATTAAGAATGGAGAAGAGCCATGCATTTATAAATAAGCAAATGGTCTGGTAGTGGTATTCCTTGTCTTGTACGTGGATGATATTTTTTTAATCGAAAATGACATCCTCGCACTGCAGGAAATAAAAGTTTGGTTGTCATCTCAGTTCTCCATAAAGAATTTGGGTGAAGCATCTTACATCCTAGGGATGAAGATCTATAGGAATAGATCTAAAAGGATATTTGGGTTATCCTAGTTTACATACATAGATACTATACTGAAGAGGTTCAGCATGGAGAATTTCAAAAAGGGCTATCTCTCGATAGGCCATGAAATTTCTCTCTCTAAAAAGAATTATCCGATAACTCCTAAAAATAGAGAGCATATGAGTAGAGTCCTATATAGTTCGGCAGTAGGATCTATCATGTACGCCATGACATGTACAAGATCAAATGTGGCATACTCACTAAGAGTAGTGAGTAGATACTAGTCTGATCCTGGAGAAAACTACTGAAAATTGGTTAAAGCCATCCTTAAGTATTTGAGAAATACTAAGGACCAATGGTTGGTTTATGGTGAGTCAGATCTAAAACTTATAGAGTTTACAGACTTCAGCTTTTAATATGACCATGATGACAGTAGAAGCGTGTCGGCATATATCTTTACTCTAAATGGTGAAGCCATCTACTGGAAGAGTTTCAAATAGCATATTGTGGCAAACTCTATTTGCAAAGTAGAGTACATCACAGCATCAGATGTCGCGAAGAAAGCTGTGGCTGAGAAAGTTTATCACCGAGCTTGAAGTAGCACCCTCTCTTGATAGTCTAGTCTTTTACTACTATGACAGCACTGGTGCCATTATCTTCCTATTAAATGTTAATGCCTCACCAAAAGTGGGGAGGAATTTATGAGTTTAAACATTCAAAATCTAATTCTAAGGCTAACTTGAATCTAATAGCACAAAAATTATATAAAATTGATTTTCTTACCCAAAAACTAGATAAATTTCTAACCTTAGGCCAACAATCTCCTGCACAATTCACATTATCTTCTAATTATTAGGAGATTTGTTCTACTATGCTAGCCCAGCCCATCATATGAGTGAATGTACTATGGCTATACAATTTTTATTTTTTATCCAAGAATAAGTCCAACTATACAAGGTTACTCCAAGCCGGTTAATGATCTTTTTTCAAACTCATATAACTCAGGTTGGAAGAATCATCCTAATTTTTCTTGGAGATCCCAATAGACTCAGGCTCAAACCCAAATTTTACTTATGTAAAATTATCAAAATAAGCCCCACTACCAAAACTATGCACATAATAGAGGTCAACCTAATCCATCTACCTAGCCATTATATTATAATCAATTATTACACCCACCTCTTCAATACACCAATCTAGTCGATGATAGGATTAACCAACTACAATAATTAATTATGACTCAACAACAATCTATCATCAGACTAGAAGCACAAATAAGATAATTAACTGAGTCTATCATGAGGAGAGAACTAGATCAATTATCGAGCCAATCGATTGTAAATCCTATAAACAACCCACCTATTATCCACCAACCATGTGGACCTAATTATCAATCCAATATTCCACCTAAGAATCTCCAATCTGAGAATACCAAAATAATTTTTGAACTAAAAAATAGTAGGATTCTTAAGGACCTATACTAAGACTTGATAAGTGAGGCTAGTAATAATGCTAGCCAAAATAAAAATTTAGAGAAAGAGATTAATACTGAAACTAACTATATAGAAGAACATGAGCTTGGAATTGGTACTGATGCTGGTTCTCATTTAAATAAGACTGATAAAGAAAAGAAGAGAATAGATGATTTACTCAAGATTTTTAAACCTAAAGTCTCATTCCGTTCAACCCTAGAAGTCGGTTCTTCTCATAAAAAGAAAGCAAGCAAAGCGCCCAGTTTGTTGAAAAGTATGGCTGCGAAAGCCTTAATTCATAAAATTAATGGTTTCAGCATCGGACTTAACTCCTAACTGAAAAATTTAATTCATGAGCATTTCATAAGAATAAATAGGAGAAATTATTAACAAACAAGAATCTGAGAATGAGTTCACAAACTATCTTTTCAAAATTAATAATAAATTTATCAATAAAGAGATTATAAGCTGTCTTATTGAGATTGGCAATCCAAAATTATTAAAATTTATCAATTCAATATTTGACACCGAATAGGTAAGCTGTATTGTATTTGACTGAAGACGATAAACTTAGCACTTATTGGGAGGCAATCCAATAATTATTTTTTTTGCATCTAAATTATCTTTTTAGTTTACTTTCTTTTTAGATCTATATTAAATAAACTAGAGGGAGAGCTAAATTTTTAAAATTCATGCTAGACCACAAACATATTAAGTCAGATATATTTTTTTCTATTCTTTGTTACATCTTTTATTTTTCTTTCTTCATTGAGGACAATATCGATTAAGTTAGGAGGAATAATAATTTTTTTAAAAAAAATTCTTGAAGAAGTTAGTATTTAGTAGTTAGGCACCTAATTATATTTAAGAATTGAGTTAAACTAATCATTTTTATTAAAGAAATTGATGCACAGATCAGAGAATTTATGAGATACTGAAGAATTAAGTATTAAAAAAATTCAATAAAAAGTTAAGTCTAGAATATAAATAATTTTTTTAAAATATTTTTAATTTTTTTACTAGCATCAAAGAAGAGTTTACATTTTATGGGCTTGTGTAGAGTAACTATATATTTTTTTATAAAAATTATTTTTAAAATAGAATAATTTTTAAGTACTTCTCACTGAGTAATCAGACCTCTTTGCCTAAGTAAGTATTGAGTTTCACATCAAAAAATGAAAAAGGCAAAGAAACTCATTGTAAAGCTAGTCTTAACTCATAGTCTGTTTGATTTAAACTAGTAAGCCTGAGAGGTATTTTATACCTAGTATCCTAAAGTCAACTGATTTGGAAGTTATTAGCTCAAAACTTACTACATGGATCAAACAGAAAGCTTAAGAGGTTATGACAATAAATAGTAGTACAATATTAAAAAAATATTGATTTTCTATCGAGTAATCAGATCTCATTGCCTAAGAAAGCAATGATATTTATATAAAAAAATAGACAATGTGAATAAAATTTTTTAATAAATGAAGGATGGAAGTAACAATATACTTACCCATATAAAAATTTAGATGATTTAGAGATAAATATGAAAATAATTTAAAAAATATTTAAAAAAATTTAATATTCTTCACTTAATTTTAATATTGATAAATACTAACACCCCAATGATATACCTCACTTACGCTCTACTGAACATCAATGATCATTTTAAAAATTATTTAATAAAATCTAAAATTTTAAAGCTTAAAAGATATCTAAAACTAAATTCTTTCTTTACTCGAGGATGAGTAAAGCTTAAATTAGAAGGTGTGATAAATATCATAAATTCACTAATAAAAATATTAATTTATGAATTAAATTTTTTATTTTTAAAAAATAATATTTTTATTTATCTTTTGTAGATAAAATATTTATAAATAAAAAGAGCATAATTTTTTGGTTAAAATGAAGCAAATTTAGAGCAAATTTGATATAAAATATATCCTATATGGAGATTTAAAGAAAAAAATAATAAAATTAAATAACAAAATGAAAATCGGCCAGGCCAATCTAGCCGGCCTGCTAACCCGATCGGCCCATGCGCAGCCAACCCAAGTTAGCCCGAGCGTAGTCTAGCCCATAGACCCAGCCTGGTTAGCTCACTAGCCCGTAGAAGCCCAGCCCAGTGCCCAACCCAGGTGATGTCAGCATGACATCACAAATCATGTGGTTCACTATGGACTAGGGTGCAAGGGCAATTTGGTCATTTTGCAAGCAAGACATGTATTGATTGGTTGCGGTCTTGATAGAGCCCGGTCAATAGTGGTCCACTTGCACAATTTTGCATGATCCAATAGTAGTGAGAGATTCCGATCAAGATCTAACGATGAGGGATGTTTCCTATTTTGATTCGAAGTTTTTCAGCTTTCCTGAGCACCATCCGATGGCCCAGAAGCCTTCCTAATCATGATCAAACAATTAGATCTCTTTCAAAGCATGATCGGACGAATGACGAAAGTTGCTAACCTGATTCAAACACCCTGAGCACCATCTGATGGCCAAAAATCTTCCATCAAGCATGACTGGATGGCCAAAAGCCAATCTGACTTGGTCTAGGCAATAAAACAAAGTTTTTGATGATTTTTTGAGCCTTTGGATCCCCATCTGATGGCCAGAAGACCCAAAATTCGATGATGACTTTATTTGACTCGATCTAGACATTGTTTTAATTTGATTACCATCCGAATTCCTCTTCACACGAGGTTTTACATGTTTTAGTCCCATATTAGCTGATAGCAAAGATTCAGCTCTCTCTCTTCACTCTATTTAAAGGGCACCGCCGACCGAGAGAAGTGTCTTCGATTAAAAAGTGGCTACAGTACAAGGTAGAACTATGCTTGGGTTGATGGTTGCTTCGAGGCAAACGATATTAAGAGGAAGAGCTTGTCTTCTATGCCATCTGCATGCTAATGTCGATCCAAAATCAAGATCATTTATTTCACTTTTTTTTTTATCTTTTAAATTTTTTTGTATTTAAATTCTAAATTTTAATTTTAATATAAAATTTATCTTTTTATTCTTTTAAATTTTTATTTTTTATTTTTAATTATTTTTTATTTTTATTGCAAGTAGATGCTAAGATCTAAATAATAGATCGTAGTACCAAGTTTATTTTCTACACCATTTATTTTCAACTTTTTTTATAATTCTATTTTTTGACTTCAATTTTTTTTCAAATATTTTTTTTATAAACTCAAAGATTTCGAAACTAAAACACTATCTTCTTTGTGGATTCGACCCGACTCGCTACTTTCTTTGTATTTTTAATCATTTTAAGAAGTCAGAATTAAACTGATTAACATGATTTCTTAACAATATCGCATTCTATCAGAGTCTTCTCTCAATTTTTTTTAGTGGATGCTTTAAGATTCGTGCAACTAGATTTTGTATTCGATTGGGGTATTACAAGAAGACTCTTGTCAAGTCTTATTCGATAGGCCAAAATTTATAGGATATTTTGGATAAGTCAGAGATGATACCAATAGATGAGATTGCAAGAAAAAAAGTAAGATCTAAAATTCAAAAAGATAATATAAATTTTTTAAATTTTAATTAATAAAGAATTTTTTTTTCATATTCAAGATATAAAGGAGATGAAGCAAGCATGGGATATTCTTATAGCCATCCACTCAAATTCATACAAGTTGAGATATTCCAAATAAAAATTACCTGAAGAGTGAATTCTAGTTCCAAGCTTTCCTAAAGATTTCAAAGAGGAACAAAATTGGTTTAAACATGAAGATTTAAAATATGGAAAGCTTAATCAGTTAGAGATTAAATCAATATTTGAAGAGTCAAGCCATGGCTAGGTTGATCAGCTTAAGGATCAATCAAGTCTAGAAAAAAATTTAGAGCAAGAGAAGGTTGATCAAATGCATGGCTATCATATCAAGTTCAAATGAGATTATGATTGAAGAATACATTAGTTTTGGATTTGCTCAAGAAGACTCAGAGGATGCTACAATAGAGATCTGTATTGAGCAATCAAATCATATAGAAGAGACCTATATTAAAGCTATCAAAGAATTGGATGTTTCTTATAGAGATTTAGTCAGCTATAAAGATAAAAAGCTAGTTGATCTTAAAGTAGCTTCAGAGATCAAGGAACAAAAAAAATATGCTTGGTAGAGATCTATGATTCTTATTATACCTTGGTACTGGTTGATTTTGAAGCTATTCCAAAGTTTGAGCTATTAGAAGGCTCTATGCATGAGAAGTTGATTCCATATACAAAAGATACTTCAAGCAATATAAGTATCTATACTTCCAGTATAGATACTTCAAGCAATACAAGTAGGAGCATGTGGATATGACCAAATTTTTGTTTTCGATTTTATTTGTGTGCAAGTAATGGTTGATGCTTATAGTTATTGCAATCGATTGATATTCATTGAAATAAGCTAGATGCTCAAAGGAATCTCGATATCATGACCATAGAGTCATAACATCATTGTCGATTTTGATATATGCATTGAAGAGGACGAACCAGTGAAGGAACTATCGTTCAAGTCAATCAAGGAGTTTCATTATTTAATTATTAGTTCGATAAATTGTTACATGTTTATATTACTGCGGCAATGATGGCGATGGCTATGGTGGTACTTCATGACGTCGACAACTTCAATATTGTTGGCATAGACTCTGCGATAAGAGGGAGTGTTGATATTTATTTCTAAGTTCCAATCCAATTAGGATTTTATTTAGTTGGTTATTAGTTTTAATGACTTTAGGATTTTATTCTTAGTATTAGTTTATTTTATTATTTCCTTCTAAAGGTTGATAGAATTTGTGTTCAAGCGAGTGTTTGGTTTGTGAGTTTAAGTAGGAATCAAACTACAATCCAAGCTCTATTTAAAAAAATCTTTGGTATCTCCTTAGGGTGTGAAACCATGTGAAAAATGGTGGAAAAATTGTTTGGAAGAGTGTAAGAGATGCGGGAAGAGAGAGAGATGAGAGATTATTTATATGTATGGATTTTAGTCTTTATTTTTTTTTAAATAATTTTTTTTTATTTTTTTTTAATAATATTTTTTTTATAATTCTCTATAAATATTTTTTTAATGTTTGTTTTGGATATTGGGCCGATACAGTGAATCTACTCTATGTAGCATATTATTTTGCAAATGGCACCCACTACTTTGGCCCTCAAGGAGACATCTATCGAGAGGCGATTATCCATTTGCATCTCTAAGGAGACATCTTCCGCAGAGTTATCGGAGAGATTGGTTGGATTCACGTAGGGGAAGGGCACTATCAGTTATGTCAACTTGGCTGGCAACATTAGGAAGTTGAGGCTGTTGTTGAGAAGTAGCATTAGCAAGCGGGGAAGAGATAGAATCAAGCCCACCATGCACCCGTCTTGGGTGGCCCATCACAGGCCCATTTAGATCTTCCGGTCCAGATGTGGTTCGGCAACCCAGAATCAGACTTTGCCGAGTCGGCTTCTTTTGTACCGGAGAACCGTGCCGCATAGGGTCAGCTACCAAGGTGCAGCAACACATTCACAGTGGACGGGGCATCATTCATGAAAGGGGAAACTGGGTTAATTTGATTCAGAGATCCCGGTTCCTTGGGCCCCATACTTGTACGGCCATTAAATATAGGTTCCATCACATTTTAGAATTTTGTTGGGCTCCGATTCAGTGGTTGAGCTATGGGTTGGCCGCAAGACAGTGGCGGAGTCTAGGAGTGGCCGCCCACTAGAGGAATCTTGATCCTCTCTCCGTATATAGGGAAGAAGAAGACAAAGGAGGTTATCCATTTGCAGATCAGCACGAGCCAGTGGATTCACTTTTAGGGTTGATGGAGGGGCCAAATGTGGGAAAGAGCATTTGCTAGGCTCTGAGATGCATGATCGGAGGCATCAACTCGGTTGCTATGGAATATTTGACCAGATTGTGATACTCAATCTAATAAGTCACACAAATTTTAAAGCAATAAAAAAAATTTAATATAAATTTTATATTAGAAAATATGTCCCAAAGTCAATCATCAGCCTGTTGATGATTATATTATTTTATAATTATAAATAATTTATTATTAAATAAAATTTTATTCTGATATTTTTCATCATAAATCTACATTTTTTAATAAACTCCATGTTGTGATGAAGTCCTTAGGACTATTTAGTTTCAATAAAAAAAAAATTTATCGATTAGTCCATAAATTGTTCACGATCAAATGATACGTTGTTAACTAGAACGACAACGTTTATCGAGTATAGATCATTGTATGCCATATAGGTTGGTTGTCCTCTTAATCAAGGAGTGCGGAGATATTGATATGGCATATAGGTGAGATGTATGGATATATCATCACCGAATATGACAAACTCCAGAGCATTCTGATGTCAAGAATTGCTCTGATGGGATATGGGTATAAGTGTCCTTTAGATCTGAGATCGCCACGGTGGCTTGCAAGCAACTCACAGTACTTTGGTGTTGGACTATCTGAATTTTTAATTCAGTGACGAAAGATTTTGAGCATAGTCAAGTACTTACAAAGTCAGTGAGTGATCAAGATGGGATTGACCACTCCAAGAGTTTGGAGATAATGCATCACTGTATTTCATTTAGCAAAATCTTGGCTAGGATAATCCATGAGATGGATTTGGTATTTTGAAATACAATATGGATGACCTAATCAGGGTTGATAGTTAAACTCTGAGTTGTTCTATGAGCATTTAGATCAAAGAGATGAATTATACGAAAATCATATCCACATGGGTTCTAAGAGTGTTGCTTTATACATTCGACTTATCCGACTATCGGATACTATTGCTAGATGATCACTTTGATTGATAAAAAAATTTATTTCTATACTACCAGCTTAGGTTCAAACCTATGAGATCACACATATTAGAGATTTTAATCTGATCGGATGGTTGATCAATGATTTAGAATCGTTCTAAAGTCAAACAATCAATACGATTGATGTTTGACATAATGCAAGTATTGCAGAAGGATCGATTATTAATAGGATTGCTAATTAGCTTAATTTGATTAAGATAAAGGAGTAAGATTGAGTCTAATTGAATAAGATTCAATTAGATTTGGTTTGGACTTGATTAGATCAAGTCTAATTGGTTTATTAGATAAGCAAATTGCAAGAGAGAATAAGTCCTTATTCAATTAGGACTTATGTGCACCTAATTTTTAATTTAATTAAAAATTAAATTAGATTTAAATTTAATTTAATATAATTTAATTTAACCTTTAGTTGGACTAAGATCACCTCTATTTGATTGTATTAGTTTTGATTTAATTAGGTTCAAAAAACTATTTGGACCAAGTCAAAACTAGAAGTCCTAGTGTGACTAGGACTTTTTCTCCTTGCACAAATTTGCATTACTTGCGCAAATTTGCATCACATGCGCCCCCGCCCCCACCAATTCCTTTGGTTTTTGCATGAAATCTCTCACACCCAGAGAGAGTACACGTGCCTCCATGCCCCATATCTTTCTTATATGGTATTTGGTTGTGGACCAAATCAAAATAAGTTGGTTGTTTTGATTTCAAACTCTATTTGATAGAGTTTGTTGTAACCCAAACCTCTTCCCATGTATGACGCCTATCTCTCCAATTTTTTCTCTATTTTTATGTGGGACTTATGGAAACATTTGTGTGCCTCTTCCAGGATTTCCATGTCAAAAAATAAGAAGGGGGTGCCCAAGAGTTGGGCACCCCAATCCTTGCTCAATTTGGATATGCCTTTCTAAGTATTTCTAAGTATTTGACCTAGATAAGAACTCTATCATAACTCTCTATTTAAAAAAAGTTAGGGCATGAAATTTTTACAAAAAATTAGTCCTTTGATAGAGGGTTTGGTCATGGGAGTCTTGGGCACAAAGGGTCCTTGGGTGTGGTGTTTTGTAAACACTACTACCAAAAGAGTCTACAGCAGCGCATATTATGGCAGCAATTTTTGAAACTGCTGCAATAGAGTCTACGACAGCGATTACAAAGAACCGCTGTTATAGGACTGACCTATAGCAACGGTTAAAAGAAACCGCTGCCAAAGGCCGACCTATGGTAGCGGTTCTTTGTAATCACTGCCAAAGGCCGACTATGGCAACGGTTCTTTGTAATCGCTGCCATAGATCTGATCTATAGCAGCGGTTAGAAAAATCACTGCCATAGGTCGGACCTATGATAGCGGTTTCTTGTAACCGCTGCTATACGTCGATCTATGGCAGCGGTTATTTATAACTACTATAATATATTTTTTTTATTTTTTTAAATATTATATAATTTTAAAATTTAATATCTATCTTCATCGTTCATTATTTAAATAATTATCATTAGAGTATCATCGCAAAAGATCATCTCGATCTGATAGTCCTAGCTTCATCAATCAGAAAAATTTGATTTTGACAATCACGAATGATGATGCAATGATCTGATAGATGGAGACCTTCGATAAAATCAAAAACCTGCAACGATGATCTCAGTTATATTCGTAGCGTACTATCAAAGTTTTACTTCAATCGGATATCATTATCTTGGTCAATTTAGTATAGGTTAATTTTGACCATTAAATGATAAATGAGTGATCAAAGGACTAGACAGTGTCCGATTATGAGATAATTTTTTTTATAAATGATCTTGACTACTACTTTAATTATTTTTTATGATGGTGATTATAAAATTCAACTCATGAGATTAAGAATGATCTAAAACTATATGTCGCCTGATAACCATTCTTGAACTCCGTTGGTTGTTATATGTATGTGCTCGTACTTTTGCAATATCTATTTAATGTAAATAGTTTATACAAAAATAATTTAAATTTTACTATCATCATCGTATAAAATAATTAAAATTATAGTAAAGATCATTTAACTAAAAAATTATCTCATAATTGGATGCCGTTTAGTCCTTTGATCGCTTATTTCTAATTTAACGGCCAAAATCATTCCATACTAAATTGATATGATAACGATATCCGATTAAAGTAAAATTTTGATAGTATGCTACAAATATCACTGAGATCATCATTGTAGATTTTTGGATCGATCAGAGGTCTCCATCTATCAGTCATTGCATCATCGTTCGTGATCATCAAAATCAAATTTTTTAATCGATAAAGCTAGCCATCGGATCGAGGTGATCTTTTGTGACGATACTCTAATGATAATTATTTAGATAATGAATAGTGAAGATGAGCATTAATTTTTAAAATTATATAATATTTTAAAAAAAATTTATTTTCAAACTACGATAGTGATTACTGAAAAATCGCTGTCATAGGTTAGGTTAAAAATTCTCAATTTTTCTTCTCTCCCATGCGCGCGTGCTGTCTCTCTCTCCCCTCCTCTTCGTCGCCGCCCACCCCCGGTCCTCCCCATACACGACTACGGCCGCCTACCCCATGTCCTCCCCATCCCCGACCATCACCACCCCTGCCCTCCCCATTCCCATCCGTCGCCCCTTCGCCCCCTTGCCCTCTCGGCCGCCTCCCCCCGCCCTTTCCATCCCTGGCCGCCATCGCCCCTTGCCCCCCCATCCCGGCCGCTCGCCCCGCTCCCATCCCCGATCGTTGCCTCCTACCGCCCACCCCTTGCCCTCCGCGCCGCCCCCCCCCCCTCCATTCTCGACCGCGACTGCCCGCCCCTCATCCCCGACCGCCGCCGCTCCTTGCCCTCCCATTCCTCGACCGCTGGCCCCTACCCTCCCCATCCCCGATTGCCCACCCCCTACCTCCCATCCCCTGGCCTTTTCGTCATGGCGCCCCTCTGGGCCCCCTCTCCCTCTCTCTCTTTCCTCTTTCTCTTTCTCTCTCTTCTCTCTTTATCTCACTATCTTGCTCTTGTTTCGTAGGTTACTTCTAGCATCGTCGTCTTTCTCTAGTGCCGTCGCTGGCGACCCTCAGAACTTTTGGTGTGACCTTCTTTCTATAGTCGTAGGTATATTTTTTATTTTAATTTTATAATATTATTTATTAATCACTAGACTAGACCTATCAATGGATCGGGTTTGGATTGGAACCTGGATATTCAGATTCGAACCTAATTTTAATTACTGATACCGGATCCAAACCCAAATATCCGATGGGTCCGTACTTAAAGTACCAGACTCGGATCCTAATGGATCTTGGATATTCGGACTCGATTGTGGGAGCCAAAATTAAGAAAGAAAGAGGGAGACAGGGAGGGAGGGGGTCCGGCCTCATCACTGTCGTCGGTGAGGGAGATCGAGAGAGAGAGGGAGGGAGGGAGGGGATCCAACCTCGCCGGCATCACCGACAGGGAGGGGGTTCATTATAGAATTTATTAGATAATATTTTCTGGATGTTTATATCTTGTTGCTTTTATTTATTACATTGCATAACATTAGCCTTGTCCTCCCCGTGCCGTGTCATGTCGGTAGGCCGTGCCTTGGCCCGTGCCATGTCGGTAGGCCGTGCCTTGGCCCGTGCCATGCCGTGCCGTGTCGATAGGCCTTACTGTGCCTTGGCCCATGCCATGTTGGTAGGCTATGCTGTGTCGTGCCGTGCCATGTCAGTAGTTCGTGCATTGGATCGTGTTGTGTCGATAGACCGTGCCGTGGGTCGTGTCGACCACTAAGAGAATCCTTATCTTATTGTTTTTGTTTATTGCATTGCATAGCGATAGATCCATTAATTGATTAGTATACATAATCTTTGGCATCCATATATTTATATGTAATTGTACCGATGGTACCTAGGCAATATCTTTGATTATTATTCAACATGTTATATTGCTTAATGTTCATTAACGTTGCAGGTCACGATGGCACCGAAATGCTATCTAGCTTTCACCCCTACCTCTCAATGGGTTACATGGAGTTCAGCATCTGAGGAGCAGTCGGAGCATACTCCATCCACCTCCGCATCGGTTGCTCAACAACCTCCACTACTAGCATCTACTCCACCGACGGCATCTACTACTCCACTGGCATCTGAGCATCTACCGTCATCCATATCTCCAATGCATGCTACTCCACCGACATCTGAGTGTACGTTTTATTATATTATTTATTTATTTTTATATAGTATTTGTATACTTATATATTTGCATAACGTATTTTTATTGTAGGTGCATCATCCAGTAGGATATTTTACAGTTCCATATATATGGTACATGTGTGAAATCGCTATCATCAGATGATGGTACAGTATGATGCAGAGGGAAGGCTAGTAGGGGAGACTGCATGGGAGATGAATTAGTTTTTTGGAGTGCTTATGAAGCGGTCAGACATTATTCTCGTAGAGCTCAAAGACTGGCGATTGATGGATGATACTGTCAGAAACTGAATGTGGGAGAAGATATGGGTAAGTGCATCTTAATTATATTTATATATTTTATATATTTACACTATGTTTGATTAAAATAATTTTGTAACTGACTTTTGATAACTTTGTGTAGAGGAGGTACGACTTTCTTGATTATAAGAGGGCTTGAGATGCCCGACTGAAGAAGATCGAAGAGTTATACCGAGGCTACAAGATCAAACTCCATAGAGGATAGCTTGAGCATCGATGAGATACTCCAGAGGAGCTTGTTCCTTGGATACAGGACTGTCCTCCGAATCAGTGAGAGAGGATTGTTATACATTGGAGGAGCTAGGAGTTTGAGGTAAAATTACTAACTTTTAAATTTTTTAATATGCTTAAAGTTATATTTAAATATTTTTTAAATATTTATTATTTATTTAAATACTTATTAGGCTACCTTTCGTCAGAATCGAGAGAATTGGACAGTCCAGGAGTATATGCACACTCTCGACCGTGAGTCTATGGCCAATCATGTGCATAGAGAGGTAATAAATTCTAAATCTTACTAGATAAATTAAATTGATATTTTTTTTATGTTTCTGATAAACTAATTCATTATTATAGCTGATGAGAGATGGAGTGATACCTAGCTATAGCGAGATCTTTCGATCCAGCCGTATGGACAAAAAGGATGGGCAGATGAACGCCATAATTGAGAGAATTTTTGTAAGTATTAAATATATTAGTATATATGATTAGTATTATAGCATCTGTTATAAAATTTTATTTGCATTTATAGTTACAGGCTCAGTTAGATGTGCTCGCGAGCAAGGGCCCATATACCTCTGGCCCCCATGACCATCTATCTCAGGTCTTGGGGCCTGAGCACTCTAGGAGGATCTAATGTAGGTCTGGACATACGTCGACCAGCTATTGATCTGAGGCGAGCATCTCTTCATAGGCTTTCGGTATCGTCAGTCGGAAAGAGCTTGAGGCGGCATTGGCATGGGCAGATATAGCTGCAATGTGGGTAGATCAGGCTGAGGAGCATGCATCTCATCTAGAGGGCATCGTGAGAGACATGGTGTCGATGCTAAGCGTGTATTTTGAAGGTGCCTTCATGAACTTTGAAGATATGTTGGTGTGCATGCCAGCTCCAACTCCTCCAGCTTCGGCTCTTGCTCTGGCTCCAGCTCCAGCTTCGCTTCTAGCTCGTGCTCCATCTTCTGGGGATGACGACGATGTAGATTTAGGAGACTTTTGATATATTTTTTTACAAAAATATTATAATAAATTTTATTTGATAATAAAATTTTAGTATTTTAGAAATATTTTTATGTTTATAATATTTTTTATGTTATATATCTTTGCATTTGTCAGATAAAATATATAAAAATTTAAAATTTTATATTTTTTTAATTATTCAAAAGTTATGACAATGGTTTTACAATCATCGTTGTAGACGTGCCAACCACTGCCGTAGGTAATGTGTCAACCACTGTATTAGATATATGACAGTAGTTATATAATCTCTTCTATAGATAAGCCTATAGCAGTAGTTCCATAACTGTTGTCATAGATTGATTTATCATAATGATTTTATAATCACTGTTATAGACTAGCCTATGGCAGCGATTTAAAAACCGCTGCAATAGAAACTCTATGGCAGCGGTTTTCATAATAGTTGCAATAACCGCTGTCATAGACATATGGTAATGGCTGCAGTGGCAGTGGTTAGCTAACCACTGTCATAGCCTATAACAGCAGTTTTTTAGGCTACGACAGCAAACCGCTACCATAGCCCAATTTTGTAGTAGTAAAAGACATAAGTTGTTGTGTCTAGGTGAGAGAAAAGAAAGAAAGAAGAGAGGTCTTCTATTGGGTTTCTCTTAGATCCTTTTTCACAAACTTTTTAAGAGAAAAAGATAAAGAAAGAAGTTCTTTTAGATCCTTCCATCTCTTCTTTGGTGCTTTGGAAGGTTCAAGTTGATCAAAGGAAGAGTTTTGCCATCAACCATCGAATACTGTGTTGATTTCCAGTCATTAGACTTTGGATCAACGATCGAGGCTTCATGTGGACTTTCTATAGAGGCTGATACGTGTACGACTCGAAGTGATGACCTCATCCTTGGATCATCAAGTGGAGTTCCCGACTTGCAAAGGTAAAAAAGATTCGATTTCTTTCTTCTACTAGATTAGATCTAGTCCTAGTTTGATGTTGATATAATCAATGTCATCATCTTTATTTAATATTTAATTTTAAGTTTATTTGCATGCATATATCATATTATTAGATTCTAGATCTAAAATTTATTTATATATTTTAATAAATTAATATAATTAATTTATTACTTTTGCTGATCTATTTTGAAAAAGTTTCAAAATACTTATAAGAAATCCTAAACTTTTTCTTCAAGTGGTATCAGAGCCTTGGACTTTTATGACATAATTTTTATACATATTTAGATTATTTATTTAGATTATATGTAAACTATAATCTGATATTTAAATCTAAAATTAAATTTTAGATCATACGGACTAATTTATAAGGTTGTCCTACTGTAAGGTTTATCTCTTACAATGTAAAGATTGTCTTAATTCGTGCAGATCTAAAATTAATCATAAATTTATTAGATATAATTTAAATTAATTTATAATTTATTAAATTTAAAATTATATAAATCTAAAAATAAATATTTTAGATTGAATGGACTAATCTTATAAGATTATCCTGTTGTAAGGTTTATCCCTTATAGTGTAAAAGTTATCCTAGTACGTGCTAATTTAAAATTCTAATCATAAAATTTTAGATTTGATCTAAGAGATTTTATGATTCAATTGAAAATATTTTAATCTAATTTTTATGATCATAAATATATTAGATTTGATTTAAGATAATTTATAATTGATTAGAATTAAAATTATTTTAATTTAAATTATATGAATATGTTTAGATTAGATCTAAAGTAGATTCATGTTTATATTATTTGCATATTGATTATAAATCAAACATACAATTGGTTGATAGAACTATGTTATAAAAATATTTTTTAAACATGAAAATTATTTTTGAAATATCGAACCCTAACCCTCGGCCTAAAAATTAATTAAGAATTAAGAGTTGTTTGTTTAAGATCTAGGATTGTGAATTGAAGATTCTAAGACAAAAAATCATAATACTTGGGTTAATGGGTTAGAGAAAATTAGGTTTATTAAATAGGTTAAACTTAAAGTTAGATTAAAGAGTGGGCTTAGTTAGAGAATTGACTAAATCTAATCAAATGTTGTCTTTGATTGGATCAAGAATTTTCTAGATCAATTACAATAGTTATAGTTGGTCAAGTCTATATCTTTAATGAAAATCAAAATAGACTTGATTTTTGGCTAAGCGATCTAGTCCAAACTGTTAGACTGATCCAATCAAACTAATTAATCAATTGGTGTCTAAGGTAAGTCTTGCAATATATGATCGATGGTCATTAATTAGAAGCTACTCACACTGATTTGATCTTTGATGAGTTAATAGCATATCTCTCCCACCGATCTCACTTACTTGGCCTTCTCAATGAAGTTATGTTTTGATCAGATTGCTTAATAATTTGAGTTGACCCATATCAGCTAGATAAATCAGTGTGACTGATTTAGGTGCTCCTAGACTAGCCTATCTATGATCTTCCTTAATCTAATTTGATGAAGTCAGTGGGAGGATCATGATTAGCTGGTTCATCTGACTTTCTTCTCTAAATTAAATTAACCAAATTCTCTAAAATTATTAGATCCTTGAAAATGAAATAGTTATGATAATAACTATATCATAGCCTCCCATTAAGTAAGTGATAATAGGTCCATTAGTTGGATAATCATTAGAGGCCCAAAGGCCAGGTGCTTATTGACTAATGAAATTATCATTCATAATATGATATCTTGGCTGTGTCTCTCTAAATGATGGTTAGATTGATCAACCAAAGTTGGGCTTAATCATTCATTGGTTAGATGGACCAAATATGGTCATGTTAATGGTTGGACCTAATCGGACCTTTTTAGTGGAAGCCAAAGCCTACTGATTAGAGACTGAAGCAAAAATTAAATTACTATAAGTTGTTTAGAGAAATAATTAAATATGAACCTATTCTTAGATGTACATGGATTGACCAACCAAAGTTGGACTTGTGTAGTCTATATGGATTTTAGTATCTACTAAGAAATTAGGATAATTTCTCAAATTGGAGGTAGAGGCTATCAATTCGAATAAAATAGTGGAAGAATCTTTTGATTAAAGTCTAAATCTTTAGATTTAATAAATCACTTATTGATTAAGATTTTAGTTTTACTTTGTGCAGTTATGACCACTTTCCTTTTACTCCGATCATTATTGGATAATGATAAGCTGATGGGATCCAACTTTGATAACTAGTACCATAAGTTAAAGATTGTTTTAGAATATCAATGGATCTTGTACATCTTGATAGATCCAGCACCTGAGGAGCCAGCTTCTAATGCACATGGGTTAGTCAAAGACACTTATTATAAGTAGCTCAATGATCGAACCATGGTGTGTTGTATCATGCTGGTGGCTAAGAACGATGAGTTCAGTCATAGATTTAAGACAGCTCAACCAAAAGATATGTTTCAAATGTTGAATGAATTTTTTGGCACACCCAACAATATTGAGAGGCATAAGACTAATTGTGCCATCTTCAATGACAGGATGAGGGATGAAGCTTCAATCATTGATCATGTACTGTACATGATTGAGATGATGGAGTATTTGAGTAAGCTCAGCTTTTTCTTTCATGAGCAGCTAAGAAAAGATGCAATTCTGAACTGGCTACCCAAGTCTTATCTTTCTTTTCTTACTCATTATAGAATGACAAAGCCTGAAGTGAACTACCATGAGTTATTGGGGTTATTTTAGAACTTTGAGGAGAATCTTCAACTTTATAAGGAGTCGATGAACTTAGTGGGAGGGTCTTCTTCTGATTCTCGACCCTTAAGAAAGAGAAAAAGAATAAGAAGAAAAAATCCAAAAAGGTGCAAGTTGAAGCTGGGATATCTATGCAAGGCCAGACCAAGAAACCCAAGTCTGATAAGAGTCAAGCGGAGTACTTCTTCTATAAGAAGCGAAGGCACTAGAAGAGGAACTATCCTCAGTACATTATCTTCCTGAACCCGAATAGGCCAAGAAAGAAGCAAAATATTGCTGGGCAAGGTATTTATAATAACTTCTTACAATTTTTCTATTTGTAATATTACCGATTAGGTATTGGATATCGAAAGCTCTTACCATTTTATAATTCATTGCAAGGATTGCAGGTTAGTCGGAGATTCGAACAAGGTGAGAGATTCTTAAACATTGGAGATGGAAGACTAGTTTCAGTTCTAGCATTAGAAATCTTAAAACTTGTATTTGAGTCTCATACTATTATTCTTAGTGATCGTCACTATTATCCTAGTTTTTTTTAATATCATTTTTGTAGGCCTTTTGACCAAAAATAATTATGAGATTTTAATAAAGAAAAAATTTTGTAATATTATTTTGAATGGTATTACTATATTTTTTAGATATTTGAGCAATGAAATATATATAATATCATAATCTGTTAATAAAGTCTACTTCGCTGGCAAGCATCCTAGATTAGATAATATGTCTGATATATACTTATAGCACTATAGGCTAGATCATATTAACAAGAACATGATAAACATGTTGACTCAAGAGAAAATCCTCGACGTCAGTGATTGTGAATCACTTCTAACCTATGAATCTTGTCTTCTTAAAAAAATAATTAAATCATCTTTTACTGAAAAAGATAAGAGAGCCACTGAGCTCTTAGGTATAGTATATACTGATGTATGTGGGTCTACGAGCATAAGTGCTAAAAGTGGATATTTCTACTTTATTACTTTCATAAATGATCTATCCATGTATGGATATGTCTATCTAATGAAACACAAGTAAGATTCATTTAAAATGTTCAAACGATTTGAAATGAAGTAGAAAAATAAACTAGAAAGAGTATTAAAACTCTTCAGTTTGACTGAGGAGGTGAATATCTTTCTAATAAATTTTTCATATATCTAGGAGAGAATAAGATTCTCTTTCAATGGACTCCTTCAGGAACACCATAGTATAATGGTATGTCTAAAAGAAGAAATCGGACTTTGTTAGACATGATCCAATCCATGATGGATTTTGCCAGCTTGTCGATATCCTTCTGGAGATATGCACTCAAATCAGCTTGGTATCTTCTAAATAGAATTTCAAGTAAGTCTGTAGTTAAAACTTCATATGAGATATGGATAGAGCGTAAGCCAATACTCTCACACCTTAGGGTCTGGGGGTGCCTGATTTATATTAAGCATTTAATGACATACAAACTTGGACCCAGGTCTGATAAGTATACTTTCGTACGATATCCCAAAGAAACTAAAGGGTATATTTTCTACCATGCTGATAAATAAAAGATGTTCGTCAATCTTAAGGTAATCTTTTTAGAAAAAAATTTTTTGGTGAAGGAACTATTGCCTCTAAGGTTGAACTTGAAGAAGTTTAATAGGTAGAAAAGCTAACACCAATAGAGCCGAATTTGATTAGATCAAACCTAGAACCCCCTGCACCATTTAGGCGATCCGATAGGATACCACATCAGCCAGACAGATACTACGATTTTTAGGTCCAAGATGGTGTTCCCATCAAACTCAATAAGAGCAATGAGGATCCGATCACCTACATGGATGCTATGTAGAGATCTGATTTCGAGAAATGACTTAAGATCATAAAATCTAAGATGGAGTCTATGAAGGTCATTGATGTATGGATATTGGTTGACCCACCTAAAGGGGTTAAATTCATTGGATGTAAGTAGGTCTTCAAGAGGAAGAGAGGCACAGATGAGAATGTGAAGATCTATAAAGCCCATCTGGTTGCCAAAAAATATTATCAACATTATGGTACTGACTATGATGAGACATTTTTTCCTATGGCAATGCTTAAATCCATTCGGACTATGCTTACGATAGCTGTCCATCTAGACTATGAGTCTACTAGATGGCTATGAAGATAGCTTTTTTGAATGGAGAGCTAATCGAAGAGGTGTATATGATACAACCTGAGAGATTTACATCCATAGATGAGTCCAAGGTGTGCAAGCTTTAGAGATCTATTTATGGATTGAAGCAGACATCTCGAAATTGGAACATGCATTTTGATAAGGTGATCAAAATATATGGCTTCATTAAGAATGAAAAAAGAGCCTTGCATTTACAAGTGGACCAATAGTTCGATAGTGGTATTTCTTATCTTGTATGTTGATAAAATTCTCTTAATCGGGAATGACATCCCTACACTATAAGGAATAAAAGTTTGGCTGTCATCTTAGTTCTCTATGAAGGACTTAGAAGAAGAATCCTACATCCTAAGGATGAAGATCTATAGGGATGGATCTAAGAGGATGCTTGGCTTATCCCAGTCTACATACATAAAAATTATGCTGAAAAGGTTCAGCATGGAGAATTTCAAGAAGGGCTATTTTTCGATAGGCTATGAAATTTTTTGCTTTAAGAAGGATTGTTCGATAACTCTTCAAGAGAGAGATTGTTTGAGTAGAATTTTATAAGCTTCGATAGTGGAATCTATTATATATATCATGATATGTACGAGATCAGATATAACATACTCAGTAAGAATAATAAGTAGATACCAATCTGATCCTAGGAAGAACCATTAAAAGGTGGTGAAAACCATCCTTAAGTATTTAAGAAATACTAAGGATCAGTGGCTCATTTATAGTGAGTCAGCTTTGAAACTTATGGGGTTTACAAATGCTAGCTTTCAATATAACCATGATGACAGCAGAAGCATGTCGGGTTATATCTTTATCTTAAACGGTGGAGCTATCTACTGGAAGAGTTCTAAGTAGCACATTATCGTAGACTCAGTTTATGAGGTGGAGTATGTCGCAGCATCAGATACTGTGAAGAAATTATGTGGCTGAGAAGTTTATCACCGAGCTCGAAGTAGCATCCTTCCTAGATGGTCTAGTTCTGCTCTACTGCGATAATACTAGAGCCATTGCTCAGGCGAAGGAACCAAAGGCACACCAGCAGACGAAGCACATGCTACATCACTACCACCTAATCTAGGAGATTATGGATCGAGATGATGTCAACCTTCAGAAGATTAATGGAAAGAAGAACCTGACCGACTCCTTCACTAAAGCCTTGGCGGTAAAGGAGTTCGACAACCATAAATCAAAGATGGATATTAGATACTATACCAAGTAGCTTTAGGACAAGCGAGAGTTGTTAGAAAATATTTTCCAAAGCCAATCGTCAGCTTATTGATGGTTATGCTATTTTATAATTATAAATAATTTATTATTAAATAAAATTTAATTCTAATATTTTTCATCGTAAATCTACATCTTCTATTGAATTCTATATTATGATGAAGTTCTTAGGACTATTTACTTTTGATAAAAGAAGAATTTATCGATTACTTCTTAAACTATTCACGATCAAGTGATACGTTGTTAGCTAGGATGACAATATTTATCGAGTACAGATTATTGTGTGCTATATAGGTTGGTTATCCTCTTAACCAAGGAGTATGGAGATATTGGTATGGCATATAGATGAGATGTAAGGATACAGCATCACTGATTGTGACCAACTCTAAAGTATTCTACTATCGAAAATTGCTCTAATGGGATATGAGTATTAGTATCCCTTAGACATGAGATCACCATGATGGCTTCCAAGCAATTCATTATGCTTTGGTGCCAGACTACTTGAATTTTTAATTCAGTGATAAAAGATTTCTAGGCACAGTCAAGTACTTGTAAAGTCGATGAGTGATAAAGATGGGATTGATCACTATAAAAGTTTGGAGATATGCATCACTGTATTTCAATTTAGCAAACCTTGGCTAGGATAATCCATAAGATAGATTTGGCATTTTAAAATATAATATGGATGACCTAATCAGGATTGATAGTTAAATTTTGAGTTGTCCTATGAGCATTTAGGTTAAGAGGATGAATTATATGGAAACGATATCCACATAGGTTCTAAGAGTGTTGTTTTATACATTCGACCTATCCGACCATCGAATATCATTACTAGATGATTATTTTGATTAGTTCAGTAATTTATTTTGGTGCTACCAGCTTAGATTCGAACTTATGGAATCATATACATTAGAGGTCTTGATCTGATCGAATAGTTGATCAATGATTTAGAATCATTCTAAGATCAAATAATCAATACGATTGATGTTTGATCTAATGCAAGTATTACAGGAGGATCGATTAGTAATAAGATTGCTAATTGGCTTAATTTGATTAAGCCAAAGGACTGAGATCAAGTCTAACTGAATATGATTTAACTAGATTTAGTTTGGACTTTTTTAGATCAAGTTTAATTGGTTTATTGGATAAGCAAATTGCAAAGAAAAACAAGTCCTTGTTCAGTTAGAACTTGTGTGCACCTAATTTTTAATTTGATTAAAAATAAAATTAAATTTAAATTTAATCTAATCTAATTTAATTTGGCTCTTGGTTGGACTAAGATCACCTCTATTTAGGTTGTATTAGTTTTGATTTAATTAGATTCAAAAAATTATTTGGACCAAGTCAAAATTAGAAGTCCTAGTGTGACTAAGACTTTTCCTCGTGCCAACTTGCATCGCACGACCCCCCCATGCCAATTCCTTTGGTTTTTGCATGAAACCTCTCATGCCCATAGAGAGGATGCATGCCCCTATGCCCCATATCTTTCTTACATGGTATTTGGTTGTGGACCAAGTCAAAATAAGTTGGTTGTTTTGATTTCAAACTCTATTTGATAGAGTTTGTTGTAACCCAAACCTCTTCCCATGTATGATGCCCATCTCTCCTATTTTTTCTATATTTTTTTATAGGATTTATTGGAAAATTTGTGCACCTCTTTTAGGATTTCCACACCAAAAAATAAGGAGGGGGCGTTCAAGAGTTGGGTGCCCCAATCCTTGCTCAATTTGGACATGCCTTTCTAGGTATTTGACTAAGATAATTATTCTATCATAACTCTCTATTTAAAGAAAGTTAGGGCATGAAATTTCTACAAGAATTAGTCCCTTTAGAGAGGGTTTGGGAGTGGGAGTCTTGGGTGCAAAGGGTTCTTGAGCATGGTGTTTTGTAAAGACACAAGTTATTAAGTCTAGATGAGAGAAAAGAAAGAAAGAAGAGAGGTCTTCTCTAAGATTTCTCTTAGATCCTTTTTAACAATATTTTTAAGAGAAAAAGATCAAAAAAAGGAGTTCTTTCAGATCCTCCCATCTCTTCTTTGGTGCTTTGGAAGGTCCAAGTTGATCAAAAAAAGAGTTTCGCCATCAACCGTCGAAAATGAATCAGCACAGTACTAGCATACTATGCTGATTTATAGTCACTGAACTTCGGATCAACAATTGAGGCTTCATATGGACTTATTATGGAGGTCAGAGGCATGTGTGGCTCGAAGCGATGACCTCAATCTCGGATCAGCAAGTGGAGTTCCTGACTTGGAAAGGTGAAAGAGATTCGATTTCTTTCTCCTACTTGATTAGATCTAGTCTTGGTTTGATGTTGATATAATCAACATCATCATCTTTGTTTAATATTTAATTTTAGATTTATTTGCATTCATAAATCATGTTATTAGATCCTAGATCTAGGATTTATTTATATATTTTAATAAATTAATTTGATTAATTTATTTCTTCTACTGATCTATTTTGAAAAAGTTTCAAAATACCTACAAGAAATCCTAGAATTTTTCATCATTTTAAGGCCTTAGAAAAAGAAAAAAATAGGAATGAAAAAATCAAAGTCTTCTTCTCCTGATTTTCGAATGGAAATCAAAGCTGGAGAGGAGTTGGACTCCTCCCTTCAAGCCCTACTTAAAGAGAAGAAGTATCTTATCCTTCCCGTCGAAGATCGAAGGCCCAATTTTGAAGAATCACGCTAGATTTCATGAGGTTTCAACAATAGATTTCATCAAAAATCATAGCCAAGCATCGTCAGAAATGCCAGGTAAGAACCTAAGACTTTTAGGTGGGTCTGTTTTCTAGCTTCCCCAAGCATCAGAGCCTTGATTCCAGTTGACAATTATCGGATTTCTCTTGGCCAGATGAAATATTTCACCTATTTTCCACTGATCTTTTCTTTGAATTTTTGGTGCCATTCATCACCGTCGATCATCGAAAAAGGAAGCCTTGACTGCACTATCAAGGCCTCAACCGTCGGCGACCATGGCCACCAATTCCATTGCTCTGGGAAAGAGGGAGTAGCCAAATCCCCTATTCTACCAAGAGGAAAAGAAGAAGAAGAAAGGAAGAAAAGAAAAAGAAAAGAAAAAAAGAAAGAAAAAAAATAGAAGAGATGGTTTTCTCTCTCCCCAATTCCTCTTTCTCTATCTCTGAAGGAAAATCTAATTTTTCTGCCATAAGATCAATCTGATATGATCTGATCTGTGGCAAAAATTTTAAAAATTTTCAACTACAATTCGATTAGATCTGAGAGTACTCAAATCTAATAGAAATGATCTGATATTAAAAACTAAATTAAAATTAAATTGTAACAATGATTGTTACTTGATTTGGATAAATGGTTTATCCTGCCGATGATTTGACTGCACTTTGAGGTTTTGGATCTAGCAGCACACGTGTCCGACCTTTACCAAAGTCCATTTGGATTAGATCTAGATGCCATCTCCTTTTGGATCTGATCTCCAAATATCAGATCTGAATTCTACCTAGTGCTCTTTCGATCTGATCTTCAAAAGCAGTGCATTCATCTCACGAACGGGAACATCTTGACTTGATCTTTGCGCCAACATCAACACGACTTTTGCTTGCTGATTTGCCCAATTACTTGGGCATGGAGAAGAGGAAGAGGATTTGGAATAGGGGGCATGGAGGTGGAGAGAGTGGCATGGCTTTGCCGTAGAGAAACTGCAATGCCGAAACCAAGTGCGCAGGGCCCTATTTGTAGACTAGTTAGCCACCCTAGAGTCCTAGGGCTTTAAGCAAACACTTTGCTTAAAGCAGAAGGACTCTAATCAAATTTCCACACCCCATATCAATTTTATTCTAAGTTTTGTCACACCAAACATAAAAAATAGTGCTATGGAGATGGGATAGGGAGGAAGTCTTGGTGCAAGCAATTATCTCTATGGAGTTTTGATCCTATCAAAACTCCTTCATGCAACCCACTAACGGTGCACTCCATATAGGGGCTTGATAGGTTTGATATACAGGGCAGAAGCCTGAATTTCAAAGCAAAAATATGAAATCAAATAAACCAAATCCAAATCCTAGGACCACCTTTTTAGTAATTAAATCATATAACATGCATTTGTAATATAAAGCAGGTATTAGAACATACCTCTTATCGCTAAACCCTAAATTGACCCTGATCATCGGTAGCAGTCCGTCAATGGTTCCACCAGGTGCCCACATGTTCACCCTCCAACATTGATCCACACAGAGACTTGATCAAGACACCAGCACCTCTGATTTATATAATTAGAGTTCTAATAATAAAAACTTTAATTAAAGAAGGGCAAGACCTTCTTTAGCCTTTATGTCACCTTCCTTGCCTCTCCTTATCTCTCTTTCTTTTTCTTTTATCTTCTTAATTTTCCTTCCTAATCTCTTAGTCTTAAGATGACTTCTTGTCCTTATAAGGACAAGGTCTAGACAAGAGAAAGAAAGAAAGAAAATTGGACAAAAAGAAACTCTTATAAGAAAGAAAGATAATGTTTTCTCCTCTCAGACTCTTAGTGCGCACCCTTATTTATAATGTATGTAGGGGTGCCATCTAAAATTCTCACACCCTTCTCACATCAATATCTCATGCCCCATCATCAAATCTCACACCCATCTAAATTTTGCATCATTTAAAATTATGTAGACTTAGTCCAAGAGGTGCCTTAAAATAGGACTCTTTGGACTAATTCTACATAGTTTTTCTACGAAGAATCGTGATGCATAAATATATGGTGCCATAATTCAAAGGTTTGGATCAGATTAGATGGCCATCTAATGGCCCTTAAAGGAACGCCCATTCAGCAAGAAGGTGTGGAGATGTACTTTGAATAGTCAAAGTTCCAAGAGGCATCAAGGAGTGGGCGGCATGGAGTCCAAGGTGGCAAATACTCTTGGGCGACAAAACATCCTAGGCAAAAAATTAAAAAGAAAAAGGAGTATTTCATCTGTAGAAGGACTCTTCTATGCCATATATCAGATGTCCATGCCAATTCAAAAAATATTTATGCGGCATAACAAATGGAAAAAGTCAAAGAAGGTAGGCGCCAACTAATTTCATGTGCCAAAAATTCTTTGCACATGAAATACTTTCCATACGCAAGAGAGAGACTCTCTGATGCATGGGATTCAGGTATGTGGTGCCCAATCTAAAGCCCAATCAGTCTAGGTTAATCCAATTCAATACCAAATCCTATTTGGCTCGAATCGGACCTTAATTAGCCTAAATCGAAAGCCGATTTGAATCCAACTCGAAACCAGGTGCTAGGGTTTGCTACATGTGCTAGCATGTTCATCTTGCAAATATGGTTTAATCTAATTAGACCCTTAATCAATTCTCTTTGTGGGTGACCCATTGGGTTCCACATCCAACCGCCAGTGAGTCTAGGTGTGATTTGACCTAATCTGGTTAGAACTCAACCAAACCGATTTAGGTCAAAACTAGCCAACCCAATTTGACTTAATTTAGAACACTTTCTAATTTAATGATCAAATTAAAATTTTAATTTGATCAAACCTACAAGACATGATTGACGTTTAGCAACATATCATGACTATCTAAAAGATGTGAAATTTTGATGAAAATATCAAAATATCCTTTAGTAAAAATTACCATGCAACTAGATCCTTCGATCTCCCTACATCTTGAATATGACTCTGGATATGAAAATATGTCAACCCCAATATCATATTTATTTCTCTTTCAATCTTATGATGATAATTCATTTATTAGAAATCATTTCTAATTTTTCATCATGCTTTGATTAAAGTCTTCTTGAATCATCATTTGTTTGGAGCAGGTAGGATGCTATTTCCTCATACTAGGAGAGATCGATTCCATGTTAACCTGCTCACAACCTTCATATATATAATCTACCATATCCAGATCATTCCATACATAACAGAGTCATGAATGAGTATAAACCAAAATATGGATTTATATATGTAAGATTCTTTGGTAGTTTCAGGTCAAAGGATTACATGCACAAATTCTACTATGAGAACCATCTATTGACACGTAGATAAGACTCCATTAGATATTCTCGATTTGGATCAATTCAGTGAACTCATTCTCTAATGAGCACCCATATTCTTGTATTAGTGTCAGACACAAGTTATTGTAAGATCAATCATCCTCTCAATCAAGCATACAAAGAATGTGCTAGTCTTACCCAAAAAATATTAATCCCTAACTCAATGTCCCATTAACTAGGAATATTTAAATTAGGATTTTAAGATTTTAGGTCTCACTAGTATGATCTCATCATAATCCTAAAATCATAGTCCTAATTTATAGGATTCATCATAATCTTAAATAAATAATAAGACACTATATATGATGAAATAAATACCTTTATTTATTAAAAATGTCATTACATGAGTTTGGAAGATAAAGAACATCCCTAAAAATTAATTGGCCTGAGGGCATATTCCTTTCAATCTCTCACTTGCACTAAAGCCAATCGCTCTTATATTTTAATCCCATACAATCAAGGTGGCGATCAAACAGTTACAGTGGTAAAGTCTAAGTGAATAGGTCTGCTATGTTGTTCTTTGTGTCCACTTATTCTATGACTACATCTTATCTTTCAATAATTTCTCGAACGAGATGGAAGCATCTCAGAATGTGTTTGGATTTATGATGAAACCTTGGTTCCTTTGCTTGAGCAACAGCTCCAGTATTATCATAGTAAAGTGGTATTGGATTTTCAATTTCAGGAATAACACCTAATTCAGTGATGAACTTCTTCATCTAGACAGCTTCCTTTGCAGCTTCACTTACAGCTATGTATTCTGCTTCAGTGGTTGAGTCAGTTACAGTTGGTTGCTTAGTACTCTTCCAACTCACTGCTCCACCGTTCAGAGTAAAGACATATCCTGAAATGGATTTGCTATCATCTAGGTCTGATTGAAAATTGGAATAAGAATATGCTTCTAGTTTAAGATCAGAACCACCATATACAAGAAAAATATCTTTAGTCCTTCTTAAGTACTTAGAAATATTTTTCACAGCTTTTCAATGATCCTCTCATGGATCAGCTTGAAATCTACTTGCAATGCCTAAAGCATAAGCAACATCAGGCCTTGTACATAACATGGCATACATTATTGATCCAACAACCGAAGCATAAGGAATAGAATATATTCTATTTCTCTCTTCAAGTGTCTTTGGAGACATCCTTTTAGAGAGATGTATGCCTTGACTCATGGATAAATAACCTCTTTTACTTCCATCCATACTGAATCTTTTCAGTATTAAGTCAATCTACCTTGATTGGGACAAGCCTAGCATCCTCTTAGATCTATCTCTGTAGATCTTTATTCCTAATATATAGGACGCTTCTCCTAAATCTTTCATGAAAAACTTATTTGATAGCCATAATTTGACTGTTTGTAACATTGGGATATCATTCTCAATGAGTATGTCATCTACATACAGAACCAAGAAGACTATGGTTCTCCCACTAGTTTTCTTGTACACACATGGTTCATCTACATTCTTGATAAAATCAAACTTTTTTACTATCTCATCAAAATGGATGTTCCAACTCCTTGATGCTTGCTTTAATCCATAAATGGATCTCTTAAGTTTGCATACCTGATTTGGTCTCTCATTTGACTCAAATCCTTTTGGCTGTGACATATAGACCTCCTCCTCAAGGAAACCATTAAGGAAGGCAGTCTTTACATCCATTTGCCATATTTCATAGTCGTGGTATGCTGTTATAGTAAGCATAATCCAAATAGATTTGAGCATGGCAATAGGTGAAAATGTTTCATCATAATCAATCCCCTATTTTTGCCTAAAACCCTTAGCCACCAATCTGGCCTTATAGGTTTCAATTTGATCATCAGCTCCAATATTTTTCTTAAAAATCCATTTGCATCCAATAGGATTTATATCCTCTGGTGCATCTACCAAAGTCCATACTTTGTTAGTGTGCATGAATTCCATTTTGGATTGCATGGCAGCCAGCCATTTGTAAGAGTCCTTACTTTTGACTACTTTCGTATAGGTCAGAGGTTCGTCATTTTTAATGACTTGGGCTTCATTGTTCTCAATAATGAAACCATACCTCACAGATGTATTTCATACTCTTTTAGACCTATGGATAGGAGTTATGTGTTCTGGTTCTTTTATGTGATTATATGGTTGAAAAATTTCTATTTATTTTTCTGGAACTTCACTAAGTTCAATATTTCTGCCATTGTCCTTTTCTAGGATAAATTTCTTTTCCATGAAAATGGCATGCCTACTTACAAATACCTTTTGTTCAGTAGGATGGTAGAATAAATATCCTATACTATTTCTAGGATATCCTATAAATAGACATCTGTCTGATTTAAGCATCAAGTTTATGTCCAAAATTTCTTTTGACATAAACTGAACAATCCCATATCTTAAGATACTTAAGATTAGGTTTCTTACTTCTCCATATATCATATGGAGTACTAGATATAGATTTAGAAGGAACTCTATTCAAGATGTAAATTACAGTCTCCAGAACATGACTCCAGAAGGAAATAGGTAATTCAGTGAAGCACATCATGGATCGTACCATATCTAATAAGGTATGATTTTTTCTTTCGGCTACATCATTTAATTACGGTGTATAAGGAGATGTTCATTCAGAGAGAATCTCTTTAACTTTAAGATAGTCAAGAAACTCACTAGATAAGTATTCTCCTCCCTGATCAGATCGAAGGATTTTTATACATTATCCAGTTTATTTTTCGACCATACTTTGATACTCTTTAAATTTATCAAAGGCTTCTGATTTATGTTTTATAAGATACACATATCCAAACCTAGATAAATCATTAGTGAATGTAATAAAATAAGAGTATCCTCCTCTGGCTTGAGTTATCATAGGACCACATACATCTGTATGTATAAGTTCTAATAACTCATTTATCCTTTCTCTATATCCATTAAATGGAATCTTGGTCATTTTACCCATGAGGCATGATTCACAAGTTCCCAATGATTCATAATCAAAAGGATCAAAAAACTTTTCTTTGTATAACTTGTTAATCCTAGCCTCACTAATATGATCTAATCGACAATGCCAAAGTAAAATATTATTTATGTCATCTCTCTTACATTTTTTATTTTCATCAATATAAAATATATTATCGTCCAAACATAGAGTCAACAAACCATTGCTAAATATGCCAAAACAAATATTTTCATTAGAATATTTGATCGAGCAACCTTCGCTCGTTACATTAAGACTATAACCTTATTTTAATAACAAGAGTATAGATATAATATTTCTAATGATCTTAGGCATATAATAATAATTTATAAGCTCTAAGATCTTTTTATAAGATAACTTCAATATATTTATCCCTACAGCTTCTGCTTGGATAGACTCTCCTCCAACACCATAGAGCTTAAAGTCACCTTTCTTCAAACTCTTAATTTTCTATAGCTCCTGTAAAGATTTGCAGATATGTAAACCATAGCCGATATCTAATATCCAAGAATTTGAAATGAAAGAATTTAATGATAATATAGTATGTATCTCATACATACCTTTTGGTGCATTATTTGCACCAGACTTTACGGTTGCAAGGTAAGCCTTGCAATTTCTCTTCCAATAATCTGTTTTACTGCAGTGAAAGTAGGTTGTCTGTTTGGAGACCTTCTTTCTCTTTTTCTTCTTATTTATACCATTTTTAGGATTCAACCTTCTCTTTGAACCTCTTTTGCCTGCCTTCTTCTTAGAGATCCCTTCCACAAGAAGAAGAGGAGCCTTATCTTTCTTGATATGGCTTTCTACTGTCTTGAGCATATTTAACAGCTCAGGTAAGAAAGAATTCAGTTTGTTCATGTGATAGTTCACGATAAACTGAGAAAATGATTTTGAGAGTGATTGCAGGATCAAATCCTGACTTAACTCTCCATCCATTACAAAACCTAATTGACTTAATCGAGTGATTAGGTCAATTACCATCAAAACATGATTTTGTACGGATGTTCCTTCTATCATTTTTGCATGAAATAATTGCTTAGATATCTCATATCTAGCAGTCCTACTATGCTCTCCATAAAGCTCTTTTAGATTAAGCACTATGGACTGAGTGTCCATGCTATCATGCTGTCTCTATAATTCATTATTCGTAGAGGCAAGTATGATGCATTTGATAGTAAGAGAATCATTTTGCCACATCTTGTATGTAACTTATCTTCATCTATGGCATCATTTTCTAATGGCTTAGGATCAGGGGCATCAAGAATATAGGAGAGTTTTTATTGACTGAGTACTATTTTTAGGTTTCTCAATCAATCAACATAATTTTGATCAGTCAATTTATTTGAATCCAAAATTGAACGAAATAAAAGTGAAGAAGTCATTTAATCTACATCATAAAGAACAATATATAGACAAACAATTCATGATGACAAACATAATTAAATTAGAACTTTAATTTAATTATGTCTTCCACTAAAAATCATAACCCTCTTATTGATTTTCTTAGTGAGAAGATCCTAATTCCTTATAAAAAGTCTTGTGGTTGCACAACAAACCTATTATAAGTTCAAAGATAGAAAACTCTTTCCAATTGCATTTTATGCAACTCTCAAAAATTTTTGCCTCTAAAACATTAATAGCCTTGTGTTAGCACAACAAACTTTAATATTTTAGTTTAAGTAGAACCCTTCATTTCTATACAGTCAAAAATAAAATATAATTACTTTTATGGTTACACAATAAAGTAGTATATTCAAAATGCTGTAAGCATCTCAATGCACTAGATTAATATTACATCTTCTCCATGATAGATCTTGTGGTTACACAACAAAACTAATATGGTTCTAGATATAATAAGAAACTAGTATGAAGGAAGGACTTAATGTAGTGAATATAATATTAAGCATTTCAATCTGAAATTAAATTAATCGAATCGATCAGATAAATGGGAGAGAAATGAGAGTCCCCCCATTGCTTTCCTTAGACACCAATAAATTGGCCAGGATAGACAACGAAATCAATTAAAAAATTATGTTTACTTTACCGATCATGAACCATTTTTCCTAGAAATCGATTGATCAATTAGACATCCTGACTGATTCAGCTATAGATTAATTACACTACAACTTAATATAATTTTTTTACAGAGAAATTTAAATGGTCTCGATGCACATATTGATTTAAAATAAACTAAATGTATAATAGCATTAATTATGATAAAATTTATATATATCTATTAACATGTATAATTATTCTAGGACCACCATCATTATATAGTGAATACTTTCCACTATATCAGGGCAACCTTTACAGAATAATATATACAATATAATCTCATTATGATAAAAAAAAGAATATGATCTCATCATATAAATAAAAATATGCTAAAAATATTATATCATATTTTTATTTATGCCATTATACTATAAGCAAAGCATTATATGATTTAACCTAATAAGGCTTGCTTTGATACCACTGATAGGTTTGGTATATAGGGCAGAAGCATAGATTTTAAAGCAAAAATATGAAATCAAATAAATCAAACCCAAACCCTAGGACTACCTTATTAGCAATTAAATTATATAACATGCATTTATAATATAAAAGAAGGTATTAGAACATACCTCTTATTGCTAAATCCTAAATTGATCCTGATCGTCGGTAGCAGTCCGTCAGTGGTTCCACTAGGTGCCCACGTGTTCATCCTTCAATGTTGATCCACACAGAGACTTGATCAAGACACTAGCACCTTTGATTTATATAATTAGAGTTCTAATAATAAGAACTTTAATTAAAAAAGGGCAAGACCTTCTTTAGCCTTTATGTCACCTTCCTTGCCTCTCCTTATCTTTCTTTATTTTTCCTTTGTCTTCTTAATTTTTCTTCCTAGTCTCTTAGTCTTAAGATGACTTCTTATCCTTATAAGGACAAGATCTAGACAAGAGAAAGAAAGAAAGAAAATTGAACAAAAAGAAACTCTTGTAAGAAAGAAAGATAATGTTTTCTCCTCTCGGACTCTTGGTGTGCACCCTTATTTATAATATACGTAGGGATGCCATCTAAAATTCTCACACCCTTTCCACATCAATATCTCACACCCCATCATCAAATCTCACACCCATCTGAATTTGTGCCATTTAAAATTACATAGACTTAGTCCAAGAGATGCCTTAAAACAGAAGGACTCTTCGGACTAATTCTATATAGTTTTTCAACGAAGAGTCGTGATGCATAAATATATGGTGCCATAATTCAAAGGTTTGGATCAGATTAGATGGCCATCTAATGGCCCTTAAAGGAATGCCCATTCAGCAAGAAGGTGTGGAGATGTACTTTGAATAGTTGACGTCCCAAGAGGCATCAAGAAGGAGCGGGCAGCATGGAGTCCAAGGCGGCAAAGATTCTTGGGCGACAAAACATCCTGGGCGAAAAATTAGAAAGAAAAAAGAGTATTTCATCTGCAGAAGGACTCTTCTATGCCCCATATCAGATGTCCATGCCAATTCAAACAATATTTATGCGACATAACAAATGAAAAAAGTCAAAAAAGGTAGGCGCCAACTAATTTCATGCACCAAAAATTCTTTGCGCATGAAATACTTCCCACACGCAAGAGAGAGACTCTCTGGCACATGGGATTTAGGTATGTGGCACCCAATCTAAAGCCCAATCAGTTTAGGTTAATCCAATTCAAGACCAAATCCTATTTGGCTCAAATCGGACCTTAATTAGCCTAAATCGGAAGCCGATTCGAATCCAACTCGAAACCAGGTGCTAGGATTTGCTACATGTGCTAGCATATTCATCTTGCAAACATGGTTTAATCCAATTAGATCCTTAATCAATTCTCTTTGTATGTGACCCATTGGGTTCCACATCCAACCAGCAGTGAGTCTGGGTGTGATTTGACCTAATCTGGTTAGAACTCAACCAAATCGATTTAGGTCAAAACTAGCCAACCCAATTTGACTTAATTTAGAACACTTTCTAATTTAATGATCAAATTAAAATTTTAATTTGATCAAACCCACAAGACATGATTGATGTCTAACAATGTATCATGACTATCTGAAAGGTATGAAATTTTGATGAAAATACCAAAATATCCTTCAATGAAAATTACCATGCAACTAGATTCTTCGATCTCGCTGCATCCTGAATATGACTCTGAGTATGAAAATATGTCAATCCCAATATCATATTCATTTCTCTTTTAATCTTATGATGATGATTCATTTATTAGAAATCATTTCTAATTTTTCATCATACTTTGATCAAAGTCTTCCTGAATCATCATTTGTTTGAAGCAGGTAGGATGCTATTTTCTCTTACCAGGAGAGATCGATTCCATGTTAACCTACTCACAATCTTCATATATATAATCTACCATATCTAGATCATCCCATACATAACAGAGTCATGAATGAGTATGAACTAAAAGATGGATTTATATATATAAGATTCTATGGTAGTTTCAGGTCAAAGGATTACATGCACAAATTTCACTATGAGAACCATCTATTGACATGTAGATAAGACTCCATTAGATATTCTCGATTTGGATCAATTTAGTGAACTCATTCTCTAATGAGCACCCACATTCTTATATTAGTATCATACATAAGTTATTGTGAGATCAATCACCCTCTCAATCGAGCATACAAAGAATGTGCTAGTCTTACCGAAAAACATTGATCCCTAACTCAATGTTCCATCGACTAGAAATATTTAAATTAGGGTTTTAAGATTTTAGGTCTCACTGGTATGATCTCATCATAATCCTAAAATCATAGCCCTAATTTATAGGATTCATCATAATCTTAAATAAATAATAAGACACTACATATGATGAAATAAATACCTTTATTTATTAAAAATATTATTACATAAGTTTGGAAGACAAAGAACATCCCAAAAAATTAATTAGCTTGAGGGCATATTCCTTTCAGGGCTTGGGCCTCATTTTTTCATGAAAACACTAGGGGACATGCACCCCTAGATAAACTCTAGGGGGGCCATGCTTTCTCCCTTCTTTCCTACAAAGAATGGGTCAAACGTCCCTTGTCCTAATTTTATCTGATGATATTAGGACAAACCCTGATTTGGTTAAGACAACCCTTGTCCTATTTCCATCTTATGGGATTAAAAACAAGCCCATTTCTTTTGGAACAAGCCTTGATCAGAATAGGACAAGATCTAGTCAAATCAAGACAAAATCATACAGGGCTCCCGATGAGTCTTGTCCAAATTTCATCTCATAATTTTAGGACAAGCCCTGATCTTATCAGGACAAGCCCTATTCTAGCCAGGACAAGCCTATTTTGACTAGGACAAGCTCTAGTCTGATCAGAATAAATTCATACAGGGCTCTTGGATGAGCCAAATCAAATTTGACTCAGTCAAGAAGAACCAAAAAGACTATAGAAGAAGAATGTTAGGCTCAATCATTTGCTAGCATGATTTTCTTAAAAATAATTGGATCTAATCCAAATCAATCAAACTGGGTTAGCCCAATTGATGATATCCAGACCCAAACTCTTATTTGTATGATTTAGTTAGATTCAGTTCTGTATGGTAATTAGACATGTCACGATCTTCATCATTGAAATATCTTTCGATGGACCAGAACTCTTCTGATTCATCCAATTAAAATCATCGATCAATAAGATAATTCTAATTGATTCTAAAATCTACTAGTAACACCTAGCAGTATGTGGTAGCAACCCATCAGAACCAAATGTGAACCTCTCAGTGCAGCTATCTATGTGATTAGATTCTTCTATCATGAGCCCCGATAGAATCAAGATCAATGTGAACTCATCAAACCTAACACCCATCATATAAATAAACCATTTGATTCGAGTATGATGTGAAACCTTAATAGAAACTTCTTTCTATTATATTTACACTACCATAGCCATGGGTTTTAGGACTCGATCTCATGATCATCATAGGACTACTCCTCCACCAAGATAGATAGATCTCCTATTGGTGCAATCTAGTTTCTACAATAAATATGATATAGCCAACATACATCTCAGGATTTTGAATAGCTAGGAGATTAAGCTATGGTGTAGTCAAATTATAACATCCTCAAAGTGAACTATCGATGCACCTCAGGTCAAAGAACCAGACACATGACTACAGCATCGAGCTAGTTATCGACAAAAAGGTAGACTCTCTTATGACTACTCAAGGTGGTCACGTTCAATGTCCTTTTTCTCAATAAGTACCTGTACTCTCGCTCCAGTATCTCCATACCATAGACTCAAGACTCATCTATCTTAGAAAAGTGATTGTATACCAATCTTCTAGATTGATTACCATCCTTGTGATGATCCTACGATCGAGAGCAGTTTATGAGTTAATTATAATAACACATGCCTTAAATTCTCAACTCTTGAGAATATGTGTTATCATATCCGTTAACTCAATGGATGTATCATAGATACTTTAATACACAATGTGATAAAAGATATAATTCTTTTTATTAATTTTTAAATCAAAATTATGAAAATATCTATAGAAAGTATTTTACAAGTGTTGACCAATCTGGCTTCTAAGACATATATCTAACAAACTCCCACTTGACCTAAAGCCAATTGGATACAAATCTAAGTCCCATCTTCTAAAGATGGGCTTTGATCTTCTTATGGCCTAAAGGCTTCGTCAGTGGGTCAACTGCTTTGTCTGCGATATCGACTCTCTTAACCTCAACACATCCTTTTTCAAGATAATTGTGGACTAGGTGAAAATGCCGCTCAATGTGCATTAGTGAAGTCTACTATTACGGTCTGCTTGAAACTCTTCTAGCTTATAGCATCACCTTTGCATAGGAATAGACTTTCAGATGTCAACTTTCGATCATCTTTGTCAGACATAAAATCTGAGTCTCTATACCTTCAGATCTAGAGTTCTCCATTACCAAAAATTAGAAACATATCTTTGGTCCTTTCTCAAGTACTTAAGGATATACTTCATAGAAGTCCAATACTCTTCATCTGGATTTGACTGATATCTGCCCGTGACACTCACAACATGGGCGATATCGGGTCGTGTACATAGCATGGCATACATAAGACTTTCTATTACCGAAGCATAAGGGATCTTGCTCATGCATTTAATCTTCTCAGGTGTGTTGGGGCACATCTTTTTGGAGAGATGAATGCCATGTCTGAAGGGCACTAATTTTCTTTTGGAGTTTTTCATGCTGAACATCTTCAGCACCTTCTTTATGTACATTTTTTATGAGAGACCCAACATCCTTTTTGGTCTATCCCTATAGACCTTAATCTCCAAAATAAAGGATGCTTCTCCTAGGTCTTTCGTAGAGAACTCTTTCGATAACCATATTTTGATCGAAGTCAACATAAAAATATCATTTTCAATTAGAAGGATGTCATCCACATACAGTCTGAGGAAGATAACAGCGCTCCCACTAATCTTTTTGAAAATACATGATTTCTCCTTATTCTTGATAAAATTAAATGATTTAATCACATCATTAAAATGAGCATTCCAACTTCGAGATACTTGCTTTAATCCATAAATGGATCTTTACAGCTTACAGACTTTATGATCACCATTACTGAAGGTGAAACCAAGCAGCTATTCCATATAGATATTTTTCTCAAGATATCCATTTAAGAATGCCATTTTCACATCCATCTACCATATTTCGTAATCAAAATAGGCTGCAATTGCAAGCAACGTGCAGATGGATTTAAGTATGGCTACTGATGAGAAGGTATCTTGATAGTCAGTGTCTTTGCACTGACTATATTCTTTCACTACTAGCCTAGTCTTGAATGTCTCCACATTCTTATCTGCACCTATCTTTCTCTTGAAGATCCATTTACATCCAATAGGTACTATACCTTCAGGTGGATCTACTAAGATTCAGACTTGGTTGGAGCACATCGAGTCAATTTCTGACTTCCTTACCTCTAGTCATTTTTCAGGTCGATATCTAATATCGTCTCATCATAGGTTTGGGGATCATCACCATGAATTTCATTTTTCGTGAGGAATATTTTCTCTACATTCTCTAAAATAGTACCTAAGTATCTCTCAGAAGGATGAAAAATCCTACTTGATCTACGAGGTGGAGGAGGTAGTGCATGGATTGGCTCCGACTGATTGGGTTTCATAGGTTCCTTGGCTCGTTGCTCTTCGGAGACTTTCTCCTCGAGCCTTATGTGTCTTCTGATGCCACCATCTTGAATAAACTATTTTTCAGGAAAAATATTATATCGACTCATAATCATATTATGATCTTTGGGAAGATAGAAATAATATCCTAATGACTATTTAGAATATTCTATAAATCAAGCTCTGAAGGACCTAGACTCTAACTTATCTGCCTACTTACTGTCTCTTGATATGGGATGGATAATCCTAAATTCTGAGATAATTCAGACTTAGCTTCTTACCATACCATATTTCATACGGTATGTTAAGAATGATTTTAGACAAAACTCTATTCAATAGGTAAATCGCTGTCATTAAACTATGTTCCCAAAGAAACTCAGAAAGATCCGTGAAGCTCATCATGGATCGAACCATATCTAATAAAGTTTAATTTTTTTATTCTAAAATCTTGTTAAGTTGAGATATTCCAAGTGGAGTCCATTATGAGACTATACCATTATCCTTGAGATAGTCCAAAAATTTTTGACTAGGGTATTTGCCTCCTCGATCTAATTGAAGAACCTTAATGGACTTTTTGATTTGCTTTTCTATTTCATGTTTGAATTTCTTGAGCTTTTCAAAGACTTCAGACTTATGTCGCATCAGGTACACATACCCATACTAAGATAGATCATCAGTAAAAATGATGAAGTAGAAAAATTATCTCTGACCAGTACATCAAATGGGCCACACACATCTGTATGTACCAGGGCAAGTAGGTTTGTGGCTCTTTCCCCATGTCCTACAAAAGGAAGCTTAGTTATTTTGCATTTAAGGCATGATTCATAAATCGGATATGACTCGAAAGTCAATGGATCCATTAGTCCGAATTTTTCTAATTTATTAATCCTATCTTTAGCTATATGACTTAGTTTAAGGTGCCATAGATACCTTTCATTAATACTATCCCTAGGTTGTTTTATTCCATGGAATTCATGTTTTGCTTAACATTAAAAATAGAAATATCAATATGTAACTGGCAGAGATCGTTAATTAAAAAATCACTTGTAATTTTATTTCTTTCATAAAGAATTATACAGTGATCCTTAAAGAAACTAATTACATAGTTTTCTTATGCTAAACATGAAATAGAAGTCAAATTCTTACTTGCAATAGGCATAAAAAAATATCTAAGAACTAAAACTAATCCAGATGATAGTCAAAGAGGATAGATTTTCATGACCATAGTAACAACTCTTGCTCTATTTTCAATGTGCAGGATCATCTCACCATCCCTCAGCCTCCTACTCTCCTTAAGACCCTACATAAAAGTGCACAAGTGAGCACTAGAACCAGAGTCAAGCATCCAACTGGATACAGAAGAAACCATAAGGTTAGTTTCAATGACGAGCATACCTCCAGAAGGATCTGCTTCTTATTCTTCAAGCTGACCAGGTATGAAGGATAGTTCCACTTCCAATGGCTATCGGTGTTACAATAGAAATATTATTCTTTGTTGGTGGCCTTCTTCTTCAGTTCTACCTTATTCTTCTTCTTTTTCTCTATTTTTTGCTTCTTCGTAGAGTTCTTCTTACCAAAAATTTTTTTCTTAGAAGAAGTCTGCTCCACAATCAAAATTGAGCCCTTTGAACCCTTCAACGTCTACTCACCAGTAACCAGTACATTCATTAACTCGACCAAGGTGCACTGGAGTTTATTTATATAAAAGTTCATAATAAACTGCCCATATGAATCAATCAAAGACTGCACGATCACATCAATCTACAGATCCTTGTCCATCAAGACACTAAGCTTCTTAATCTCTTCTAGGTCCTTAATCATCATCAGGCAATAATCTTGGACCGACTGTCCATCACGCATATGCGCCTTAAAGAGTCTCCTTCAGACTTAATAATGCACTGCGTGACTCTGTTCACCAAACAACTCTTGTAGGTGAGCCAACATTTGATGATCGGTCCTGATGTCTTCATGTTGGCACTGCAACTCATCAGACATTAAGCCCAACATGTAGCTCCTTACTTTATTATCATCGTCTGACCACTTTTCTTGAAATGCTTTCTGATCAACAGTCGGATAGGCTGGTAGAGTGTGAGGGTCCTAGTCCAATACATAGGATAGTTTTTCAAAACTTAAAATAATTTTTAAGTTTTGGAGCTAATTCTTATAATTGGTGAAGAGGAAATCCTGATTTCTCGGATCAGGTTCATTCAGATCTGATTGAATCAAGAGATATATTTCAAAAAAAAATTTCTTTGATCCAAATTAGATCTAGAATATTTCAGATTTAATTTTTACTATTCTAATAATTAAAATAAAATATAGATAAATTAAATCATATTTAATTTACCTTGATGTAGGATAATCCTATTACCTATTGATGATCCTGTAAGCAACGGAAGGTTCTGGATCTAGCCACGCAAGTTTCTAGCCTCTACTGGTATCCACTCAGGCTAGATCTGGAGATCCTCTTCTTCTCTATCACATCTTCAAAAATTAGATCTGAATCTAATTTAGAGGATCTTCAAAATAGCTTTCGAAGATCAGTAGTTATCCTTTGCAGCAGCACAACCTTCTAGCTTTCTATCACCTTTCTCTCACCTAGATTGCACCAATTGAGATCCCAAACTTCTTTGGATGTGGAGAGGAGAGGAAGAAGATGAACTTGGCATGGAGGAGGAAGAGAGAGGCAGCCTTGGGGCGTAGAGAATTGTTCTCTTTTTTGAGTTGGGCGTAGGGTCTTATTTATAGACTATGCGTGATCCAGCTCCTCTTCATCCCAACCAATCCCAATCATTTGTGAAATCAGATCTAAATCTGATTGGTGGGAATAGAGTTCCTTGGATTCATCCTTAGATGGCACCTAAGACCAGTCAAAGTTGGTTCTTAGTAGGAGTCTAATCGAAATCCAATAAGGAGATAGAGTCCCTGTCCAACAGGGACTCTTGGGTGCCTAAGACCAGTCAAGGGTGGCATGCGCCCTCCTCCTTGCCGGTTTTTAGTAGGAGGACAAGCCCCCACCAGCTCTCTAATAGGTGCATGACATGTGGATAGAAGTCAAAGTGTCAATGATCAATATTTGACCAGTCAAAGCTCAACTTTTGACCAATGTCAAAGAACAAAAAATGGCAGATGACCAAAAATGGTAGGTATTGTCTTACAAAATAAGACAACCCTTTTCTAACTTGGATAGACTCCAGTCAGACCAAGTGAAGGCCTCTGATCGAGCATAAACTCCTTTGGCTCAGTCAGGATAACTATTTATTATAGTAAAAGAAGAACGTTAGGTTTAATCGAGTGCTAGCATAATTTTCTTCAACCTAATTGAATCTCATTCAAATCAATTGAACTGGATCAGTTCAATTGATGATCACTAGATTCAAACCCTTATTTGTATGATCCAGTTAGGTTTAGTTATGTATGATAATAGGATATGTCATGATCTCTATCATCGACATCATCGAAACTTCTTTCGATGGATCAGAACTCTTTTGATTCAAACAGCTAGAATGATCGATCATCTAAATCATTCTAATTGCTCCCAAAATCCACTAGTGACACCTAGCAGTATATGGTGGCAACCCATCAGAGCTGAATGTGAACCTCTTAGTGCAGCTACCTGTGTGATTAAGTTCTTCTATCTTGAGCTCCGATCAGATTAGGGTTAAGGTGAACTCGTCAAACCCTAATTTCTGTCATATGATGTAATCATTCGATTCAAGTCTGATGTGAAAACCTAAATAGAAACTCTTTCTATTATTTCACTCTGCCATGGCCATGAGCTTCTGAACTTGATTCTTATGATCATCATAGGGCTGCTCCTCTACCACTGAGGTAGATAGATTCCATCTTGATGCAATCCAGTTCCTACAATGAACATGCTATAGCCAACATACACCTCAAGATTTTGAATGGCTAGAAGATCGAGTTATGGTGTAGTCAAACTATAACATCCTTAAGATGAACTGTCGATGCACCTCAGGTCAAAGAACCAGACACACCACTGCAGCATCGAGTCAGTCATTGATGAGAAGGTAGACTTCCTAATGACTACTCGAGGTGGTCACGCTCAGTGCCCTCATTCTCTAATGAGTATCTTTACTCTCACTTCGATGTCTCCACACCATAGACTCAAGACTCATCTACTAAAGAGAAGCTATTGTACACCAACCTTTCAAAACAATCATCATCCTCGTGATGATCCTATGGTCGGAAGCATTTTATGAGTTAATAATGATTATTCATGTCTTAAATTTTCAACTCTTAAAAATATGAATTATCATTCCCATTAACTCAAAGGATGTATCACAAACACTAAATACACATATGTGATAGAAAATAATCCATTTTATTGATTATAGTCAAAATTATAATTTGCCCCTAGAAGTGTATTACAAGTGTCAGCCAATTCTGGCTTCTAGGACACACATATCTAACAATCTCTCACTTATCCTAAAGCCAGTTGGCTACAAGTCTAAGTCCCATCTTCTCAAGATGAGCTTCGATCTTTCATTGTCCCAACGACTTTGTAAGTGGGTCTGCCATATTATTTACGAAATTGACTCTCTTGACGTAATCCTTCTCGAGGTAATCATGGATGAGGTGGTATCACCGCTCAATGTACTTAGATTTCTAGTGAGACCTCGGCTCCTTAGCAAGAGCTATGGCGCCATTGTTATCGCAGTATAGAGGAATGGCATCTGATGGCATTACTCCAATTTTTGCCTCTGATGCAACGATATATTCTGCTTCTATGGTAAAATCTGCTATCACAATTTGCTTGGAACTCTTCCAGCTGATAGCACCACCATTGCACACAAATAGACTCCCAGATGTTGACTTTTGATCATCTACATCGGACATAAAATCCGAATCTATGTATCCCTGGACTTGGAGTTCTCCGTTACCAAAGATCAAATCATATCCTTAGTTCTTCTTGAGTACTTAAGGATATATTTCACAGAAGTCCAGTGTTCTTCATCTGAATTTGACTGATATCTGCTTGTGACACTCATAGCATGGGCTATATCAGGTCGTGTACATAACATGGCATACATGAGGCTCCCTATTGCAGAAGCATAAGGGATCTTGCTCATGTGTTCTATTTCCTCAGGTGTGCTAGGGCACATCTTCTTAGAAAGATGAATACCATGTCTAAAGGATATTAATCCCCTCTTAGAGTTTTCCATACTAAACCTCTTTAGTACTTTCTCTATGTACATCTTCTGTGAAAGTCCTAGCATCCTATTCGGTCTATCCCTATAGACCTTAATTCTTAGAATAAAGGATGCTTTACCTAGGTCTTTCATGGAAAATTTCTTGGACAACCATATTTTGACTGTCATCAACATGAGAGTATCATTCCCAATAAGGAGGATGTCATCCACGTACAATACAAAGAAGAAAATAGCGCTCCCACTGATCTTTTTGAAGATTCACGATTTCTCTTCATTTTTGATGAAACCAAACATTTTGATCACATCATTGAAATGAGTGTTCCAGCTCCGAGATGCTTGCTTAAGTCCATATATGGACCTTTGCAGCTTGCAAACCTTGTGATCAGTATCACTGGATGTGAAACCTAGCGGCTATTCCATATAGATATCTTCCTCAAGATATCCATTTAAGAACGTCATTTTTACGTCCATTTGCCATATTTCATAATCGAAATAGGCTGCAACGGCAAGCAATGTGCGGATGGATTTTAGCATAGCCACTGGAGAAAAGGTATCCTGATAGTCAATGCCTTCGATTGACTATAATCTTTTGCCACTAGTCTAGCCTTGAATGTCTCCACATTTTTATCTGCACCAATCTTTCTCTTGAAGATCCATTTACACCCAATAGGTACTATACCTTCTGGTGGATCTACCAAGGTTCAGACTTGGTTTGAGTGCATTGAGTCAATTTCTGACTGCATTGCCTCTAGCCATTTCTCAGAGTCGATATCTGATATCGTCTCGTTGTAGGTTTTGAAATCATCACCATGAGCACCATTATCTATAAGAAATATTTTCTCTACTTTCTCTAAAATAATACCTAAGTATCTTTCAGAAGGATGAAAAACTCTTTCCGATCTATGAGGTGGAGGAGGTAGTGCTCTTATTGGCTCAACCTAATTTGGTTCTAATTGATCCTTAGCTCATTGTACTTGTGAGACTTTCTCATCAAGCTTAATCTACTTTCCAATGCCGCTATCTTGAATAAACTATTTTTCAAGAAAGATGGCATGTCGACTCACAATCACATTATGGTCTTCTGGAATGTAGAAATAGTATCCTAATGACTCTTTAGGATATCCTTTGAATCGAGCTCTGAAGGACCTAAACTCTAACTTGTCCGCTTGTTGTCTTTTGACATGAGTCGGATAATCCCAAATTTTGAGATGACTCAGATTTGGTTTCTTACTGTGCCATATCTCATATGGTGTGGTAGAAATAGTTTTAGAGAAAATCCTATTCAGTAGATAAATTGAAGTTAACAATGTGTCCCCAAAGAAAATCAGGGAGGTCTGTGAAGCTCATCATGGATCGGACCATATCCAATAGAGTTTGATATCTCCGTTCTGAAACCTTATTGAGTTGAGGTGTTCCTGGTGGAGTCCATTGAGAGACTATGCCATTTTTCTTGAGATAGTCTAGAAATTTCTGGCTAAGGTATTCACCTCCTCGATCTGATCGAAGAACCTTAATGGGTTTTCCAGTTTATTTTTCTACTTCATGTCTGAATTCTTTGAACTTTTTCAAAAGCTTCAGACTTATGTCTCATAAGATACACATACCCATACCTAGATAGATCATCAATAAAGGTAATGAAGTAGACAAAATTGCCTCTAGCCGGCACATCAAATGGGCCGCACACATCAGTATGTACTAGGGCAAGGAGATCTATGGCCCTTTCCCCATGTCCTACAAAAGAAAGTTTAGTCATTTTGCCTTGAAAGACAAGATTCATAAGTTGGATATGACTCGGAAGTCAATGGACTCAATAGCCCATTTTTCTCCAATTTGTTGATCCTATCTTCTGCTATATGACCTAATCTTAGGTGCCATAGATACCTGTCGTTTGGACTATCCCTAGGTCGTTTGGCATTCACGTTTTGCTCGATAGTTAGAAAAGATACATCAATATGTAGCTGATAAAGATCGTTAATAAGGAAACCATTTGCAATTTTATTTCTTTCATAAAGAATGTTACAATGGTCCTTAAAGAAGGTAATCACATAGCCTTCTAGTGCTAAGCATGAAACAGAAATCAAATTTCTGCTAGCTGCAGGCACATAATAACAGTCTTTCAAAACTAAGTCTAAACTAGATGGTAATCGAAGAGGATATATTTCCACCACCACTGCAGCAACTCTTGCTCCATTTTTGATGCATAGGATCATGTCTCCATCCCTCAGCCTCCTGCTATCCTCAAGACCCTATATGAAAGTGCACAGATGAGCACTAGAACCAGAGTCAAGCACCCAACTGGATGCAGAAGAAAACTGTAAGGTTAGACTCAATAACGAGCATACCTTCCAGAAGGACCTTCCTTCTTGTTCTTCAGGGTGGCCAGGTAAGTAGGGCAGTTTTGCTTCCAGTGGCCGTCGCTGTTGCAATGGAAACACTTTCCTTTGACAGCGGCCTTTTTCTTCGACTCTGCCTTCTTCTTCTTTTCTTCTTCCATCTTCTGCTTTTTTGCAGACTTCTTTTTCTTTTCAGAAGACTTTCTTTTGGAAGAAGTCCATTCCATAGCAAGAACTGAGCCTTTAGAACCTTTCATAGAAAGCTCAGTGGTGACCAGCATGTTCATTAATTTGGCCAAGGAATTTTGAAGTTTATGCATGTGGTAATTCATGATGAATTGCCCATATGCATCAGTCAAGGATTGCAGAATAATATCATTCTGCAGATCCAAGTCTAACTTCACATCGAGCTTCTCAAGCTCTTCCAAGTCCTTGATCATCATCAGACAGTGATCTTGGACTGACTGCCCATCATGCATCTTAGCCTTAAAAAGTCATTTCGTGACTTGATACTTGGCTACGCGACTTTGTTCACCAAACATCTCTTGCAGGTGAGCCAACATTTGGCGAGCAGTCCCGATATCTTCATGTTGGCGTTGGAGCTCATCAGACATCGAGCCCAACATGTAATATCTGGCCTTATTATCTTCGTCTATCCATTTTTTCAGAGACGCTCTCTGTTCAGTGGATGGATGGACTGGTAAGGTGGGAGGGTCCTGGTCCAATACATGGGTTAACTTCTCGAAATCCCAAAATAATTTTGTAGTTCCTGAGCCAATCTTTATAATTGGATCCGGTCAGTCTATGTGTGTCTAGGATACGTGCTAATGGGTTGGACGCAGATATTTTTCTGTAGAGAGTCAAAGATTCTAGTTAGATACTATAATTATGACTTGACCAATTTATTTAAAGATTTTATTTTTAAATAAATTAGCTTTCCACTATTTTCTTGGATCCCTATACTTTCTTTGTAGAGATGCGAAAAATCTCCACGATTAATGATTTCTAGTGGGTGGTGCAGTCTCACCAACTGACTCATCACCTCACCTAACAGTTATTGGTGATGGGTTAGCCAATGAGTGAACAACTCTTGTTCAATGATTCTCTAATCATGGTGCACCCAAACTTGGTCTCTAATTCATGAATCTCACCGTATCTGAAATATTGATCCACTCCTTAGTTAAGTCAGACCCACCATTTGCACAGACTTGGATTTCCTAATTGAGTCTCTCACCATATCCAAAATATTGAGCCCAACTCATCCTCCAGCCCATAGCATCCAATGCCTAATAGACATGGTTGCATCTTTTCGGTGCAACTGAGCCACTGTATCCAGCCGAGAACAATCAACCTCGGGAAGGGCCCGCACATCTACAATGGTGGAAGACCTCAGACTTAATCTTTTCTTAGGAAGAATTGATTCAGGTCTCATTAAACTAGACTTATCATAGTCATAACAATTATGACTAACCTAGTGGCATGGGTTAGCTCGGATTATTGACCACCTCAAATCAGAACTGAGTCAATAGATATGGCTAGGTAAGTGAGATCGGTGGAAGGGATATGCCATTAACTCGTACAAGAATGCATTCAGGTCGAGTAGCTTCCAATTAAAAATCAGTCGGTCGTATGTGCCAAACTTACCTTAGACACCAAATTGTTGAGCCAGAACCAATTGGGTTAGCCTACAATCCAGACTCTAACCTCTGAGCCTAATTAGGTCTTGCTTGATCGTGACTCGATCTTGACCCAGACTTAATCCTATTAGGCTGGTCAATTTAAGCATTGTTGATCCCATCTAACCAACTCTTGATTCGGTTTGATCAACCGCTTAGACCTAATTGAGCTATCCAAGCCCGAACCCAGTATTATGAATATGTCTTAGATCTGAAATTCTCAATTTTAGACCTAATTAATATTCCATAATCTTAATTCTTAATTAAGTAGGGTTCATCAACAAAATATGCATAATAAATCCTAGGGTTTCAAGATCTAGGGTTTTGCAGAAAGTAAGTTTTGGATTTTTAATAAAGGATGAATGCGCAGCATCCCTACACGTCATAAGAACACCCCATCGGATAGGAGGAGAGGGCCTTTAAATCCTTCTTCATTCTTGTTGGGGATAAACCCCGCTCCTGCCGAAGTCAAGTTCGGTGTCCAACTTGACACGGCCAGTAGCCACAGAAGAACTTCGGT
>QRFJ01000253.1:892586-925800 GCA_006176705.1 Cocos nucifera
AGAAGAAACCGTAAGGTTAGACTCAATAACGAGCATACCTCCAGAAGGACCTTCCTTCTTGTTCTTCAGGGTGGCCAGGTAAGTAGGGCAGTTCCGCTTCCAATGGCCGTCGCTGTTGCAATGGAAACACTTTCCTTTGACAGCGGCCTTTTTCTTCGGCTCTGCCTTCTTCTTCTTTGATCTCCTTCCACCTTTCTGCTTTTTCACAGACTTCTTTTTCTTTCCATAAGACTTTCTTTTGGAAGAAGTCCATTCCATAGCAAGAACTGAGCCTTTAGAACCTTTCATAGAAAGCTCAGCGGTGACCAGCATGTTCATTAATTCGGCCAAGGAATTTTGAAGTTTATGCATGTGGTAATTCATGATGAATTGCCCATATGCATCAGTCAAGGATTGCAGAATAATATCATTCTGCAGATCCAAGTCTAACTTCACACCGAGCTTCTCAAGCTCTTCCATGTCCTTGATCATCATCATCAGACAGTGATCTTGGACTGACTGCCCATCACGCATCTTAGCCTTAAAAAGTCATTTCGTGACTTGATACTTTGGCTGCGCGACTCTGTTCACCAAACATCTCCTGCAGGTGAGCCAACATTTGGCGAGCAGTCCCGATATCTTCATGTTGGCGCTGGAGCTCATCAGACATCGAGCCCAACATGTAATATCTGGCCTTATTATCTTCGTCTATCCATTTTTTCCAGAGACGCTCTCTGTTCAGTGGATGGATGGGCTGGTAAGGTGGGAGGGTCCTGGTCCAATACATGGGTTAACTTCTCGAAACCCAAAACTATTTTGTAGTTCCTGAGCCAATCTTTATAATTGGGTCCAGTCAGTCTATGTGTGTCCAGGATACGTGCCAATGGGTTGGACGCAGACATTTTTCTATAGAGAGTCAAAGATTCTAGTTAGATACTGTAATTATGACTTGACCAATTTATTTAGAATTTTATTTTTAAATAAATTAGCTCCCACTATTTTCTCGGATCCCTACACTCCCTCTGTAGAGATGCAAAAATCTCCACGATTAATGATTTCTAGTGGGTGGTGCGGTCTCACCAACTGACTCATCACCTCACCTAACAGTTATTGGTGATGGGTTAGCCAATGAGTGAACAACTCTTGTTCAATGATTCTCTAATCATGGTGCACCCAAACTTGGTCTCTAATTCATGAATCTCACCGTATCTGAAATATTGATCCACTCCTTAGTTAAGTCAGACCCACCATTTGCACAGACTGGATTCCTAATTGAGTCTCTCACCGTATCCAAAATATTGAGCCCAACTCATCCTCCAGCCCATAGCATCCAATGCCTAATAGACATGGTTGCATCTTTTCGGTGCAACTGAGCCACTGTATCCAGCCGAGAACAATCAACCCCGGGAAGGGCCCGCACACATCTACAATGGTGGAAGACCTCAGACTTAATCTTTTCTTAGGAAGAACTGATTCAGGTCTCATTAAACTAGACTTGTCATAGTCATAACAATTATGACTAACCTAGTGGCATGGGTTAGCTCGGATTATTGACCACCTCAGATCAGAACTGTGTCAACAGATATGGCCAGGTAAGTGAGACCGGTGGAAGGAATATGCCATTAACTCGTACAAGAATGCATTCAGGTCGAGTAGCTTCCAATTAAAAATCCAGTCGGTCGTATGTGCCAAACTTACCTTAGACACCAAATTGTTGAGCCAGAACCAATTGGGTTAGCCTACAATCCAGACTCTAACCTCTGAGCCTAATTAGGTCTTGCTTGATCGTGACTCGATCTTGACCCAGACTTAATCCTATTAGGCTGGTCAATTTAAGCATTGTTGATCCCATCTAACCAACTCTTGATTCGGTTTGATCAACCGCTTAGACCTAATTGAGCTACCCAAGCCCGAACCCAGTATTATGAATATGTCTTAGATCTGAAATTCTCAATTTTAGACCTAATTAATATTCCATAATCTTAATTCTTAATTAAGTAGGGTTCATCAACAAAATATGCATAATAAATCCTAGGGTTTCAAGATCTAGGGTTTTGCAGAAAGTAAGTTTTGGATTTTTAATAAAGGATGAATGCGCAGCATCCCTACACGTCATAAGAACACCCCATCGGATAGGAGGAGAGGGCCTTTAAATCCTTCTTCATTCTTGTTGGGGATAAACCCCGCTCCTGCCGAAGTCAAGTTCGGTGTCCAACTTGACACGGCCAGTAGCCACAGAAGAACTTCGGTGGATGGGTTTTGGCCGAACTATTACAATCAACCAAACTGCTAAGCAGTCGAGCTCCTTCGGACTCCCAACGGCCGAACTCCTCAAGCGGCCATCCCTTCATCCAGCCAAACTCTGCAGCAATAGTCCCTCGATCGAACTTCTCCAGCGGTCGAGCTTCTATGAAAGTCGGACTCCCTACGGACTTCTCCAGTGATCGAGCTTCTATAGAAGCCAAACTCCCTACGGACTTCTTCAACGGACGGGCTTCTTAATGGCCGAACTTTCATGAAAGATGAACTTCTTACGATGGATTCCTGTAGGCGATCCCGCTACGGTTATGCGATAATAACGATCGATATTTATCGAGTCAATAACGATCAGCATTTATCGAGTCAATAACCATCGGCATTGATCAGGATAGTTACGATAATCATTAATCAGGACGGTTACAACAAGCTTCCTCTATAAAAAAGACTCTCCGGATACACTTACACCAGGTTCTGAAAACCCTTCTCTCTTCCTCAAAACTCTATCGAATTCCATACCGAGCACTCCATTCCTATTGATTAGAGCTGACTTGATCATTGGAGGATCCTATCGGAGCCACCCCCCATTGACTCCGGATGGGACTTCATTTTGCAGGTCCCCGATGGTGACTTCATCGATCTCCACTCCAGCAGACTCCGACAATGGGTAGATTCTGTGTCAACAGATTGGCGCTAGAATGAGGGCCCCGACAATGATTTCTCTCTTAAAGGAAGCTGAGGTTCTCTTGTTCTTAAAGGAGTGCTCAAAAAATCTCTCTTTCTCCTCTTTTGAATTCCCTTCCAAAAAGAAAAGATGCCCCCTAGGAGAGCCTCCACCCAACGATCGGCGACCTCCGCGGCCCGATCCCATTTCGATCCGTCCGCTCCCGCTCCAGCCCCGATGACCCAGGCTCACTCTGTAGTCGCGATAGACGCTGAGCAGTTCAACCTGCTCGTCCAGCAGGTTCGTGGCCTCACTGAGGCAGTTTAGGTAGTGCAGGCCATGCATCAGCAGGCCTCAGTACCAACTCAACCGTTGCGTGATTCTCCAGAGCCGTGTGATCCAGTCCAGGGGCAATCGACATGGGCTACCCGACCTCCAATCCTCGGAAGAGGAAAGCAACGGAGGGAGAGCCCTTGCTCGGACCGCGTCTAGACCTAGGGCAAAGCTTTGCACCCATTCAACAAGAAGACCTTCGAGATCAGAGACCGCGAAGATCTCCTGGATCAAAGGCTCTTAGAAATGAGTCGACGAATCAAAGAACTTCGTCAGACTCCCTCCTCACGCGGTAATGACATCTGCACTGACCCTCCTTTTTCGTAGAAAATCATGCAGGAACCGATCCCGCCGAACTTCAAGCTCTCATAATTCGAGAGCTACGATGGGACCACCGATCCGATCGATCACCTAGAAGCCTTTCGGACAACGATGCTGCTCCATGGCACGCCAGATGCTATCTTTTGTCGGGCTTTTCCCTCTACCCTTAAAGGGGCCATCAGGAACTGGTACTCGATGCTCAAGCCAAATACCATCTTATCATTTGACCAGATGAGTCAACAGTTCACGGCCCACTTTGTCAGTAGTCGGCGTTCGCACCGAGGTTCGAAGTCCTTAATGGCCATCAGACAGAAGGAGGGGAAATCCATCCGAGCTTACATTTTTTGGTTTAATACTGCTACACTAGAGGTCTGGGACCTGGACCAGTCAGTCACCATGGCCGCTCTCAAGGGTGGCCTTCAAAAAAATGATCTACTGTTCTTCCTAAAAATGAAATATCCCAGAAACTTTGCCGACATGCTGGCTCGGACCGAAAGTTATGCCCGGGCAGACGAGACCTTTGAGGCTAAGGACGACGAAGTCGGTGGCAAGCGGTGAATCGGTGGGCCAGGTAGGTCCGCCGAAGAAAGGAAGTGGACCGAAGCTCGGCCGCATCCCCGAACTCCCCCTGATCGTGGGCGAGCCCGGACTCCCCCTCAAGCTCGAAAGCGGAGAAGCCCTGACGGAAGGACATGCCGAGGTTTTCCTCAGCACCGAAGTTCTCTCTGACGATGGTGATTTCACAACTACACCCCTCTTAACACCCCAAAGACTCAAGTACTGATGGAGATCCGAGAGCGACTTCCAAGATCGGAGAGAATGCGTTTCCATCCTAGCAAGCGCAATTCCAACAAGTTCTGCCTTTACCATCGTGACCGTGGTCATGACACTAAGGAGTGCATCCAACTCCAGGATGAGATCGAAGAGTTCGTCAGGCGAGGCAGACTAAGCCGATTTCTTCGAAGACGGCCTGGGGAGAAGGAAGATCGGCCAAGAGCGTTACCGCCAAGTGGAAAAAACCAGCAAGAAGATCAGCCACCCCTTGGCATCATCAATACTATCTTAGGGGGACCTTAGTAAGGGGAGACCAACGAATCCGAAGGATCGGTGAAGAGGCAGAGGATCATAGAGCCCGTAGCCTTCATCGAGGAGGACGGTCAGGGAATCCAATTTCCACACAATGACGCGATTGTAGTTTCTTTGAATATTGCTGACTATGATGTACACCACGTTCTGGTAGATAATGGAAGCTCAGCTGATGTATTATTTTACGATGCCTTCTCAAAAATGTCCCTATCCGATGATCGATTGGGGTCGATGAATTCTTCGCTGGTAGGATTTGCTGGCAATATCGTACCAGTCGAAGGCATAATAACATTGACCATAGTAGCAGGGCAGCGCCCGAAGCTGGCCAAAGCTCGGATCGACTTCCTAGTCATAAGGATTCCATCCACCTATAATCCGATCCTTGGCCGACCTGATCTAAATGCACTTCAGACGGTAGTGTCAACCTATTATTTGAAGATGAAGTTCTCGATGAGTCACGGAGTTGGAGAAGTCAGAGGAGACCAGGCTCTGGCGAGGTATTGCTACTCGATCGCCCTACATAAGGGAGATTAGCCCGACCCTTATCTTGTCGATGGACTGGACGTCCACGACGACCTCACTGAGGAGCGGGGCGAGCCTATGGAAGATCTTGTTCTGTGCCCTTGAATGACGAAAACTTGGAGCATGTGGTGCAGATTAGCTCTAACTTGGTGACCGAGGTTTGGAAGATGCTCATCGTTTTCCTCAGAAGAAACATGGACGTCTTCGCCTGGACCCCAGCGGATATGTCGGGGATCGACACCGAGGTCATGGAGCATTGACTGACCGTCGATCCGAAACACCGATTGATAAGAGAAAAGCTATGCCAACACGTCCCGGAGAGGCAGAAAGCGATCACCGAAGAAGTAGACAAGCTTCTCAAAGTCGGACTCATCTGGGAGGTTAACTATCCAACCTAGATCTCGAACGTGGTTCTTATCAAGAAAGCAAATAACAAGTGGAGAATGTGCGTCGACTTCAAAAAGCTGAACAAGGCTTGCCCGAAGGACAACTACCCCCTACCCAGGATCGACCAACTGGTGGATGCAACCTCGAGCCATGAGCTCCTCACCTTTATAGATACCTTTTTTGATTACAACCAGATACGCATGGCACCTGAAGATGAAGAAAAGACCGCCTTCATTACTAACCAAGGTCTTTATTGCTACAAGGTCATGCCTTTTGGACTCAAGAACGCAGGGGCAACATACCAGCGTTAGGTTAATAAGATCTTCAAGGAGCAGATCGGCCGTAACATGGAGGTGTACGTAGATGACATGCTCGTCAAAAGCTGAGCATCAGCAAACCACCTGGCCGACCTTGAAGAGACCTTCGGTGCACTTAGGAAGCACAAGATGAAGCTGAACCCAAATAAGTGCACCTTTGGCGTAACCTCCAGAAAATTTCTTGGGTTCATGGTGTCGAGATGCAGAATCGAGGCAAACCCCCAGAAAATCCGAGCCATTCAAAAAATGACCACTCCAAAGACGATCAAGGAAGTTCAGCACCTGGCCAGAAAGGTGGCATCCCTAAATCGCTTCATCTAAAGGTTGGCTGAATGATGCATGCCCTTCTTCAAGGTTCTCAGACGACCGAAGGACTTCTGCTGGACGGCGGAGTGCCAACAGGCATTCGAGGAGCTCATAAACTACCTCAGTACGCCCCACTGCTGGCAAAACCCGAACCTAGGGAAGAGTTGTTCCTATATCTAGCTGTCTCCCTGCTGGCTTTGGCGGCAGTCCTCGTCAGGGAAGAAGCAAAGATGCAGTGATCGGTCTACTACGTGAGCCAAGCCTTAAGGGATGCGGAGACCAGGTACTCTAGATTAGAAAAACTGACTTACTATCTCATAATTGCTACCAGGAGGCTCCAACCTTACTTTCAGGAGCACACCATAACGGTCCTCATGGATCAACCAATAAAAGCAGTTCTCCACCGAGCAGACGCTTCCAGAAAAATCGCAAAATGGGCAATCGAGCTCACAGAATTCGACATCAACTACCAACCCAGGCCATCGATCAAAGCCCAGATACTGACGGATTATGTGCTAGAATGCACCATTTTGATTGAAGCCGAGCTTGAATCGAGCGGAACTAGCACCAGAGCGAGGCCGAACTTCGACGAAGCCGAGCTATCGCGGCCGATCCTCCCCAAAGAGAGCATCGACCTCCTTGAAGATTCCTAGGCTCTGCACGTGGATGGTTCGTCCAACTCTACTGGAGCTGGTGTGGGGCTGGTCTTGGTTAGCCCTGAAGGAATTATCGCCGAGTATGCACTGCATCTCGAGTTCCCCGCGACCAACAATGGGGCCGAGTATGAAGCGCTGATCGCCGGATTAAAGATAGCAAGGGAATTAAAAATAGATCAGCTTTAAGTCTACAACAATTTTCAGCTGGTGGTTGGTCAAGTCGGCAGTGGCTACGAGGCACGGGAGGAAAGCATGGTGAGGTACCTCGAGAAAGTGAAGAATTTGATCCCGATCTTCGACAATTTTGGCATTCAGTACATTCCGAGGACGAAAAATGCAAGAGTCGATCTTCTTTCCAAGTTGGCCGCTTCAACGCCGGCTGAACTGCCCAAAGGAGTGTTTTTGGAAACTTTGAAGTACCCGACCATAGAGGAATCTCAGGCCATCCTATAGACGGAATTCGAGCCCAGTTGGATCGATCCGTTGACCACCTATCTTCAAGAGGGGTCCTTTTCTGCGATCGAAAAGAAGCTCGGAAGCTTAGGAATTAGGCCTTCCGCTACGTCTTATACGAAGGCAAATTATATAAGAGGTCGTACTCCCTCCCATTGCTGAGATATCTCTGACCTTCAGAAGCTGACCTTGCACTACGAGATGTGCACGAGGGACTCTACGGAAGTCACGTAGGAGCCAGGTCCCTATCACAAAAACTACTCCGGTAGGGGTACTACTGGCTGACTTTATTTCGCGATTCCATGAAATATGTAAAGAGGTGCGATTGCTGTCAGAAGAACGTCAGCGTGCAAAGGCAGCCGACATTCGAACTCACTTCGCTTAGTTCATCCTGGCCGTTTGCACAGTGGGGAATGGATATACTCAGCCCCTTCCCAACGATGTCTGAGCAGCGGAAGTTCCTCCTGGTCGCGATCAACTACTTCACCAAGTGAGTCGAAGCTGAACCACTCACGAAGATTATCGAGGCCAAGGTGCAGGACTTCGTTTGGAAGTCACTAGTCTATCGGTTCGGCCTGCTCCAAACCCTCATAATCAACAATGGGCGACAGTTCGTCGGGGCGAGGTTCGCCAAGTTCTGCGAAGGATTAAATATCTTCCACCGCTTCACATCGGTGGCTCACCCGCAGGCCAATGGGGAAGTAAGGTAACCAACCGAACCTTGCTGCAAGAAATCAAAGTGAGAGTCGATAGGACAAAAGGGGCCTGGGTGGACGAACTCTACCATGTCCTCTGGGCATACCGAACTACTCAAAGGGTGCCAATCGGAGAAACACCCTTCGCCTTGGCCTTCAGCACTGAGGCAGTTATCTCGGTCGAGATTAAGCTTCCTTCTGTATGAGTCATGGGCTTCAATGAGCGGCACAACCCCCAGGACCTCAGAGTCAACCTCGACCTTCTGAAAGAAAAGAGGGAGGAAGCCCACATCCGGATGGCATCCTACAAATAGAAGATGGCTCGGTACTACAACTCCAGGATTAAAAGCAAGACGTTCAGGGAGGGGGACTTAGTGCTCCGACGAGCCACCGTTGCTCAGCCTTAGGTCAAGGGAAGCTCGCCCCAAACTGGGAAGGTCCGTACGAGGTAACGAAAGTCATCCGACCCGATACTTATCACCTAAAGAAACTCGGAGGGATAGTGCTTCCCTAGCCATGAAACTCAGAAAATCTGAGGATGTATTATCATTAAACTTTCTTCAAAAACTCTTTTGCTCTGCGTTATTGATTTCTAGCACAAAGATTACGAGATGACAGAAAAGGAACGAGTAAAAGTAGCCCGTTAGGAATAGGAGGAGAATCTCGTCCTAACGTGAGCAGGTCAAAGACCTCTAAACCTCGACTGCAAGAGACAAGATCTCTCCCAGGTCAACATCGGCAATAGGATATAAGACCTTACCAAAGTTGAAGGCCTCATTCACAAAGGATGAGATTGGGGGAGAGGCGTGGACGACGGTCCGTATGTGCCCCCACAGCCCGTTAGGAATAGACGGAGGACCTCGTCCTAACGCGAGCAAAGTCGAAGGCCTCGTTCACCTTAGACAAGATGGAAGAAGACGGACGATGGTCCGAATGTGCCCCCACAGGCCATTAGGAACAGGAGGAGGACCTCGTCCTAATGCGAGCAAAGTTGAAGACCTTGTTCACAAAGGATGAGATGGGGGGAGAGGCACAAACGATGCTCCGTATGTACCCCCATAGCCCATTAGGAACAGGAGGAGGACCTCGTCCTAATGCGAGCAAAATCGAAGGCCTCGTTCACCTTAGACGAGATGGGAGGAGACGGATGATGGTCCGAATGCGCCCCACAGCTCGTTAGAAATAGGAGGAGAACCTCATCCTAATGCGAGCAAAGTCGAAGTTAGGAACAGGAGGAGAACCTCATCCTAACACGAGCGCCCACATCAACCTCGGCCAAAGGAGATAAGATCTTCTCCGAGCAATCGGGCTAACCTCGGCTGGAGAGCTTCAACTTCGACCTCGATGAGAGATAGGATCTCTCCCAAGCGACCGTATCAACCTCGACTGGAGAGCTTCAACTTCAACATCAACTTTAGCCGAAGATGAGATCTCCCCCAAGCTTCGACCTGAACCAGCACGGAGCCCAGAAGAAGACTTCGGCAGTCGCCTCTTCTGCACTCCCTTCCTTCGAGTTTTGAACTCAAAAGTGGGGGGGCTAGTGTTGGGGATAAACCCTGCTCCTATCGAAGTCAAGTTCGGTGTCCAACCTGACACAGCCAGTAGCCATGGAAGAACTTCGGTGGATGGGTCTTGGCCGAACTATTACAGCCAACCGAACTGCTAAGCGACCGAGCTCCTTCGGACTCCCAGCAGTCGAATTCCTCAAGCGGCCGTCCCTTCAATCGGTCGAACTCCGCAGTAATAGTCCCTCAATCAAACTTCTCCAGCGATCGAGCTTCTACGAAAGTTGGACTCCCTGCAAACTTCTCCAGCGGACGGGCTTCTCAATGGCCGAACTTCCATGAAAGCCAAACTTCTTACGATGGATTTCTGCAGGCGATCCCGCTATAGTTACGTGATAATAACGATCGACATTTATCGAGTTAATAATGATCGACATTTATCGAGTCAATAACGATCGACATTGATCAGGACAGTTACGATAATCATTAATTAGGGCGGTTACAACAAGCTCCGTCTATAAAAAAGACTCTCCGGATACACTTACACCAGGTTCTGAAAATCCTTCTCTCTTCCTCAAAACTCTATTGAATTTCATATCGAGCACTCTATTCCTATTGACTGGAGCTGACTTGATCGTTGGAGGATCCTACCGGAGCCACCCCCCACCGGCTCCGAACGAGACTTCATTTTGCAGATCTCCGACGGTGACTTCATCGACCTCCACTCCAGCAGACTCTAGTGACGGTCAGATTCTGCATCAATAGTTCTTATGATCGGACGGCTAAGAGGAATGCCTTAATCAAGAATATGTAATACTATAAAATAGTTTTAGATCTATATCATATATCTCATATACAAATTAGATCTAATCATAGCATATTTTGCATACATCTCATGTATCGAATCATGCATATTTTCATATAAATTATCTCATAATAATCTAAAAAATTATATTTAAATTGATCTTATCAAAATAAACTCTAATCTAGACAACTATGTAGAACTATTCTACAACTAGTCTAGACATGCATCAATCATATCTCATATGATGTTAAAATTAAATAATTTTTATTTACTATTTTTTAGATGTTATTATAATAATTATAATATCAAAAAAAAGTAAATAAATAAATCTAAAATATGATTTAATCAAATTAAATTATAAACATACAAGACTATTCTATAGAACTATTCTATTTTAGAACTAGTCATGCATATTTTCTAATCTTAGATTTAAATTATTTAATTTTAATTTTTCTAATTTTAGATCTGATCACATCTTATGTGACATCTAAAATTACTTATTTTTTAATTAAAATAAATTTAAAATTAGATCTAAACACTTTAGAACCTTGGCTCTGATGCCAGTTGAAGGGAAAATCTTGATTTTCTGGATCAGGTTCGTTCAGATATGATCGGATCAAGAGATATATTTTAAAAACTTTTTACTTTGATCCAAATCAGATCTAGAATATTTCAAATCTAATTTTTATTATTTTAATAATTAAAATAAAATATAAATAAATTAAATCATATTTAATTTATCTTGATGTAGGATAATCCTATTATCCGTTGATGATCCTGTAAGCAACGGAAGGTTCTGGATCTAGCCATGCAAGTGGTAGCCTCTACCGATATCCACTCGAGCTGGATCTAAAGATCCTCTTCTTCTCTATCACATCTCCAAAAATTAGATCTGAATCTGATTTGAAGGATCTTCAAAATAGCTTTCAAAGATCAGCAGTTATCCTTTGCAGCAGCGCAGCCTTCAAGCTTTTTGTCACCTTTCTCTTGCCTAGATTGCACCAACTGAGATCCCAAACTTCTTTGGACGTAGAGAGGAGAGGGAGAAGATGAACTTGGCATGGAGGAGGAAGAGAAAGGTAGCCTTGGGGCATAGAGAATTGTTCTCTTTTTTGAGTTGGGCGCAGGGTCTTATTTATAGACTATGCGTGATCCAGCTCCTCTTCATCCCAACCAATCACAATCCTTTGTGAAATCAAATCTAAATCTGATTGGTGAGAATAGAGTTCCTTGGATTCATCCTTAGATGGTACCTAAGATCAGTCAAAGTTGGTTCTTAGGAGGAGTCTAATCGAAATCCAATAAGGAGATGGAGTCCCTATCCAATAGGGACTCCTGGGCGCCTCAAGCTTGGGCGCACGCCACCCTTGGCGTGCACCCTCCTCCTTGCCAGTTTTTGGCAGGAGGATAAGCCCCCACTAGCTCTCCAATAGGTGCGTAACACATGGACAGAAGTCAAAGTATCAATGGTCAATATTTGACCAGTTAAAGGTCAACTTTTGACCAAAGTCAAAGGACAAGAAATGGCAGATGACCAAAAATGGTAGGTATTATCTTACAAAATAAGACAACCCTTTTCTAACCTGGATAGGCTCCAATTAGACCAAGTGAAGGCCTCTAATCGAGCACAAACTCTTTTGGCTCAATCAGGATAACTATTTATGATAGTAAAAGAAGAACGTTAGGTTCAATCGAGTGCTAGCATGATTTTCTTGAAGGTGGCGTGCGCCCTCCTCCTTGCCAATTTTTGGCAGAAGGATAAGCCCCCACCAGCTCTCCAATAGGTGCGTGACACGTGGACAGAAGTCAAAGTATCAATGGTCAATATTTGACCAGTCAAAGGTCAACTTTTGACCAAAGTCAAAGGACAAGAAATGGCAGGTGACCAAAAATAGTAGGTATTATCTTACAAAATAAGACAACCCTTTTCTAACCTGGACAGACTCCAGTCAGACCAAGTGAAGGCCTCTGATCGAGCACAAACTCTTTGGCTCAGTCAGGACAACTATTTATGATAGTAAAAGAAGAACGTTAGGTTCAATCGAGTGCTAGCATGATTTTCTTGAACCTAATTGAATCTCATTCAGATCAATTGAACTGGATCAGTTCAATTGATGATCACCAGATTCAAACCCTTGTTTGTGTGATCCAGTTAGGTTCAGTTCTATATGGTAATGGGATATGTCATGATCTCTATCATCGACATCATCGAAACTCCTTTCGATGGATCAAAACTCTTCTAATTCGAACAGCTAGAATGATCGATCATCTAAATCATTCTAATTGCTCCCAAAATCCACCAGTGACACCTAGCAGTATATGGTGGCAACCCATCAGAGCTGAATGCGAACCTCTTGGTGCAGCTACCTATGTGATTAAGTTCTTCTATCTTGAGCCCCGATCAGATTAGGGTTAAGGTGAACTCGTCAAACCCTAGTTTCTATCATATGATGTAATCATTCGATTCAAGTCCAATGTAAAATCCTAAATAGAAACTCTTTCTATTATTTCACTCTATCATGGCCATGGGCTTCTGGACTTGATTCTTATGATCATCATAGGGCTGCTCCTCTACCACCGAGGTAGATAGATTTCATCTTGATGCAATCCAGTTCCTACAATGAACATGCTATAGCCAACATACACCTCAGGATTCTGAATGGCTAGGAGATTGAGTTATGGTGTAGTCAAACTATAACACCCTCAAGGTGAACTGTCGATGCACCTTAGGTCAAAGAAGCCAGACACACCACTGCAGCATCGAGTCAGTCATTGACGAGAAGGTAGACTTCCTAATGACTACTCGAGGTGGTCACGCTCAGTGCCCTCGTTCTCTAACGAGTACCTATACTCTCATTCCGATGTCTCCACACCGTAGACTCAAGACTCATCTACTAAAAAAAAGTAATTGTATACCAACCTTTCGGACCAATCACCATCGTCATGATGATCCTATGGTCGGAAGCATTTTATGAGTTAATAATGATTATTCATGTCTTAATTTTTTAACTCTTGAAAATATGAATTATCATTACCATTAACTCAAAGGATGTATCACAGACACTAAATACACATATGTGATAGAAAATAACCCATTTTATTGATTATAGTCAAAATTATAATTTTGCCCCTAGAAGTGTATTACAAGTGTTAGCCAATTCTAGCTTCTAGGGCACATATATCTAACAATTGGATCCTATCAATTTATGGGTATCTAGAATTTGGGCTAGGAGGTTTGACGTAGATACCTTCTGTAGAGAGTCAAAGTTTCTAGTTAGACTTATAATTTAACTTAACCAATTTATTTAAAAAATTTATTTTTAAATAAATTTAGGCTTTTACTATTTTCTCAGATTCCTATACTTTCTTAGCAGAGATGCATAAGTCTTCATGATCAATGATCTTTAGTGGGTAAGGCGATCCCATCGACTGGCTCACCATCTTATCTAATAGTTATTGGTGATGGATCAGTCGATGGGTGGATAACTCTTGTCTAATATTTTTCTAAACATGGTGCACCCAAACCTGATCTCTAATTCATAAAGCCCACCATGCCTGAAATACTATTCTACTCCTTAGTTAAGTTAGAACCATCATTTGCATAAACTGAATTCCTGATTTGGTTCCTCACCATATCCAGAATATTGAGCTCAACACATCCTTTAATCCATAGCATCCTATGCCTAATAGATATGGTTGCATCTTCTCAATGCAACGAACAACTATATCCAGTCGAGAATAAGCAACTTCGGAAAGAGCCTGCACATCTACAATGGTGGAAGATCTATGACTTAATATTTTCTTAGAAAGATTTGATTTAGATTTTTTAGACTTGACTTAGTCATAACAATTATGACTAACCTAGTAGCATGGGTTAGCTTGAATCGTTAGCCATCTCTAACCAGAACTAAGTCAATCCAAATGGTCAGGTAAGTAAAACTGATGGAAGGGATATGCCATTAACTCACCGTGAATGCATTCAGATTGAGTAGCTATCAATTAAAAATCAGTCGATCATATCTACCAAACTTATCTTAGACACCAAATTATCAAACCAAAATCGATTGGGTTAGCCTACAATTCAAGGCTCGAATCGTGGAGTCAAATTAGGTCTTAACTTGATCGACCATATATGACTGTGAGTCGATCTTGACCAAGACTTACAACTATTAGGCTAGTCAAAACTAAGCTCTTTTGATCCCACATAATCAACTCTTGATTTGATTTGATCAACCGCTTGATCTAATTGAGCTACCTATATCCGAATCCAAGTTTTATGAAGGTGTCTTAGATCTAAAAATTCATAATTTTTAGATCTAATTAATTTCATAAACTTAATTCTTAATTGATTTTAGGATCTAGAATTTTATAGAAAAATAAATTTTGGTTTTTGATTTAAGATAAATGCGCAGCACCCCTACATGCCATAAGAGCATCCTATCAAATGAAAAGAGAGGATCTTTAAACCCTTCTTACTCTTATGACCGGACAATCAAGGAGAATGTCTTAATCAAAAATTTAATCTACGCTACAAAATAGTCAGATCTAAAATATATATCATATATATAATTAAAGATCTAACCAAAACATGTTTTGTATACATTACATGTATCAAAAATTAAATAAAATACATGAATGTTTCAAATCTAAATATATCTAATATAATATCTAAAAATAATTTTTAATTGATTATATCAAAAAGAAATTTATTCTAGATAATTTATTTCATAGAATAATAAAACTAGACTAGACATGCATCATATATATCGCATATATAAAATTTTAAATTTAATCTACTGATTTTAGATCTAATTATATCTCATGTAACATCTAAAATTAGTTATATCAGATCATAAATAAAATAAAAATTAAATCAAAATTTGATCTGAAGAATTGCAAACATAGTTCTGATACCAATTGAAGGAAAACCTAATTTTTCTATCATAAGATCGATCTAATTTGATCAGATCTATAGCAAAAATTTTAAAAATTTTCTATTATAATCTGATCAAATCTGAGAGTTCTCATATCTAATAGAAATGATTTGATATCAAAAATTAAATTAAAAATAAATTATAACAATGATTGTCACCTGATTTGGGTAAACGGTTTATCCTACCGATGATCTGACTGCACTTTGAGGTTCTGGATCTAGCCATGCGTGTGCCCGGCTTCTACCAAAATCCACTCGAGTTAGATCTAGATGCCATCTCCTTCTGGATCTAATCTCTAAATATCGGATCTAAATTCTACCTGGTGCTCCTTTGATTTGATCTTCAGAAGCAGTGCGTTCATCTCATGAATGGGAACTTCTTGACTTGATCTTTGTGCCAATAGCAACATGACTTTTGCTTGCTGATTTGCCCAACTTCTTGAGCATGGAGAAAAGGAAGAGGATCTAGAGTAGGAGGCATGGAGGTGGAGAGAACAACAGGACTTCACTGTAGAGAAACTGTAATGCCGAAACCAACTGCACAGGGCCCTATTTATAGACTAGTTAGCCATCCTAGAGTCCTAGGGCTTTAAGCAAACACTTTGCTTAAAGCATGACTCTAATCAGATTTCCATGCCCCATATCAATTTTACTGCAAATTTTGTCACACAAAACATCAAAAATAGTGCTGTGGAGATGGGATAGGGAAGAAGTCTTGATGCAAGCAATTATCTCCATGGAGTTTTGATCCTATCAAAACTCCTTCATGCAACCCTCTAAGGGTGTGCGCCCTCATGTTTTCATGAAAATACTAGGGGACATGCACCCCAAGATAAACTCTAGGGGGCGCATGCCTCCTTCCTTCTTTCCTGCAAAGAATCGATCAAACGACCCTTATCCTAATTTCATCCAATGATTTTAGGACAAACCCTGATTTAGTTAAGACAACCCTTATCTTGTTCCCATCTTATGGGATTAAAGATAAGCCCATTTCATTTAGGACAAGCCTTGATCAGGCCAGGATAACGTACAATCAGATCAAGATAAAACCATACAGGGCTCTCGGGTGAGCCTTATCTAAATTTCATTTTATGATTTTAGGACAAGCCTTGTTCTGATCAGGATAAGCCTGTTTTGACAAGGACAATCTCTAATCTAATCAGGACAAACCCATACAAGATTCTCAAATGAGCCAAATCTAATTTGACTCAGTAAAGATGAACCAAAAAGACTACAGAAGGAGAGTGTTAGGCTTAATCATTTGCTAGCATGATTTTCTTGAATCTAGTTGGATCTAATCCAAATCAATCGAACTGGGTTAGCCCAATTGATGGCATCCAGATCCAAACTCTTATTTATGTGATCTAGTTAGGTTCAGTTCTGTATGATAATGAGATATATCAAGATCATCATTATCAAAATATCTTTTGATGGACCAAAACTCTTCTGATTCATCCAATTAGAATTGTCGATCATCAAGATAATTCTAATTAGTTCTAAAATTTACTAGTGACACCTAGTAGTATGTGATGACAATTCATCAAAACTAAATGTAAACCTCTCGATGCAATTACTTATGTGATTGGGGTTCTTCTATCATGAGCTCCGATAGGATCAAGGTCAAGGTCAACTCGCCAGACCTAACACCCATCATATGAATAAATCATTTGATTTGAGTCCAAGGTAAAATCTTAATAGAAACTCTTTTCTATTATATTCACACTACCATAGCCATGGATTTTAGGACTCGATCTCATGATCATCATAAGAGTACTCTCCCTCTACCAAGATAGATAGATCTCCTATTGATGCAATCCAATTTCTACAATAAACATGCTATAGCCAACATACACCTCAAGATTTTGAATGGCTAGAATATCGAGTTATGGTGTAGTCAAACTATAATATCCTCAAAGTAAACTATTTGCATCTCAGATCAAACAACCAAACATATGACTGCAGCATCGAGCTAGTCATGGATGAGAAGGTAAATTTTTTTATGACTGCTCGAGGTGGTCATGCTCAGTGCCCTTATTCTCATAAAGTATCTGTACTCTCACTCCAATATTTTCACATCATAGACTCAAAACTCATCTATCTTAGAAAAGTGATTGTACATCAATCTTCTGGATCGATCATCATCCTCTATTGAAAAATGTATTCCAAAGCTAATCGTTAGCCTATAGATAGTTGAGCTATATTGTAATTGTAATTAATTTATTAATCAATAAATATATTTTTGATATTTTCATCATAAGTTTTCATCTTCTAAAGAACTCCATTATTGTGATGGAGTTTTTAGAACTATTTAGGTTCGATAAAAAGAGAATTTATCAATTAGTTCTTAAAATATCGATATAAATATATATATATATATACCAGAGCTAAAAAGTACATTTTTATTGGTTATGCATCAAGAGTTAAGGGATATAAACTATGGTGCCCTGAATCATCTAAGGTGCTTATTAGTCGGGATGTCACATTTGATGAGTTTGTTATGTTATATCCTAACCGAGCTTCTTTTGATAAGACCCCGAGTGCTAGCGAATTGGTGGAGGTAGAGATGGTAGGTGGAGTTCAGTTGCAAGATTCTTCTCAATAAAAATAGGGTCAGTCATCAGACACCTCAATTAGAGAAATTCCATAAGTTGAAAGGTAAGGTATTGGTACAAGTAGAATGAGAAGACAAATCAAACCACTGCAGAGATATGGCTATGAGAATTTGATTGCTTATGCTCTTACAGTGGCACATGATACAAAAGAACATGGTGAGCCTTCCACATACAATCAAGCTATTTCTAGGGCTAGGTCTGCAAAGTGGGTAGTGACGATGAATGAGAAGATGAAGTCTCTGCATAAGAATTGCACATAGGAGTTAGTAAAATTGCCTATAGGTAAGAGAATTATTGCTTGCAAGTGGATCTTCAAGAAAAATGATTGAATCTCCGGTATGGAAGATATACAAGGTACAAAGCTCGTTTAGTTGCTAAAGACTATAGTCAGGTAAAAGGTATTGCTTTAATGATATTTTCTCACTCGTCGTTAAGCATACTTTTATTCATATTTTTTTATCATTGGTAGCCATGCATAGTCTGTATCTTGAGCAGCTTGATGTTAAGATAGCTTTCCTACATGGAGAACTTGAGGAGCAAATTTATATGAAACAGCTGGAGGGATTCATTGTTGAAGGAAAGGAGGACCATGTTTGCCTGTTAAAGAAATCTCTTTATGGCTTGAAGTAGTCTCCTTGACAATGGTATTAGCGGTTTGATTCTTTCATGATAGGTCACGGATATTTCAGAAGCAAGTATGATAGTTGTTTGTACTTCAAAAAACTTGTTAACAGATCTTTCATATATTTATTGCTCTATATTGATGATATATTAATTGCTTTTAATGACATAGTTGAGATAAATAAGTTGAAGGCATTACTAAAAGATGAGTTTGACATGAAAGATCTAGGTGCTGCTAAGAAGATCCTTAGAATGGAAATTAAGAGGGATAGAAAATCAGGCCTATTGCATTTGACACAAGAGAAATATATAGAAAAGATTCTTTGGCATTTTGTGATGATAGATGTAAAATCGGTGAGCAATCCCCTTGCAATGCATTTCAGACTTTCAACCATGTTGGGGATAAATTTTGCTTCCGTCGAAGTCCTACCTGATGCTTAGTCTAACACAATCGATAATCACGAAAGAGCTTCATTCAAAAATTCTTCCTCCAGCAGTCGAACCCAATCGAACTCCTCAGCGACCGAACTCCTTCCAGATTTCTCCTTCAGTCCAGTGCCTTTGGCCGAACTCCTTCCGAATTTCTCCTTCAGTCCAGTGCCTTCAGGAGCTGAACTCCTTCCAGACTTTTTTTTTAGTCAAATTTCTATAGGAGCCGAACTCCTTCTGGATCTCTCCTTCAGTCAAGCTCCTATGGAAGCCAAACTCCTTTCAGACTTCTCCTTTAGTCAGATTCCTCCAGGAGCCGAACTCCTTCCAGATCTTTTCTTCAGTTAAGTTCCTCCAGGAGCTGAACTCCTTCTAAATCTCTCCTTCAGTCGGATACCTCCAGGAGCCGAACTCCTTCCGAACTTCTCCTTCAGTCGGTTAACTCTAGAAGCCAAACTCCTTCTAGATTCCTCTAGGAGCTGAACTCCTTCCAGACTTCTCCTTCGACCATCAAACTTCTCCACTAGTTGGACTCCTTCTGGACTTCTCCATCAGTCGAACTTCATCTGGATTCCTCTAGTTGATTACTTCTAGATTTCAACTAACAATCCTCCTGGATGATCCCCTCTAGCCGTGTTCCCTTTAGGAGTTCGAACTCTCTTGGAATTGATGTATGTCAAAGTCTTCACCAACCAACGCCTGCTTTTTCTAAACTTTGACTATTAAATCTCAACGAATGGTCACTTTGTGGCAACGGACACCACTCTCCATAACAAACTCCACATGGCTCCGAGCGGCCCATTACTGAATGACCACATCATAACAATGGACACCTCTCTTCGTAACAAACTTCATGTGGCCTCGAGCGGCCCACTATTAGATGATTATGACAAGCTTCGACTATAAAAAGAGATCCTCTAGATATATTTTTTCTAAGTTTTCTTTTTCTTTCTGAAACTCTGCTAAATTCTTGCCTGAGCACTCTATCTCTGTTGATCAGAAGAGCAAAATTGATCGTCGAAGGGTCCTACCGAAGCCACCACCACCAACTCTAAATGGCACTTTATTTTGCAGATCACCGATGGCGACCTCTTCCTCCTCACCAGATTCTGCACTAATAGAATTGGTACTAGAAGAAGAGCCCTCTATTTTTAAGGTACCTTTATTCTTAAAGGAGTGCTCAGTCGACCCTACCGACCTTCTTCTTCAAGGTTCATCTCCATCCTCTCTCTCAATCCTGAGAAATGCCTTCAAAGAAGATGACTATCTAGAGATCTACTACTTCTGCTGTCAGATCTGAGCTAGATCAATCTGTTCCTACTCTATCACTGATGTTTCAACCACCACCTCCATCGATGGCCATGATAGATCAAAATCAGTTTGACCTACTAATGCAGTGGGTTCAGGGCCTCACCGAAATGGTGCAGACCATGGGCAGCCTCCGACGATGATTTCATCAGACAACCCACCATTAGGATGTCAGAAACTGGCTCTAAGGAAGAGCACCTAGTTTAGCATACCCATCACCCTTGAAAGAAAAAATAGAGAGCAGAGGATCCATGTTCGGATCATGATTCTCCTTCGAAAGAGATTTTTTCTACCTATAGTCGAAAGCCATCCAAGATCTATGATCGAAATGACATCCTCGATCACAAACTATGAAAGATGGATCGATGGATTGAACAACTTGGCCACATCGCCCCAGCTCCCCATGATGACGTCTACACCAATCTCCCTTTTTATCTCCGAATTATGCAAGAACCCATTCTGCCGAACTTCAAGCTTTCCTAACTCAAAAGCTATGATGGAACCTCTGATTCAGTCGATCACTTGGAGGCCTTTCGGATCATGATGCTGCTCCATGGTGCATCAGACGCCATATTATGCCAAGCTTTCCCATCTATCATAAAGGGAGCAACAAAAAACTAGTACTCAATGTTAAAATCGGATATAATCTTTTTCTTTGATCAGATGAGCCATCAGTTTGTGGCTCATTTTATTAGCAGCCGACATCTCCACCGAGGTTCAGATTCCATGATGAACATCAAGTAGAAGGTGGGAGAGTCCATCCAAGCTTATATCTTTCGATTTAACGCTGCTGCATTAGAGGTCCAGAATCTGAACCAGTCTGTTGCAATGGTCGTACTCAAGGATGGACTTTAGAAGAATGATTTACTATTCTTCCTAAAGAAAAAATATCCCAGAGACTTTGCCGATCTGTTAGCCCGGGTCGAGAGATATGTCCGTGCGGAAGAAGCCTTCAAGTTGAAGGATGAAAAAGCCATAGGAGAGCGACAGATGGGCAAGTATAGTAAACCCATAATTGATGAAGGGCTGAATGAAGTTCAACCATGCTCACGAACTCCCCTCAAGCGCAAGTGAGCTCGAACTCCTCATCGAGCTCATCATCAAAGAAGCTCCAATAGAAGGGCACGAAGAAGTCCTCCTTCTGGAAGGTTCTACAACTATTCCCTTCTTAATGCTTCTAAAACTCAAGTTCTAATGAAAATTAAGACTCAACTACTAAGATCAGAAGAATTATAATCTCCTCTAAATAAGCACGATCGAAGCAAGTACTGCCTCTACCATCATGACCATGATCACGATACTGAAGAATGCATTCAACTCTGAGATAAAATCGAGGAGCTCATCAGGAGAGGTTGATAGGATTGATTCCTCAGACACTAGCCTAAAGCAAGAGAAGATTGGCTAAGGGCACTACCGTAGCTAGAACCATCAATAAGAAAGGAACAATAAGAAGATCGATCGCCTCTCGACATCATCAATCCTATTTCTGGAGGACTTAGTACTTCGGCGAGCCACCATCTCTCAGCCTTAGAGCTAGGGGAAGCTTATCCCAAATTGGAAAGGTCTGTATGAAGTAGAGGAGGTCGTCCAGTCCGAAACTTATCATCTGAAGGAGCTCGGAGGAACAACGCTTCCACGACCTTGGAACTCAAAATATCTAAGAATGTACTATCAGTAACTTTCCTTCAATAAAACTCTCCCATTTTAATATTATTATTTCTTGGTACAAAAACTATGTGATGATAAGAAAGAAGCAATCAATAGGGGCCATGTTAGGAATATGAGGAGAACCTCATCCCGACATGAGCAAATGAAGTCCTTCAACCTCAGCTGGAGATAAGATCTCCTCCGAGCTTCAAAGCCTACGTCAACAGAAGATAAGATCTCCTTCAACCTCGATTAGAGATGAGATCTCTCCCAAGCTTCAAAACCTACGTCAACAGGAGATAAGATCTCCTTCAACCTCGATTGGAGATAAGATCTCCTCCGAGCTTCAAAGCCTACGTCAACCTCGGCTAGAGATAAGATCTCCTCCGAGCTCCAACCTTTCAACCTCGGCTGGAGATAAGATCTCCCCCGAGCTTTAAAGCCTACGTCAATAGGAGATAAGATCTCTTTCAACGTCGATTGGAGATACGATCTTTCTCGAGCTTCAAAGCCTACGTCAACCTTGACTGGAGATAAGATCTCCTCCAAACTCCAATCCTTCAACCTCGGCTGGAGATAAGATCTTTCTCGAGCTTCTACGTCAATAGGAGATAAGATCTCCTTCAACCTCGATTGGAGATAAGATCTCCCTCGAGCTTCAAAGCCCACGTCAACAGGAGATAAGATCTCCTTCAACCTCGGTTGGAGATAAGATCTCTCCCAAGCTTCGATGTCAATAGGAGATAAGATCTCCTTCAATCTCGACTGGAGATAAGATCTCCCCCGAGCTCCAAAGCCTATGTCAACATGAGATAACATCTCCTTTAACCTTGGCTAGAGATAAGATCTCCCCCAAGCTACAAAGCTTACGTTAACAGAAGATAAGATCTTCTTCAACCTCGATTGGAGATAATATCTTTCTCGAGCTTGAACTTCAACGTCAACCTCGGTTGGAGATAAGATCTTTTCAGAGCTTCAATCCTTCAACCTCGATTGAAGATAAGATCTCCTTCGAGCTTCAAAGCCTACGTCAATAGAAGATAAAATCTCCTTCAACCTCGATTGGAGATAAGATCTCCCCCGAGCTTCAAAGCCTATGTTAACCTTGGCCGGAAATAAGATCTTCTTCAAGCTTCAATCCTTTAACCTTAGCTGGAGATAAGATCTCTTCCAAGCTTCAAAGCCTACGTCAATAGGAGATAAGATCTTCTTCAACCTCAGCTAGAGATAAGATCTTTTCTAAACTTCAAAGCCTACGTCAACCTCGGCTGGAGATAAGATCTCTTCCGAGCTCCAACCTTTCAACGATGGCTGGAGATAAGATCTTCCTCGAGCTCCAACCCTTCAACCTCGGCTGGAGATAAGATCTACCCTGAGTTTCAAAGCCTACGTCAATAGAAGATAAGATCTTCTTCAACCTCGAATGGAAATAAGATCTCTTCCGAGCTTCAAAGCCTACATCAACCATGGTTGGAGATAAGATCTCCCCCGAGCTCCAACCCTTCAACCTTGCTGGAGATAAGATCTCCCTCGAGCTTCAAAGCCTACGTCAACAGGAGATAAGATCTTCTTCAACCTCGGCTGGAGATAAGATCTATTCCGAGCTTCAAAACCTACATCAACTTTGGCTGGAAATAAGATCTTTCACGAGCTCCAACCCTTCAACCTCAGCTAGAGATAAGATCTCCCCCAAGCTTCTACGTCAACAGGAGATAAGATCTCCTTCAACCTCGGCTAGAGATAAGATTTTCTCTGATCTTCTACATCAATCGAAGATAAAATCTTCTTCAACCTCGACTGGACATAAGATCTTCCTCGGGCTTCAAAAGCCTATATCAATAGGAGATAAGATTTTTCTTCAATCTCGACTGGAGATAAGATCTCTCTCGAGCTTCAAAGCCTACGTCAATAGGAGATAAGATCTTCTTCAATCTTGGCTAGAGATAAGATCTCTTCCGAGCTTCAACTTCAACGTCAACCTCGACTGGAGATAAGATCTCCCCCGAGCTTCAATCCTTCAACCTCGGCTGGAGATAAGATCTTCCCCGAGCTTCAAAGCCTACGTCAATAAAGATAAGATCTTCTTCAACCTCGACTGGAGATAAGATCTCTTCCAAGCTCCAACCTTTCAATCTCGACTGGAGATAAGATCTCCCTCGAGCTTCAAAGCCTACGTCAATAGGAGATAAGATCTTCTTCAACCTCGACTGGAGATAAGATCTCCTCCAAGCTTTAAAGCCTATGTCAATAAGAGAATAAGATCTCCTTCAACCTCAGCTAGAGATAAGATCTTCTCCGAGCTTCAAAGCCTACATCAACCTCAGCTAGAGATAAGATCTCCCCGAAGTTTCCAACCCTTCAATCTCGGCTGGAGATAAGATCTTCCCAAAGCTTCAATGCCAACATCAATAGAAGATAAGATCTCCTTCAATCTCAGTTGAAGATAAGATCTCCCTTAAGCTTCAAAGCCTACGTCAACCTCGGCTAGAGGTAAGATCTCCTCCGAGCTTCTACATCAATAGGAGATAAGATCTCCTTCAACCTCGGTTGGAGATAAAATCTCTTTCGAGCTTCAAAGCCTACGTTAATAGGAGATAAGATCTCCTTCAACCTCAACTAAAGATAAGATCCCTTTCGAGCTTGTATGTCAACAGGAGATAAGATCTCCTTCAATCTCGACTGGAGATAAGATCTCTCCCGAGCTTCAAAGCCTACATCAATAGGAGATAAGATCTTCTTCAACCTCAACTGAAGATAAGATCTCCATCGAGCTTTAAAGCCTACATTAATAAGAGATAATATCTTCTTCAATCTTGACTGGAGATAAGATCTTTCCCAAGCTTCAAAGCCTATGTCAACAGGAGATAAGATCTCCTTCAACCTCGGTTGGAGATAAGATCTCCCCCGAGCTTCAACTTCAACATCAACCTCGGTTGGAGATAAGATCTCCCCCAAGCTCCAACCTTTCAACCTCGACTGAAGATAAGATCTCCTCCAAGATTCAAAGTCTACGTCAGAAGATAAGATTTTTTTTAACCTCGATTGGAGATAAGATCTCTCCCGAGCTTCAACGTCAATAGGAGATAAGATCTCCTTCAACCTCAATTGAAGATAAGATCTTCCCCGAGCTTCAACTTCAACATCAATCTTAGTTGGAGACAAGATCTCCTTCGAGTTTCAACTTTAACCTCAACCTCGGTTGGAGACAAGATCTCTTCCAAGCTTCAACTTTAACTTCAATCTTGGCTAGGGACAAGATCTCCCCCGAGTTTCAACTTCAACTTCAATCTCGGCTAAAGACAAGATCTCCTTCGAGCCTCAACTTCAATGTCAATCTCAATTAGAGATAAGATCTCTCCCGAGCTTCAATCCCAATGGGTGTAGAGTCCGAAAAAGAACTTCAGTAGTCATCTTTTTGGTACTGCCTTCCTTCAAATTTTGAATTTTAGAGTGGAGAGACTATTGTTGGAGATAAATTTTGCTCCCACCAAAGTTCAGCCTGATGCTTAGCCTAACACAATCGATAATCATGGAAGAGCTTCATCCCAAAATTCTTCCTCCAATGATCGAATCCAACCGAACTCCTTAGTGGTCGAACTCCTTCCAAATTTTTTCTTCAGTCCAGTGCCTTCGATCGAACTTCTTTTGAATTTCTTCTTCAATCCAGTGCCTTCAGGAGCTAAACTCCTTCTGAATTTCTTCTTCAGTCGGATATCTACAAGAGCCAAACTTCTTTCGAATCTCTCCTTCAGTCAAGCTCCTATAGAGCTGAACTTCTTTTGAACATCTTCTTCAGTCAGATTTCTCTAGGAGTCGAACTCCTTCTGGATCTCTCCTCCTTTAGTCAAGTTTCTCTAGGAGCCAAACTCCTTTCAGATCTCTCCTTCAGTTGGATACCTCCAGGAGCCAAACTCCTTTCGAACTTCTCCTTCAGCCAGTTAACTCCAGGAGTCAAACTTCTTTCAGATTTCTTTAGGAGCTAAACTTCTTTCGAACGTCTCCTTCGATCGCCAAACTTTTCCACTAGTCAGACTCCTCCTGAACTTCTCCATCAGTCGAACTCCATCCAAATTTTTTTAGTGGATTACTTCTATATTTCAACTAGCATTCCTTTTGGATGATCCTCTCTAGCCATATTTTCTTTAGGAGTCTGAACTCTCATAGAATTGATGTATGTCAAAGTTCTTCACCAACTAACGCCTGCTTCCTCCAAACTTTGACTATTAAATCTCAACAAACGATCACTTTGTGGTAACGGACACCACTCTCCATAACAAACTCCACGTGGCCCCAAGCGGCCTACTACCGAATAGCCACATCACAATAACGGATATCTCTCTCTGTAACAAACTTCACTTGGTTCCGAGCGACCCACTACTGGACGATTACGACAAGCTCCGACTATAAAAAGAGATCCTCCAGATACGTTTTCTCTAAGTTCTCTTCTTCTTTCTGAAACTCGACTGAATTCTTGTCTGAGCACTTCATTTCTATTACCAGAGCCACCACCACCAACTCCAGATGGAATTTTATTTTGTAGATCACCGATGGTGACCTCTTCCTCCTCCACTCTTGCTCGATCCGATGTCAATCAGATTTTGCACCAACAAACTATATTATCACCATAGTCCGATGATGAACTAGAATATATGTCACATGTTTTCTATTCCAGTGCTGTTGGGAGCATTATATATGCTATGGTTTGCACATGACTAGACATCTCCTATGCAGTAAGTATAGTTAGCAGATATATGACCAAGCTTGGTAAGACTCATTGGTAGGTTGTTAAGTAGATTCTGAGATGCCTATGAGGTACCACTAGCACTTGTCTGGAGTTTAGGAGGTGTAAGGATGGTGTGGTTTGATATATTGATTCGGATTTTGTGAAGAAAAAATCTAGGATTTCTTATAGGAATTTTGAAACTTTTTCAAAAGTAAGTTAGCAAAAGTAATAAATTAATTATATTAATTTATTAAAATATATAAATAAATTTTTAATTTAAGATCTAATATCATGATCTATGCATGCTAATAAATCTAAAATTAAAAATATTAAATAAAGTTAATGAAGTTGATCATATCAACATCAAACTGAGACTAGATCAAATCTAGTAAGAGAGAGAGAGAGATCGAATCTCTCTTACCTTTTGCAAGTCAGAGTCTTCAACTTGCTAATCTAAGGCTGAGGTCGTTGCTTCAAGTTGCACATACATCTTATCTTCATAGGAAGTTCACATGAAGCCTCGATCATTGATCTGAGGTTCAGTGACTGAAAATCAGCATAGTATGCTAGTACTGTACTGATCCTTCTTTGATGACAGATAAAAAATCTTCTTCTTTAAAACTTTGACCTTCCAATAATTAAAAAAGATGTGAAAGAATTTGGGAGAGAAAACACTTTTCTAAAATCTCATAAAACAGAGGAAGAAGAGATCTAAAAAACCCTGGAGAAGAACCCTTTCTTCTCTCTTCTTTTTCTCTCACCAAGACACAACGATTTGTATCTCAATGAAGCACTACGCCCAGATCCTCTTTGCACCCAAGCTTCCCACGCCCCAAACCAGTCTCTTAGGTCTAAAACTTGTAGAAAACTCATGCCCTAACTTTCTTTAAATAGAGAATTATGATAGAGTTCTTATCTAGATCAAATACCAAGAAAGGCAGGTCCAAATTGAGCAAGGATTAGGGTGCCCAATTCTTGGGCATCCCCTCATTTTTTTTTTATGGGCTCTAAAAAATATGTGTACAAAATTCTTCTATTTTTCATAAAAGAAATAAAGAAAAATCAGATGGTTTGGTGCCTCAAAGAGATAAGGAAAGATAATGTGTCAAACTCTATCTAATAGAGACCTAGGTCAAAACAACTTGTTTGTTTTGACCTATTTTATAATTAATTTCCTTCTAAAAAGATAGGAGACATAAAAAAGGGCATGGATACTCTTTAGAAATAAAATTTTCCAAGAAAATTCTAAGGGAATTGGCGTGGGGGGGCATGGAAAGCAAGATAGTGCAAGATGGAGAAATCCTAGTCACACTGAAACTTCTAGTTTTGACTTGATCCAACTTATTATTTGAATCCAATTAAATCAAAACTAATCCAATCCAATTATAGATGATCTTAGTCCAACTAAGAGCTTAATTAAATCAAATTAAATTTAATTTAAATTTAGTTTAATTTTTAATCAAATTAAAAATTAGGTGCATACAAGTCCTAATTGAACAGAAACTTGTTCTTCCTTACAATTGGCTTATTTAATAAACTAATTGAACTTAATCTAATCAAGTCAAAACTAAATTTAATTAAATATTATTTAATTAGACTTACTCTCAGTCCTTTGGTTTAATCAAATTAAGTCAATTAGCAATCTAATTGCTAATCGATCCTCCTATAATACTTGCACTAGATCAAACATCAATCATATTGATTATTTAATCATAGAATGATTCTAAATCATTGATCAACCATCCAATTAGATCGAGATCTCTTATATGTATGATCCCATAGGTTCAAACCTAAATCGATAGCATAAAAATAAATTTTTATACCAATCGAAGTGACCATCTAGCAATGATACTCGATGATCGGATAGATCGAATGTGTAAAGTAATACTCTTAGAACCCATGTGGATATAGTTTCTATATAATTCATCCTCTTGATCTAAATGCTCATAGGACAACTTAAAGTTTAACTATTAACCCTGATTAGATCATCTACATTATATTTCAAAATACCAAATCCATCTCATGGATTATCCTGATGAAGATTTTGCTAAATTAAAATACAATAATGCATTTTCTCTAAACTCTTGGAGTGGATAATTCCATCTTGATCACTCACTAACTTCATAAGTACTTAACTATGCTAAAAAATCTTTCATCACTAAATTAAAAATTTAGGTAGTTTGGCACCAAAGCATAGTGAGTTACTTGTAGGTCATCATGATGATGTCACGTCTAAGGGATACTTATATCCATATCTCATTAGAGCAATTTTTGATAGTAGAATGCTCTAAAGTTAGTCATATTCAGTGATGATGTATCCTTACATCTCATCTATATATCATATTAGTATCTCCACACTTCTTGATTAAGAGGACAATCAATCTATATGGTACACAATAACCTATACTCGATAAATATTGTCATCCAAGTTAACAACGTATCATTTGATCATAAACAATTTAGGACTAATCGTTATTGAAACTAAATAGTTCTAAGAACTTTATCATAACATGGAGTTTATTAGAAGATATAGATTTATGATGAAAAATGTTAGAATAAAATTTTATTTATTAATAAATTATTTATAATTATAAAATAGCACAACCATTAATAAGCTGATAATTGACTTTGAGACATATTTTTCAATATTTTATAGATGATGTGGATAGGAGGAGATCACTTTCAGGTAATGTTTTCTCCATTGGTGGATGTGCAATTACTTAAAAAGCTTCATTGCAACCATTGTGGCATTATCTACAATCGAGGTGGAGTTTATCGCTATGATAGAGGGTGTGAAGGAAGCTATATAGCTACGAGGCTTATTTGAAGAACTTACTTCTAGCCAGAAGTTGATGGTTGTGTATTCAGATAGTCAGAGTGCTATCTATTTGTCTAAAGATCAGATGTTTCATAAAAGAATAAAGCACATCGATATGAAGTTTTACTTCATTCGGGATGTGATTGGAAAACACATAGTGACTGTTAAGAAAATTAGTATAGCCAATAATCCAACTGATATGGTGACGAAGCCTCTTTTAGTTGTTAAGTTCAAGTATTGCTTGGACTTAGTTGGTGTCTACAACATTTGAGAATACTCTTTTAGGGTATTTTGGTAAAGATGAGTATTTTCTACTTTTATATTTGCAAGTATTTTATTTTGAGGAGTGCATATCTGTGTTGTCCAAGTCAAAAGATGGAGATTTGTTATTTTTAACCTGGTCAACACATGGAAAATAGTCCTAAAAGGACTCATCATTTGTTGTTTTTCTCCAAACCAAATTCCATTGATAGGGCAACAATGGGATATATATATATATCCCTCCTTTGGTACGAGCTCCAATCCATCCAAAACTTTTGAGCGGTGCGCATCTCAGGCTCCTAGTGATTTTATGATCTCGCAGCATGGTGCTTCATTATTTTTTTTATTTTTTAGATATACATATATCGAGAAAGAAATCTCTAGGTGTATAGAATTTTTGGAAATTTTGAGAGTGTTTCTCCTCCATTGTAATCTTGATAGTGAAATTGCTCATCTTCGCTCGTGGACGTAGGCATATTGCAAAACAACATTAAATCCTGGGGTGCTCTTTATTTTTCTTTTCTTTTCTTTTAAAATTTTTTATTTTTTTGGATCTATTTTTTATTGGATATTCCCATAATTTTCAATGAGAGTCTTCTTCCCCATTGAGTCCAATGATAAATCGGACTCATAAGGCCACCAAAATCCTAAGAAGTCCTCTTTAAAAATATCACACCCCAAACACAACATCCTGGTCAAGCATGCGATAGCCGCATAAATTCTAGACCAATGCCTAGAGAATATGCAAGGCCTATATAATTACTTACAATCCCAACATTCTATGAACACAATCGATCTCAATTCCTAATAAATAATTCTACATGAACAAATTTTATTCTTGTATAATTTACAAAACTCGATCATCTATCTATCACTGATGGTGCTTTATCTAATCGATCCTTTCAATTATGATTTCAACCATCGCCAAATCTATGTATCCTGTAACTCTAAAAAGAAAAGAGAAGAAAAATGGGTGGTGAGCTTTACAACTTAGTAAGAATTACTGTACACCTACATGAATAATAATAATTTTTAAATTTAAAAGTATAGTAAAGCATGAACTTACATATCAAATATACAAAATAAATCAGATAATTATATATCAAACACATGAAATCTTTTTATTTAATATTTAATTCATAATTTATCATATTTTTTTCTTATCATACTTTCATGTTTCTTGATCTTTTCTTTCTGATTTTGGACCTCAATCTTAATCATGGTCTCATCCATAATCCCACGTGTAAGCCCATGGAGGATGTCCTAGATATAAGCTCTTGGCAGGCTATCTGCATGACGAGACTAGTCCAAATCATATCTTTTTTATCTGATTATTATATATTGATTTCATCATATTATTTTTAATTTATAACATGATCAAGATAAGTGTATCATACCCATAAAACCATATCATCAATTATTGTTACATATATATATAATCATCATATAATATACTTATGCTGAAAGACCGTATAAGAAATAATAATGTCAAACATAACAAATCCATCACTACAAATCCAATTATGCAAAACCAAGAATATAAATCCATCAGTAAAAATAACATATATAATGATGACTATGTATAGGGATTCTTACCTTTATCGATCTCAGAGTCAAGTATGGTTATTGATCAATCCTTCAATTTATGAACTCGAGATCAAGATATGTCCACTCAACATCTTTTATAAATAATTATGCATCTACATAATTAGGGTTTAAACATAAAAATCATATATGATTAGGAAAGATGAAAAATTACAATAAATGATCCTACATCGTAAGTCCAGGATCCCTCCTATGGTCAACTAATTAATTTGACTTATCTAGATATCTAGAGTATCCACTAGTCTAGAAGACATCTATAAAAAGAAATCCATAAAGAATGAGAATCAATCTAGAGAGAGAAATTTCTAGAGAGAGAAAAAAAAGAGAAAAACCTGAAGAGAGAGGAGAGTGGAAAGAGAGAGAAAACTCTTTCTCTCTCTTTTTTTTCCTTTTTTTCCTTTTCTTCTTCTCTTTCTTTCTTCCTTTTTTTCTTTCTTCTTACTCGTGAAAATGGGGCTTCCAAAACCCCTTCTTTCCTCTCCTCTTCATCCGACAACGGCCTTGAGATTTAGGCCGATGATTGGTAGCACCACTCGATGCTGATTAGGAGATGACCCTGGTAATGGCTACAATTACTGGTGATAGGCAAAATAGAGAATGAAAACTCAGAATAGGAAAGACCTTATTCTTGCCCAAATCTGGCGGTTTGCCAGCTCCAATCAGTAGCAATAGGTTTGAAAAAGAAGAAAGATGAAGTCTCAAGTCCCATACCTAAGTTTGGCAAGGTCAGATGGGGAAGATCGACGATCTTTCCAATGAAATCCCAAGAAAAGAGCTCGAACAAGGGCTCGGAATTGGTGGTGATTTTTCAAAAAATTATAGTGGGAATCCAAGGAAGAAGGATTGGTACTAATAAGTAAGAATTAGGGCTGTTTTAATCCATGTTGTGGTGGGATTATTCCTGGTTTTTCCAATGGAAATTGGGAGAGAAGAGTCCCGATCAAATTCTTCTTCCTCCCCTTCTCTTGTATTCTTTTTTTTAACATTTCTATCTTGCTTTAGGATTTATTCTAGAGGATTAAAAGAAAATCTGGATCATCACATTCTTTCCTTCTTAAAATAATTTTATTCTCGAAATTAGCATACCTAAAGATTTGAAGAGCTATGAATATTTGACTCTCATCTCTACTTCAAGTTTCCATATAGCCTCTCTTTCACTATAGTTGCTACATTATATCTTCACAAATTCTCAATATAAGTAATTGTATGATATTTCAAATTTATATCCTTGTCCACAAGAAAATGAATTTTCTTGATCTCTTTAGTCTTGGCTTATAATACCCTATTTGCTTGCCCATAAAATTGTTTGCTTTGGATTGATCTCACATGAACATCATAGTCGATCCAATTAATAAAATTAAAAGAATCTAGAGCATTAGATGCTCACCATGATCTATAAATTTTTTTATCCTTTTAACTTCCAGCATGATATAATAATTAAACTCTTACCATAGAAAATCTTAAATCTATTCAAACAAATGAACTAATAATGTCAAAGCTAAGAACATGATATCTATATTTGAAATATTCTATTTCCAAGTTCAACTAAAGATTATTAATCCATGATTTCTAAACTTAAGATGCTCAGATTTCTTCTAAATATCACTAATAATGAACAATTAATTACTGAAGATTATAGTGCAACATCAAGATGAGCCTAAAGAATCAACAATCTTATCCTTTCTTTTTTTCATGATGATTTTTAAAATTCAATTCAAATCTTTCCACATCAACTCAAATACTTGGTTTTTTGAAGCCTAGATTTAGTATTCTTAACTAGATATTATAGTAAAAATCATCACACCATGCTCCGCTGCTGTACTCTATCTTAACAATGAATTCTCTAGAATTTTCTTTTATTGAATACTATAAGAATACTTGCTTACTATTTAGAATCTAAAAAGAATCCAATCTTTTCCAAAACTTGGATGGATTTAGAGGGCCATGTTTAAAGTTTCTTTGTCCACAGATC